>JAUAME010000007.1:2500-390000 GCA_030820535.1 Quercus parvula | reverse complement strand
CAGTGAGTGCTCCCTTATTTTTATTATTATTTTCTTTTGTAGTAGTAATAGTTTTCCTATTAGCAAGCAATGGGTTTATTGACAAACCTCGTGTCACAGCTAAAATACAATTGTGCTGAGGTTGTCAACTCAGTAAATTGCATCAAAGTGGGCTACCTAGGATGTTACTTATTTGAAAAGAAGGTGAAAAAAAGGTGGACTACCTAGGAAGTCTATAGGTTGTTTGTGAGTTAAGTTTGTCAATTCTGCAGTTCCTTTTCACCATAGATGAGTAGAGGAGAAGGGAGACAATCTTCAGCCTGAATATTGCTTATCCCTTCTTTTTTTGATAGGTAAGAAAAAAATATTATTGAAACTGGAATAGCAGGAAAAATAGTGAACAACTTACCTATCAAAAAAAAAAGGAAAAATAGTGAACAAAGAATAAAAAGAAGCAAAAAGTAACAAACAGTCACTAAGCTATTCTAAGAGACAAAAGAAAATCCATAAGTGCAGAACAATCCGAGAGACCTCAACACCGAGACCAATCAAAGAGGGTCCGATGGCATAAATCTAACAACTGAGCCAAAGATTTCCCAGAATCCTCAAAGGAATGCCGATTCTGTTCAGTCCAAATAGTCCACATTATCGCTTATCCCTTCTTCATGACTATCAATTTTATTGGACTGCTTTGAGAACTTATAAAGTTGTATATTGTTGTACCTTTGCACTAGAGTAAGTATCATTTGGTTAAGTGGAAGACTGTTTGTGTACTGGTTCATTATGGGGGTTTGGGTGTGCATAATTTGTTTTTATTTAATAAGTCTCTGTTGGGGAAATGGTTGTGGAGCTATGGAAATGAATGCCTTGTGGAGAAGGGTAATAAAAGCTAAATATGGTAGCATGTGGAGGAGTTGGTGCTCTAGGGGCCTTATGGGGTTGGTCTATGGAAATATATCAGAAAGGGGTGGGAAGACTTTTATTCTTTTATTATCTTTAAGGTGGGGGATGGTTCTTGTATTAAATTTGGCATGATCCTTTGGAAAGTAGCTTCCCAGAATTATACAATATTGCCAGTAACAAGGACACTTCAGTGGCTGAATTTTTATCATTCTCAGAGGCAAACTACCATTGGAATATCAGGTTCACTTGACCGGTTCAAGATTAGGAGTTAGAATCGGTTGCCTCCTTTATGGACCTCATATGTTCAGGATCTTGGAGAAGTAGTGGGGCGGATAAAATGTGTTGGAAACTCTCTCCTAGGGGTGTTTTCAATGTTCGTTCTTATTTTAGAGCCTTATGACCCACAAACTCTGTTTGTTTTCCATGGAAAGCTTTTTGGAAACCAAAAGTGTCTCCAAAGGTTAGTTTCTTTATTTGGACAGAAGCTTTGGGGATAATCTTAATAGTTGATAATCTAAGAAGGCGAAAAGTGGTGGTGATGGATTGGTGTTGCATGAGCAAGACAGCAAGAGGAATGGGGAGACTGTTGAACACTTACTCCTACACTGCCAAGTAGCTCAAGAGTTGTGGAATATGGTGTGTACACTGTTTGGGGTTCATTGGGTTATGCTGCGTAGTGTAGTGGAGCTTATAGCAAATTGGTCAGGCAAGTTCAATAGACTCTGAATTAAGGTACTTTGGAGAATAATCCTTCATTGTCTTATGTGGCTCATTTGGAGGGAACGGAATGCACGTACTTTTGAAGGGATTGAAAGATCGATTCATGAGTTGAAGCTTTTAGCTTTTACTTTTTTTTTTTTTTTACTTTGCGTGATTGGGCAAATGCTTCGGGTGTTTTTTCTTTCATTTCTTTACCTGATATGCTTGATTTTTGTACTTGCTTTGTTACTTAATTTTTTCAATGTTGCTTCTAGCACACAGCCTGTGTGATCATATTTTTGTAGAAATTATATTGTATACTGTTGGTTTAAAGCAGTGGACAAATATCATTTTGTCATATGCACCAAAGTAATTGATATTCATATCTTTTGAATCAGGTTCTGCACATGGATAGGAATGATTATTATGGAGGAGAGTCAACATCACTTAATCTTATTCAGGTCTCATTTGAAAATTTTTGAAGTCACTTATCAAAAAAAAAAAAAAAAAATTTTGAAGTCACATTTTAAGTCTGCAATTTATTATTGCTTCTTTATTTTAAAGAAGAGTATTTATTGACTGCTTTATTATTATTATTTTTTAATTTACAGCTCTGGAAGAGGTTCAGGGGAAATGATAAGCCTCCAGCACATTTGGGCTCAAGTAGGGATTATAATGTTGACATGATACCAAAGGTTTGTGTTCAGTTTCTTTTGTCATCTTTCTTTATCTCTTATAACTAGTTTGTTCACCACCTGTGGCCATACAAGTTTTCTAATGTATTGAATAATTTTTGATTGGCTAGTTTATGATGGCAAATGGCACTCTTGTTCGTGTCCTCATTCATACAGATGTTACTAAGTATTTGTACTTCAAAGCTGTTGATGGCAGCTTTGTCTACAATAAAGGAAAGGTATAATAATTTTCTTAAGATGTTGGAAAATGCATTTTACTTAGCTTTTAAATATTTATTTGATCTTAACTTGATTTGGTGAGTAAATCCATGGCTATAGGTTCACAAGGTTCCAGCAACTGACATGGAGGCACTCAAATCCCCACTGATGGGTATATTTGAAAAGCGCCGTGCTCGTAAGTTCTTCATATATGTTCAAGATTATAATGAGACCGATCCCAAAACACATGACGGGATGGACTTGACTAGAGTGACAACTAGAGAACTGATAGCGTAAGCTCTTGCTCTTGCCTTTGCTGTACAGGTTTCTGTGTCTTGCATGTTGTCTTCTAATATTTGAATGTAAAGCTTAGGCAGTTTCCATATGTTTTTGTAAAAATCAAGTCCTTGGAGTTGGGGAATATAATTGAGTTTTAGTTCCTGTGGCTTGGCATTTTGTAGTTCTTTATAAAATGTAAATTTTATGCCCAAAAGAATTAGAGCTCATCTATGTTTTTAAACACATAAGTTTGAACCTGAAACTTGTAGAATTATTTAATTTAAGCAAATGAATGTGTAATGTGAAGTTGTTAAGTGGATCTAATAAATTTAAGGCCAAACCATGCTTTGTGTCCTTGAAATATACAGTTGAGTCCAAGACAGTCCCTAAAGAAGTTTCAATGTACTTAAAACTTTTAATTTTGAGCAATGTAGTCATTTCATCAATAAAACTTATAATATTGTCGTTACAAATTTGGATGATGAGGTAAACATTGAAATGAGTCACACCATTAATTATTGTGATGGCATGTTCATCAGTTTGGTGAACTTGGATCTTTTGAAATTTAGTGATAGAATTGAATTATGTGCTATATGTTAGGGATCGAAAGTGTGCTTTAGCCTAAATTTGATTTCTTGTTTCCTGCTGTTTACATACTTTCTTTTATTTATTTAATCTCTTCAAAGAAAGGAAAGGTGATCTCAAATGATGGCATTGTTGATGGTACTCATCTGCTGAACCTAGCGAGCACCAATAGCCCATTTACTTATTATACTATTGAAATTTTCACAGAAAATATGGTCTGGATGACAACACTGTGGACTTTATCGGTCATGCATTAGCACTTCATAGAGATGATCGCTACCTTGATGAACCTGCACTAGATACCGTAAAGAGAATGAAGGTGAAAACTGCCTGGGGTTTATTTAGCTCCTTTCTATTTATTTTGTTTTTATATTTATTTTTAAACCTGGATTCTTGTCTTTGAGAGTCTCAACAGCTTTGTATTGCACTCATTATTTTTTGGTTTCTGTAAACCATGTCATAGCTTTATGCGGAGTCTCTTGCACGTTTTCAAGGAGGATCACCATACATTTATCCTTTGTATGGATTGGGAGAGCTCCCCCAGGTCTCATTCTAACACCCATCCCCCTTCCCAAAAAAAAAAAAAAGAAAAAAAATTTTGGTTTTGGTTTTGGTTAGTCAATTGATGTCAATTTGATTTGTCCCTCAGGCATTTGCACGACTTAGTGCTGTTTATGGTGGGACATATATGTTGAACAAACCTGAGTGTAAGGTACATGTGCTTCATATCTTGTATTGACACTTTATAGCTGCACTTGCCATATTCTGGTGTATATGAGATTGTGGGTTAGATGCTGATTTTGATTGGACTTTGAATGCCAGGTGGAGTTCAATGAGGTAGGTCAAGTTCTTGGTGTCACATCAGAAGGGGAAACTGCAAGGTGCAAAAAAGTTGTCTGTGATCCTTCATACTTGCCCAACAAGGTAATAATCTTAATACTCCCACCCCTTCATTTTCTTTCCTTTTTTGAACTTCTCTGAGGTAAATGGTGAATTCTGGAAAAGATTTCTATAATGGAACCTAAAATTTGTCTTTTAATACAGAAGACAATGAATTTTCCATGCCTTAACAGAAATCTCTCTGCATTTCAACAGGTTAGGAAGGTTGGTAGGGTTGCAAGGGCAATTGCCATAATGAGCCACCCAATCCCAAACACCAATGAGTCTCATTCAGTGCAGGTTATCCTGCCACAGAAACAGTTGGGTCGCAAGTCTGACATGTGAGTTCCAATACTGCGTTTCTGTTTTAATCCTTTCATATCTGCTAGGTTTTTGCTATATAGGAATGCGTATGTAGCACAAATCTGATAAATAGAACTGGGTATCCATCACTAATCTGGGTGAGATGATGTTTTTGATTGGGAATAGCTTATCTAGCTTTTTGATGAAAGTGTGCTAAAATATGCTTGTACCTTGAAAAGAGAGAGAAAAATTGGGGAAAAAATGAGGATTTAAAAAATTGTACATAAAAGCTAAAAGTTGAGCTTAGAAGCCGATGCCAGGCATAGATGAAGTCCACCTTTTTACTGGGATTTGGGGAAACAAAAGCTAGGAGAGTGAAAATAATTTTGATTAGGAGTAGTTTTCTTTCAAACACGCAACCCACCACTTTTAGTAGGGGAACTTAGTACTCACCACATTCCAATCAATCAGACGGTATTTTGATTCATTGCTAGTGGGAAATTGCAGGTTTGGATTGGGTCATCACTGAGCCTAGTATATAATTACCATTTACTCATTTTTTTCCATGTAGTCAACAATCATATCAAACTCAACCCATTTGTTTAGGATGGGACCAAACCTACCTTTTAATCTATTAATATATTTGCGTACATAGTTACATATATACATGCATGATAAACACTCACGCACACAAACACACACACACACACACACACACACACACATCTCTACTGGCCTCAGCATTTGTGAACTGCATTGACATATTTTCTGATAACATCCTTGACTTATCTCTGGCAATTTACCCTTTGTCTGGCTGGCTAAGCCCTTGCATCTCTTTCAACCATGATAACTCATTGGAGCTTGCTGGACCCAAGCCATCCTATCACTCTCCATCTTTTACAATCTATTCATTACTTAAATGGGAATAGGGAACAAGGATAGAAAGTGTGTTTGATGATTTGCCAATGAGCTCTAGCAGTTGGCTGCTGGCACCTCCTTCCCTTATAATTGCTAGGTGGAGGGTGAGGTTGTAGGTTGAAGACTCATTGGGTGTGTGTAACTTACCAATAAACAAAAAGGAAGTACGCTTGATGATTTTTCAAATCTACTAGGACTTGATCTTTCTGCATTGTTATCATTTTTGATGACTATGGTGAAACACCTCTCCACTTTCCCAATTGGTTTTTCTCATAAGAGCACTGTTGGTGTTATTCACTAAGTGGTCAGTTAAATCCCTGGTTCTGTCCCACTATGTCTATACAACTATAATTTCAGCAGGCAAAATTCTGTGACTAGCTTGTCTATGTTAGTGTTTTGTGAAATTAATATTGTATAATTTCATATCGATGTGGTGCCTAATTCCTCCTAGTTGTTATGGTTTTGTTGTGTGGTTATATATGCAAAAAGGTTTCTGTCTCTCTGTTCTAGGTGATTTGATGTTTATTAGTTTTTCTCTATATTTTACTGGTAAGGAGTGCCTTTAGGAGCATTTGTACTGTGCACACTTCATCCTACTACTGCACTATTACCACTTTACTATTCCTTAAACCACCCAAAAGGAAAAGAAGAAAGGTATTGCAACAAGTCCATGTTGGAGATTCCCAGATGCCATTAGAGCAATAGCTTGTCATTAGTTATTTATTCTGGTGCTCCTTTTCTTCTCTTATGTCTTCTTGGGAGCTTGATTTTGTCATCCTTCTATGGTTGAGCAGGTATCTTTTCTGTTGCTCTTATTCTCACAACGTTGCTCCAAAGGGAAAATTTATTGCATTTGTTTCAACAGAGGCGGAGACTGATCATCCTGAGACTGAACTTAAGGCAGGAATTGACCTTCTAGGGCCTGTCGATGAGATATTCTTTGATATTTATGACAGATACGAACCAGTCAATGAACCAACCTTGGACAATTGCTTTATATCAACAGTAAGTTGATCTCCACAATTTTACATTGTCGCTTTTACTAACTGATGCAAGCTTGAACAAGTCTGATCATCATGTTTGCAGAGTTATGATGCAACAACACACTTCGAGTCAACTGTCTTGGATGTACTCAACATGTATACCATGATAACTGGGAAGGTAGTGAATTTTTTTTTATCTTGCCAAGCAACTGGTTCTTCTCCTTTTATTAGTCATCCTGCCATGTCCAAATTATTTCAAGGACATGCTCAGTAATTATCTTTTATTTTAATAATTCAAGATGCTACTACACACATGTTTACCATAAAAGGGAGCACCTTTACATCAACAAAGGACCAAGACAATGACAACTTTTAATTACAATGTTAATATAAAGCTTCATATTGAACTACTAGAAATGATACATGATCAAGGTTAGATTTACTTGCTCTAAGGAACAATCAGGCCAAAATACGTAGTTTGCACCATACTGTCCAATATGATACATCTCTTACCTGTAATATAAAGGATTCTAGAAAATAGGTTGTAAAAATCATGCCGGTGGAAATTAAAAATTATTATTTCAAAAAATGATTACAGATAAAAAGTGCTTGTTTCTCTAAATCGCTGGAACTGCATGTACTATCCTGGCAATGTTTGACCTGATGTTTTTGAGCAGGTTCTTGATCTCAGCGTGGATTTAAGTGCTGCCAGTGCTGCAGAGGAGTGAGGATTGAGGAACACTTCACAGTTCTGCTTTGTTCCAACCTCCTTCGAGAGCGTTGAAGTTGCCAGTCACTTAATCAAAAAAGATTGTTAAAAGTTCGCCAGTCACAGAAGTGGCATTGGACTTGTGATTGTTTTCTCTTTCCGTCATAGACTATGTCTTATATGATAAAAATGTGTTGTTTCATATGTACTTTGGTGGAACTTGATGTGTAGATTTATGATGTGCATTTGACTACTCACTTGTGGTGGCAGCTTCCAAATGAAACTTATTAATTTAATTACAATAGCATTTGTATAACGTCAAAAAATGGATGGAGGCTCTTCTATCTGCCCTGTGTGGGTCTTAATAGGAATTGTCAATTGCCAAAGGAAAAATTAGGTTCTTCCATAATCAAGCGATGATGGTCCTCAGTCCTCACTACTTTTGGAGTACTAATTTATGTGGTCAAAAACATATTGAGTGGCTACAACCAAGTTTATAGCTAATCTTTGTCCATTACGTAATGACATTTTTAAAAAATAAATCCAAATCACATAGTTCTACTCGTTGACATTTATATAACTAGTGAGTAGTGATTGTTATGTTGTTTCCATGTTTTGGATTGAAATGACTTTTGTGGGGGCCAATTGATCCTATAGTTACTATTCGCATGGGAAATGGTTAGGCTCAATATCTAGTCCAAGGATAAGAGCGTATCCAAGGACGATTAACAAAGGAAGAAATGAAAACTGTTTTATAGGAAGAGGTAAAGAATATTTATGGAGGACTTAACTGTGTTCGAGGATAATGACCATCTCGGAACCTCTGTCCGAGGTGGCCAGGAACCTTCTCATTCCCTTAATGTAGCATATTAGAAGAACTTTGTGACAACGGGGTGAGAAAATACCAGATAAAGGATAAGGATGAGGGATAACAAATATCTGGAATTACTGCTACCTCCGCATTAATTGCTGCCCAGCTAACTCTCTGGTCGCATTAATGTGGAGGTGATGCCTGAACAGTAAACAAGCAGCCTTACAGTTAAGAGTAGAAGGTTCAAGGAGGGGCGAAATGAGACAGAGAAACTCCCAACACTTGATTCACACGTGGATGGAGAAAGTAGTGCAAAAACCATAGTATATAACACGAAAATGGGATTCAAAGAGAAACGACAGAAGAAAAACACAAAAAGAGAAAAAGGTTGAAGAAATACAACATCAAGAAGAAAGAATTCTATACTATCGATCATACTATTAGGACATGACCGATGATGCTTTTTGTATTGGTGCATGTGTAACTCTTTCCCTTTAACACTATCTACCAATATCTTTTCCCTAGATTCAGACTAGCTTTTTCTCTTACTCTCTACAAATTTATTGTTTGGGCTTCTTAGTCCTGAGTCCATTCCTGTTTTGGGTTCAAGTCAAAACTGGTCCTTACAACTTTCAATATTATTTCAAAATAGAGAAAGTAGGGGAGAAAGGCAGCCAGAGAGTTTGAAAGCGAGAGAGAAAGGCAGCCAGAGGGTAGAGCCGCATTGTTATCTCTTCTGATATCGTTTTTAATAAAAATCAGACCGGAGATTATTTTTATAATATGGGTTGAATGAGTTACAAATTTGAATGGTTAGAGATTTAGGGGTTTTTGTTTTTTGTTTTTGAATGGGATTTTTGTTGAGTATTTTCTTCATTTGTTGTTGTTCAACATAATTTTCCTGTTATTTGAGTTAAATTTTAGGCTAAAATGTAAATTTTAAACTTTAAGTTTGATTGAAATTCATTTCAATCTTCTAACTTTACTTTTGTTCAATTGAGTCTTTTAAGTTTCATATTTATTCAATTTACCTTTTTTGTCCAATTTCGTTAAATTTATTCAATTTAGGTTTTATTTTTTATTTTATTTTATTTTATTTTTAATTGCAGGTAAGTATACAATTAACTAATCAAAAAATATTTTATTTTTTAAAATTCTCACATAAAAATCTATGAAATATTTTTATTAATTTTATAGATTTTTATTTTCAAGTGAGAAAAATATTTTACAAAGACTCACTGAATGCACCAGTGTCAAAATAGTCATGTGTGAGATGGAATTTGGTTGGCAGCTTTAGAATTTTGCACCAGAGACAGACATGGAATAATTGGTACCTACAAAGAATGTGTCATCACCTAAACTTTTTACCTCGATACGGTCCATCACCTCACCACTTTGTTCATCCAATCGTAACTTGTAGACCTTGAAATGGGTGGTATGTAGCAATGTATGATCTAAAATCCTTTGGACATAGAAGAGGTCTCTCCCATATGATGATTCCACAAGATATGCCCGTTTAGAATATGGAGAAATTATTGTGTACTCCCGGAGTACCATAAATGCGTGCTCCCTCCTCTCACATGAATGGTGAATTCCACTAATTAAATTCATGGTAGGACCCATCATTCATGTAAGAAGAGAGAATATGTATTTATGGTACTCCGGGAGTATCTAATAATTTTCCTATAATATGTTGGAGGATCCATCTTTGGTGCAAGTATCTTTATTTCTTTACCTTGCTTCTTCTTCTGCAATAAACCATCTTTAGCATCGAATCAAAGAATTAGGCTCCGATGAGTGACAATATAGATTAGCCCCTTATAAAACGTAATATCGGAAATCGAGTTGGGAAGTGAAATTCCTCCCCTCATCTCTACGTGACATGATGACTCGTTACATGACGCCAAGATTTATCACCGACTTTAATAAAGGCTAATCTTTTATATAGAAAATAGATTGCCACAACCACATAATCTTCTTCGTTTAAGTCAGGATCAATAAACAAAGCATATATTTTTTTTCATCTCTCCCTCGAATAATAGGACTGACTTAGCTCAGTGTGTAGTATATATAAAAAAAAATCTTTCATTCATTGATAGGCCTGACCTCAGATATTTGGGGGGTTTGAGGCGAAAATTAAAATGAGACATTTTTATATTTATCTATTAATTAAATTAATATTTATTTAATATTTTTATATAATAATATATTTCATTTAAAATATATTTTTCTTGCATTTTGAGATGCAAATTGATTAATTAAAATTTTATATTCAAGTTCTTCTAACATTTCTTTTTTCAATCGATAATATAATTAATTAAATTGCAAATAAATTTTTGTATTCAATTTCTTGCTCATTTGTGATATTTTCATCTAAATTTTGTGCAGTATTTTGTTTATTACTAATAACAAATTTATTCATTGATTCTTTTTGAGACTCAATTAATTTTTCTTTTTTTCTTCATCTTTTAAATTTTTCATATCCAGACGCATATTTTCTAATATACATTTCTAATAAAACAATATTTACAAATAAAATAAATACTATCTATAATATATTTATAATGATTGAAATAAAAAGTAAATTTCAAGTTTAATACAATAGAACTTTTTTTTTTTTTTTTTTTTTTGAGAAAGAATACAATAGAACTTGATGTATATAAAAAAGTACTAATGTAGCTCTAGCTTCACCAAATAATCTATATATCTATATATAAAACCAAAGCCTCTAAAACTCTCACAATTTTCCACATCAACATAATATTTAAATAAAATTATCATTTTATTTAAATAAAATTCTTTTTGTTTAGTCCAAACTTATATATATCTATATATAAAACCGAAACCTCTGAAACTTTTACAATTTTCCACATCAGCACAATATTTAAATAAAATTATCATTATATTTAAATAAATTTATTTTTGTTTAGTTCAAACTTAATAAGGAATAAAACTCTATCTCTCTAACAAGTCCAATTTAAACTCAAACTCAAACATTGATAATTCAAAACAATTCTTGATATTATCAGTTTTAATATGTTAGTGAAGTTGGTGTTAAAAAAATTATTAGCCAGTAGTTCGAACCTATCTCCTCTCTAGTGTGAGATATCAAAGAAGTATCCCATTGTAATTTCACCATGCAATAGACGAAATAGTCAACTTCAAACCATGAGATGTCTAACAATTTGATGCCCAATATTACCAATCCAATTAAATTTTGGGTTTTCTTTTTATCTAGGTCTTTTTGGTTTGGTTAAAGATTTTAGAATGTCACATTGTTTTGCAGATCAATGGAAATTGGTTAAAGATGGTTTTTTTTTTTTTTTGAGTTATTTATCAAATTGTAACACAAATTGAAGACATACAAAAGCAAATCATGCAATGATGTAGTTTCTTAATTTATTTAAGATTTTATAAAATTATTTTAATTTACCTCACAAATAAGTAGGTTCTTGTGCATAGCAAGAGTTAGCAACTACTAATAAGTATATAGCAATCTCAAGTTCTCAACCAGCATAAATATAAAAACGCAAGATTAAAAAAGAAAAAGAAAAATCCTAGACCCAACCAGAAGTACAACTCCACCCACAACCACATAAGTCTTATTGACTTGTTTGACAAGACTCCACTAAAAAAAAACAAAACCGATCCTATTTTACCTATAACCAAAAAAAAAAAAAAAAAAAAGTCGAGGATTTTTTTTTCAAAACAGCATCCATTTTTCAAACAATTTGGTTAGTTAGCATTATTTTCAAACTATTTAGGAAACTAACATCTTGATTCTATTAGACTTGAGTTTACTGTAGCAAATTGAGTACAAAGTAGTTGATTTCCAATCGAAGTTGAGGCTTTTGGAATTGATTTTCAGTGGAACTCGAGTATTAGATACTTGAGTTCCTAGTTTGCACAAAAAAGAGAAAAACAGAGGAAAACCAACCTTCGCCTGAGGAATCATGTTTGTGGGTTTAGTCCGAGCTGGGTTCGTGGGTTTCGCAGTCTGGGTTTGGGGGTTCGCCGCTTGAGTTCATGGGTTTTGGGTTTTGTTGCTTGGGTTCGCTGCTTGGAACGTTGGTTTGTGGGTTTTGCCGTTGGAAAGCTGGTTTAGTGTTTTGATCTCTTGTTTTTAGTATTTTGCTGACTGTGGTTGTCATGGATTTTTTTTTTCAGATGTCGTGGATTTTTTTTCAGAGGGAGAAGAGGAAGAAGTAGACTAAGGTTTCTTGGGTATGTTTTGTGGAAGTTTGTGTTTAATACCTGAGTTTCATGTAAATTTCCTACAGTGAACTTGAGTGTTTTTGACTCGAGATATTAGTTTGCTAAATAGTTTAAAAATGATACTAACTAACATATTTATTTGAAAATGAAGGTTATTTTGAAAAAAACCCACCGTCGGTTCCAATTAATTCATTAGATAAAGTTTTTAATAGTTAAATAAAAGGCTTTACCAAAAATTAATTGTTGTCTTGAACCTCGGCATTGCCCCACACTTCACAGTCACTTGTGGATCTTCCTTGCCAAATAACAATAAATATAAAAAAAATTTAGTTAGTTGTCACGTTTCAAAACAATGTTGAAAACTAGCATCTCGAGTTTCTAAAAATCGAGTTCCAAGATAAAACTCGAGTTTTTAAGTCTCGATTTGTAAGAGGATTGGTGCGATATGGAAAAAAATCTACGTGAAAATCGAGTTTTAAAGACTCGATTTCCATAATTGCATAAAAATGTCACTATAGGGCTTAAAAACGCCACTATAGGGCTCCCAAACCTGGTACTTACAAATTTTTTTTTGCAAGAAAACGCCGCTATAGGGCTTTAAAACGTCACTGTAAGGCTTAAAAACGCCACTATAGGTAATTTTTTTTTTGCACAAAACTCGAGTCTTAAAGACTCGAGATCTATTTGGCATTTTCACATTTATAAAGCGAGTCTTTTGGAGTCGAGTTTTAATATAGATTTCGAATTTCTAAAACTCGAGATGCTATTTTTCATGATTCTTTCAAACATCGCCTAACTTACTACATAAAAATGTTGATTGTGGTCAGTTTGCTCATTCCCCCGTCACTTGTGCTGGTAGGATGAGCACCCTATGCGGTGGTAAAATACGCAAGATTTACTCCAAGCGCACGGCCACGGCCGGAGACTGGAGTCATAAGACTCCAGTCCACCCAATAGTCTTATTAGATAAAGACTAAGACTCCACCCCCAAAACCACGGCATCTGGAGAGGAAAAGTCATGTAAGAAAGAGAATAAAACTATACCTACCTGGAGAGCACAGATCGATCACTGAGCATGAGTCACCAACAGAAGGATTTAAGAGTAGAACCAGAACCAGAACCAGTCGAGAGAAAGAAGGAGAGAGGCGGAGAGCAAGAGCTGAGAGAGAGAGGCGGTGAGCAAGAGTGAGTGAGTGAGTGAGAGAGAGAGAGAGAGAAAAGGTATGAATCATTGACCTGTTAAAATCTGGTCGCGATGGATGAAGAGTATGATGTGGTAGTGTTGGGTACTGGTCTCAAGGAATGCATCCTTAGCGGTCTTCTCTCCGTTGATGGCCTCAAGGTTCTCTCTCTCGCACAATTCTTCATTTCTTATTGTTATGTCAATCTCCGATTATTGCTCGGTTTCCTAAATTAAGATCGCAATCGGGTTACTCAGATTTCTGATTTTGATCATCGAAATTGGATCTACTTTCTATGATTTAGACTTTTATTTTTACACTTTCAATAATCGTCGATGATAAGTATTTTTTATTCTATTTCTAGTCTGATCCTTTCCTACATTCCAACACGATTGAAACAAAAGTGTTGTTTTGGCTTAGATATAAACCTATGATGGTTGCTCTTTTTTATTAAGCAAAGACACCGATTAGTTTTTGGTGTTTGCAGGATTTGAATCCAAATCATCCCTATTTGGTAACAAGGGATTTTACTAGTTGAATTAATTGGAACTTATGCTTGTAACCAGCTTAAGCACCAATACAGCGCGACAAAACAATTTGTTAGCTTGATTTACTATTAAAGTGCCCAAATTATAATATTGGGGTTTGATGTTAAATGCAAGATACCCATTTCGATAAAACAAACAAAATTAAGCAGACATAATAAATAAAACTTGGGGACAGTGACTGCTCCCTTATTGTTATTATTCTTTCTAGTAATAGCTTTTCCTATTAACAAACCTCATGTCACAGCTGGAATACAATTGTGCTGAGGTTATCAACTCAATAACTTGCGTCAAAGTGGGCTATCTGGGATGTTACTTAATACTTATTTGAAAAGAAGAAGGAAAAAAAAAAGTTGGACTACCTAGGAAGTCTAGAGGTTGTTTGTGAGGTGTGTTTGTCAGTTCCACAGTTCCTTTTTGCCATAGATTAACAGAGGAGAAGGGTGGCAATCTTCAGCCTGAATATTGCTTATCCCTTCTTCTTGACTATCAATTTTATTGGACTGCTTTGCAAACTTATAAAGTTGTATATTGTTGTACCCTTGCACAAGATTTGGTTAACTGGAAGACTGTTTGTGTACCGGTTCAGTATGGGGGTTCGGGTGTGCATAATGTGGTTTTTTTTAATATGTCTTTGTTGGGGAAATGTTGTGGAGATATGCTATGGAAAGGAATGCCTTGTGGAGAAGGATAATAGAAGCTAAATATGGTAGCATGTGGGGGGTTGGTGCTCTAAGGGCCTTATGGGGTTGGTCTATGGAAATATATCAGAAAGGGGTGGGAAGACTTTTATTCTTTTATTATCTTTAAGGTGGGGGATGGTTCTTGTATTAAATTTTGGCATGATCCTTGGTGTGAGGAGTTTCCTCTGGAAAGTGGCTTCCTATAGTTATACAATATTGCTTGTAACAAGGACGCTTCAGTGGCTGAGTTGTTATTGTCCACAGAGGCAAACTACCATTGGAATATCAGGTTCACTTGACCCGTTCAAGATTGGAAGTTAGAATCGGTTGCCTCCTTTATGGATCTCATATATTTAGGATCTTGGAGAACTAGTGGGGCGGATAAAATGTGTTGGAAACCCTCTCCTAGGGGTGTTTTGGATGTTCGTTCTTATTATAGGGCCTAATGACCCACAAACTCTGTTCTTATTCCATGGAAACCTTTTTGGAAACCAAAAGTGCCTCCAAAGGTTAGTTTCTTTATTTGGACAGTGGCTTTGGGGAAAATCTTAATATTTGATAATTGAAGGAGGTGAAAAGTGGTGGTGATGGATTGGTGTTGCATGTGCAAGACAGCAAGTGGAATGGGGAGACCATTGACCACTTACTCCTACACTACCTAGTAGCTCAAGAGTTGTGGAATATGGTGTGTACACTGTTTGGGGTTCATTGGGTTATGCTGCGTAGTGTTTTGGAGCTTATAGCAAGTTGGTCAAGCAAGTTCAAATAACTCAAAATTAAGTTACTTTGGAGAATGATCCCTCATTGTCTTATGTGGGTCATTTGGAGGGAAAGGAATGCACGTACTTTTGAAGGAATTGAAAGATCGATTCATGAGTTGAAGCTTATAGCTTTTACTTTTATATTTTCTGACTTTGCATGATTGGGCAATGCTTCGGGTGTCTTTTCTTTCATTTCTTTATCTGATATGCTTGATTTTTGTACTTGCTTTGTTACTTAATTTTTTCGATGTTGCTTCTTGCAGACGGCCTGTGTGCTTCTTTCTTCTGTATTTTCTCACATCATTTTTCAATAAATTTTAGTACTTGTCAAAAAAAAAAAAAAAAAAAAAAGTGTGCAAGGTTTTTTCCCCCCTTTTAATGTTTTCTGGTCATGCAAAACATGTTCTATAAAATGCACAGATAATATTTAAGACTTTAGTTTAAATTATGGTTTTTTTTTTTTTTTTTCCACCTTATATATATATATATATGTTATTTTTCATAGCTTCTATCAACCTCTCTGGACTACCTTTTATTTTATGCAGTAGTTCATGTTTTCCCTTTGAGTTTTGGTTGTAGAAATTATATTTTATACTGTTGGTTTGAAGCAGTGGACAAATATCATTTTGTCATATGCACCGAAGTAATTGATATTCATATCTTCTGAATCAGGTTCTGCACATGGATAGGAATGATTATTATGGAGGAGAGTCAACATCGCTTAATCTTATTCAGGTCTCATTTTTGCTGTGCTATTTGAAATTTGTTGAAGTTACATTTGAAGTCTGAAATTTTTTATTGCTTCTTTATTTTTTAGTATTATTAATTGACTGCTTTATCATTATTATTATTTTTTAATTTACAGCTTTGGAAGAGGTTCAGAGGAAATGACAAGCCTCCGGCACATTTGGGCTCAAGTAGGGATTATAATGTTGACATGATACCAAAGGTGTGTATAACAGTGTGTTGACTTTCTTTTGTCATCTTTCTTTATCACTTATAACTATTTTGTTCACCACCTGTGGCCATACAAGTTTTCTAATGTATTGAATGATTTTTGATTGGCTAGTTTATGATGGCAAATGGCACTCTTGTTCGTGTCCTCATTCATACAGATGTTACCAAGTATTTGTACTTCAAAGCTGTTGATGGCAGCTTTGTCTACAATAAAGGAAAGGTATAATAATTTTCTTAAGATGTTTGAAGATGCATTTTACTTAGCTTTTATATATTTATTTGTTCTTAACTTGATTTGGTGAGTAAATCCGTGGTTATAGGTTCACAAGGTTCCAGCAACTGATATGGAGACACTCAAATCCCCATTGATGGGTATATTTGAAAAGCGCCGTGCTCATAAGTTCTTTATTTATGTTCATGATTATAATGAGACTGATCCCAAAACACATGACGGGATGGACTTGATTAGAGTGACAACTAGAGAACTGATAGCGTAAGCTCTTGCTCTTGCCTCGCTGTACAGGTTTCTGTGTCTTGCATAATGTCTTTTGATATTTGAATGTACAGTTTAGAAAGTTTTCATATGTTTTCGTAAACATTAAGTCGTTGGTGTTGGGGTTTGTAGTTGTTTGTAAAATGTAAATTTTATGCCCAAAAGAATTATACTCAACTATATTTTTAAACACATAAGTTTGAAGCTGAAACTTGTAGAATTATTTAATTTAACCAATTAAATGTGTAATGTGAAGTTGTTAAGTGGAACTAATAAATTTAAGGCTAAACTATGCTTTGGGTCCTTGAAATATACAGTCGAGTTCAAGATGGTCCCTAAAGAAGTTTCAATTTTGTACTTATAATTTTTAATTTTGAGCAATGTAGTCATTCCATCAATAAAACTAATATTGTCATTACAAATATGGATGTCGAGGCAAACATTTAAATGAGCCACACTATTAATTATTGCGATGGCATGGTCATCAGTTTGGATGAACTTGGATCTTTTTAAAATTTAGTAATAGAATTGAATTATGTGTGATATGTTAGGGATCGAAAGTGTGCTTTAGCCTAAATTTAATTTCTTGTTTCCTGCAGTTGACATGCTTTCTTTTATTTATTTAATTTCTTCAAAGAAAGGAAAGGTGATCTCAAATGATGGCATTAAAGGTTAGTAGTAATCATGAAGAATTGCTGCAAACAAGTGTTGAGGAGGACGAAAACAATGTAAATGTAGATGAGAATGCTTCTGTGCTTGACAGGAGCTCTGAAATTTTGAACTCAGAAGAAGACAAGGTTGATCATTTGGAATCGACATTTGAGGCATTGGAAACACAGCAACAAGTGAATGTTTTGAAAGATACTGTGGTGGGTGGTGTTGGTGGTGGTGGCGATGATGATGACGCAACTTCATTGAGTGATATTACTGAACTTGCGGAAGAGAGAATTGGGCAATTGGAGAGCAGGAGGATTAGTAAGAGAGCGGAGAAGAAATCCCGGGCTGCTTCTATGAAGCCATTGGAGTTAGCTGAGGAGCTTGAGAAGAAGCATACTTCTACTGGTTTGCATTGGGAAGAGGGTGCAGCTGCTCAGCCAATGAGACTTGAGGGCGTACGGAGAGGATCAACCACATTAGGATACTTTGATCTTGTTGCGGATAATGCTATTACAAGGACCATTTCTTCTCAGGCATTCAGGAGAGATCATGGTTCCCCTCAAGCTTTGGCTGTTCATACTAATTATATTGCAATTGGAATGTCAAAAGGGGTCATTCTTGTTGTGCCCAGTAAATATTCCGGTTATAATGCTGACCACATGGATCCAAAGGTTACTTTTGTATTAATCTGCTTATATTGCTCTTACTTGTTAGCCTTTCATGTTCCTTCAGGATTCTATGTTTCTATATGTTATTTGTTCATCTTTTGGTTGAAACTTGAATAGATTCCAGGAAATATATTTTGGGTGTAATTAGAATCAAGGGAGAATGTTGTGCATGTGCCCTTTAAAATAATAGTCAATTCCTGGTGTCATCTTTGCTGAATTGCTTAAGTATCAACTTAATTGCTTATTTCAATCTCTAAATTGCCCCAATGAATTTCACACAAAACAGCAGTACATACTTGATTTTGTACAGGATGATTTCCATACACAAATAACTTGATATTATTGAAAAGAAACACAATGTATCAGCTTTAAAAATTAAAAAAGAAAAACCTTTGGTGTGCGTACGTAGTATGAGTACATTCTGTAAGGATGATTTATATACATAAATATAATGTGCATACTTAGCATGAGTGTGTTGGTACTTCCTCAACAAAGTTCTAATTCAGATATGCCCTTAGTATATGGTTATCCGTTAAGATACCATTGATTGGTAATATCTAAATTTCTTCTGTTACAGAAATCGAACATGTTAAGTGAGGAATTTGGCTCTTTATGGTAATTTCAGTATGCAAACATCTGGATGTTTAATTAAATTGTGAAGCTTCTAAGAACATTTGCTTTTGCTATGTGCCACATTGTAGTTACGACAGAAATAACTTTACCCAATCAACCATGCTGTTTATGTTCCAGATGTTGATGCTCGGTCTGCAAGGGGATAGGTCTCATGCCCCTGTAACTTCCATGTGCTTTAATCAGCAAGGGGACCTGCTCTTAGCTGGTTATGGTGATGGTCATATTACTGTTTGGGATGTGCAGAGATCATCATCAGCAAAAGTTATTACTGGAGAGCATACAACACCAGTAGTACATACGTTATTTCTGGGGCAGGATTCTCAGGTTACTCGTCAATTTAAAGCAGTTACTGGTGATAGTAAGGGTCTCGTTCTGTTGCATGCTTTCTCAGTTGTTCCCTTGCTCAATAGGTTCTCCATCAAAACCCAGGTAAAATGTTAGTATGCATTAATATGTGATTTATGATTGTGGCACTATGTATAATATGCTTATGAGTTGACATCATCTCCAAACTAATGATCATATTGTTACTTGAAATAGTGTCTTCTTGATGGACAAAAAACGGGAATTGTGCTATCAGCTTCACCGGTCCTTTTTGACGAATTCTCTGGAGGTGCTTCCCTGTCCTCTCAGGGAACAATGCAGTTTCATCCAGCAGTCTTGGTAGTATGATGGGAGGTGTAGTAGGTGGAGATGCTGGCTGGAAACTCTTTAATGAAGGCTCTTCTTTAGCTGTAGAAGGTGTGGTCATATTTGTCACCCATCAAACTGCTCTGGTGGTATGAAGCCCTCAAATGATTGCACAAACTCCATGTGCCTTTTGTCTTGTGAATTGATGTTGTTCTTCTTAGTGGTTATATCTTGTTCAAAATGTGTTAAAGCCACATTTGCATGTTACAGGTAAGGCTTACTCCTACTTTGGAAGTCTATTCACAGCTTTCTAAGCCAGATGGGATTCGAGAGGGTTCTATGCCTTATACTGCGTGGAAATGCATGACACAATCATGCAGTTTGCCTAGTGGTATGCATTGAGTGAATTTTGGGCATTTATGTTGAGATATTTCATCTTTCTAAGATATGAATTTGTTACAGAAAACGTGCCTGTAGAAGCATCAGGGAGAGTCTACTTGCTCGCAATTGCTTGGGACCGAAAAGTTCAGGTTGCAAAGTTAATCAAATCAGAGCTAAAAGTATATGGGAAATGGTCTCTTGACAGTGCAGCTATAGGTGTGGCTTGGTTGGATGATCAGGTACGTATTTAGTCATTCATATATTGTTGATTTGTCTTTTTATTTATTTAAATAATGTTATTTAGGCAGCGTTGCCTAGTAAATAATTGTAAATGCTTTGCATGTAATGAGATTTTTGTACTTGACCAGATACTGGTTGTTCTTACATCAACTGGACAACTCTGTCTGTTTGCTAAGGATGGAACTGTGATTCACCAAACAAGTTTTTCTCTGGATGGTTATGGTGGAGATGATCTTGTTGCATACCATACCCACTTTATTAATATCTATGGAAATCCTGAGAAAGCTTTTCACAATTGCATAGCTGTAAGAGGAGCTTCAGTATACATCCTTGGACCTATGCATCTTGCTGTTTCTCGCCTTCTCCCATGGAAGGAACGGATTCAGGTTCTGCGGAAAGCGGGTGACTGGATGGGTGCACTGAACATGTCAATGACACTTTATGATGGCCAGGTGCATGGTGTTATTGACCTCCCTAGAACCTTGGATGCTGTACAGGAGGCCATAATGCCCTACCTTGTGGAGTTGCTTTTGTCATATGTAGATGAAGTATTTTCTTATATTTCAGTGGCATTTTGCAACCAAGTTGAGAAAATGGAACCACTGGACAACCCAAATAGTAGAAGCAGTTCTGTGCACTCTGAAATAAAAGAGCAATACACTCGTGTTGGTGGAGTTGCTGTGGAATTCTGTGTTCATATCAAGAGGACTGACATCCTTTTTGATGAAATTTTCTCCAAGTTTGTGGCGGTACAACAGAGAGGTATCATTACATCTCTGAGTCTTCTTGTGTTGAATGCTTCAATTACTACACAGTGTGATCTTTGATGACCAGGTTGAAGTTCATTTTTTAAGTGAAACTTGGTAACTCAATTTGTGATAGCCATAACTACATAACATGAGGCTAGAAAGTTTAACAAACTTTGAAGGTCAGACTGTTTTCTTAGAGAGCTTTCCTTGTGATGAAGTTTTTCTAATGCTATATTCTATTTTACCTTTGCCTTTTAAGATTGGGTTTGTTACTAGAAAGGGTGCAAGTGTTATTCTGCTCTCCTAGCACCTTGAGAGTGATGTATTCTGTGTTGACACTTTGCTTGTACAAAATTAGGTTGAGTTAGTGTCTGTTGTGGTCTAATTGCCTGTGAAGTGTGTGTATTCTATATATATATATATATATATATATATAGCAGCCCTTCACTTGCAATAATTTGTCCATATTAGCAGTCCTTAGACATTACTCTTTCGGTGATTTACCTTTTGTTTCATTACATTTTCCAGACACATTTTTGGAGTTTTTGGAACCATATATATTGAAGGACATGCTTGGATCACTACCTCCTGAGGTATAGCTTGATGTCCCAGTGCTTAGCCTTATTGGCAGCTTAATCATAAATTCTGATATTTCTTTTTCTTTTTTTGTTTTATTTTGTTAGATTATGCAAGCACTTGTAGAACATTACAGCAGCAAAGGATGGTTACAACGAGTTGAACAATGCGTCCTTCACATGGATATCTCTTCTTTGGATTTCAATCAGGTCTTACCTTCAAAACCTTTGTTAATCATTTTTGTTATTGGAGTAAATTTATTTGTTATGATTTATTGACTTGATTGGATAATGATTATTATTTTTCCTTGTAGGTTGTTAGGTTATGCAGAGAGCATGGATTATATGGTGCTCTGGTGTATCTCTTCAATAAAGGATTGGATGATTTTAGGGCTCCTTTAGAGGAGCTGCTGGTGGTCTTGCGAAATAGTCAAAAGGAGAGTGCTGCTGCCCCTGGGTATGTATAATGTGTTCTTATTCATTGAATATGGAGGATTTTTTAATATCATGTTTTCTCATTCTAGTTTGCTTCTCTTCTATGAATGTTGTCATGTCAATATTTATAAATTGACTGGATATAGGGCTTATTTGGGATCCGCTTATTTTGCTGAAACTGAAAACTTTTTGTTGAAAGTACTGTAGATAAAGGTAAAAGTTAGCTGAAATAGTATAGTGAGACCCATGAATAATTCCAAAAAGTGCAGTGGGGCTCATAAATAGTTGTAAAAATAAGCTAAATAGTAAAATAAACTGGCTTTTTAATTTGAAGCCAAACGCACACTTATTTAGAAAAATATTTATGGGAAACATTTTCTACTTTTAAGGAACTGTAATCAATGTGCAGGTATAACATCATATTAAGAATGTAATTTTATAGGAGCTGCAAATACCCCTAATCTTAAAAGATTTCAATCAGCTGGTTTGAATTAGGCTCCATCTGGGCCTATGTGGCATGGAGTTGGAGACTAGTCAAATTTCAATCAGTGTGCAAGCTTGCTTCTTCCTTCTCCCTTCCCCTTTTCTCTCTCACATTAATTTTCTTATTCTACTTTGTGATAGTATTTTTGTTCTCATTGGAAATACATGTATCTTAGCTGTGCCTTATTGAAGTGTTATTCATCAAATCTAAGGTTCCTATTAAGTTGGTTTTTATTTTCTAAACCGCGAACGAAAACTGTTAAATATTGCATCAAAAGCACACTTCTGGCTTCTTTGTATCTCAACTGTGCCGTAGTGAAGATTTATTCATTTGGGGGCATATGCTATTCAGACGTTACAATTAAAAAAAAATTTCATATTCATTTGGTTATGATTTTTTAAATCATGAGCAAAAAGTGACAGATAGGAAAAGGTATCTCGTGAGACCTCCCTTTCACATCGTGTGTGGGTCTCACTTGTTGTGAGAGGTATCAGGTAAGTCTTATAAGATAATTTTCCATCAGATAGTGCTGGAAAACAGGGAGGGCTTATTCCTCTACTGGTTGGTAGTGTAAATAATTACTGGGAAGAAAAAGAGATAGTATGAAATATTTCTGGGGAAAGGTGGTTTAAAATTTTGATCGAATAAGACTTCTTGAGGCATTTGACTATATGGAATATCTTTAGTTGAAAAGAGGTTTCTTTATTCAGTATGGTATTGATAGAAATTTAGAAAATGTCTTGGATGGCTCACTTTAAATGTTCTTTTTCTTTAGATTGGTTGCCTACCACAACCCCCACTGGGGCCTAGCTCCCCAAAAATAAATTAAAATGAGAGAGAGAACTGCTTTACCACTTTTTCTTATTTGCAGTCTTATGGTAATTGTACCGAAAGGTGTTACAAGCAGGATTATATTGTTTTATACCATTATTTATGTTTTATCTTCTTATAGTTGGTTTTTTATTACTACTTTGTAGTGTTAACCTTTGCCTTTTGTTCTTGCTTACAGGTACCGGATGCTTGTTTATCTAAAATACTGCTTTTCAGGTCTTGCTTTTCCTCCAGGTAAGGAGTTATTATTGGTGGCACTTTCCAATTGATCAGTTTGAAGATCCTTTGTGCAAGTATGTGAAAATTTCTCTATAAATCTTGAATTGACTTATATGTGACTGTTTATCTTGTAATATTTGTTTTGGCCATTTTATGTTGTACGACGTGTACGTATACATGTCATACTAATTTCTCAGTGTTATATTTTTGTTTAGCTGTGTTACTACTTTCTTACGGTTCTTATGTAATTCTTTAGGAGATTAAATTCAATAAGGATGTGACGTAAAAGACCCTATTTACATCCTCCAATAAAATATTGACACTGTCAGATTTTTAAAATGAAAGCATAGTGACTAGCACATATGATAACAACCCATTAAAAGCTAATATAATCAAATATTTATTAAGAAAACAAACAAACCGATAAAAAAAATTACTGTCATCTGAAGACTCTGAACACACTGAGAAGTCGCTGGATCGATGTTGGTGTTGTTGGTGTTGTCTGAATTTCGTTCAATAGAAAAAACCTTTTGATGATTCCATAACAATCTGCAAGCATTTGTTGCAATTGCCATCTCCCTGCTCCAAACCCAACCACTGTAAACTCCATTTTTCTCATCCTCATAAGCCTTGTCAGAATCAGAATCATACTGTTCCTCCCATTGCATTTTTCAACACCCCATATTATTCCAATTTCCCAAGAATCACACTATACCCTCCTCAGAATCACACTTTTTCTCTCATTTGCTGCAAATCCCCTTTCTCTCTAGTTAACCTCAGCCATCTCTCCAGGGCGACAGTCAAGGGGGTTCTAGGTGGGCAAAAGTAATTTGGCCACCATGCACAGTGGCTGGAATTAATGGGTTTGTTTCATGTTATGGATATGGTGGAGGGTCCTGGTGTGGTGGTCAGTGATGGTTATTGGTACTTATTGGGTGAGTTGGATTGCAGTCTTGTGACAATTATGGTGTGGTGAGCGACTCCTCTATTCTAAAGGCTTTTATTTATTTATTTTTAATTTGAGGATTTTAATGTGATTTGGATTGTGTGTAGTGGGGCTTATGCTTGTTATCGCACAAATCTGATGTGGCATTGATTGGATGGTGAAAACCATGGGTTTTGCACCACATCCTTATCAAATTCGGATTCATTCTTTAAACATGCTACTGTTATCTTTTCAATGTGTGGTTTTTTAGTGGTGATATTTGTATCTGTATTTGTTTTGTCAGTAATATATATATATATATATATATATATATATTTATATATATATATCTATTTGTACTGGTTACTGACTCTGGAAGAACAAGGCCTTTTTCTAATAAGCCAATTCATTGTACAGCTTGAAACCAGTATTATGACTCTATTTGGTAAATTTTTTTTAGACAACTTACTATTGATAAAGAATGGCAACCTGTTTGGTTTCATCTTTTAGTGTTTATGGGAGTTTACATAATTCTTGAATGGTGTTTAGATGCTATGAAATGAGTGTGAGGCATCTAAGCAAGAATACCTTGTTTCTTTTTACAATCCACATGTTTTGAAGCTGTATCACTTGTACAGCTTCGTTTCAATGTATGCAGGATGGAATTGATTTAGAAACATTGAAGCAAAAAGTTTCCCTTTTGCAGGACAAGGAACTCTGCCCCCTACACGCTTGCCATCTCTTAGAACAGAACTTCTGCAGTTTCTGTTAGAACATTCTGATGCCCCTAACTCAAAAGCTGTTTCAAGCTTATCATCTGGAGGAGCATACTTGAACCTGTATCATCTCTTACAGTTAGATACTGAAGCTACTTTAGATGTTCTGAGATGTGCTTTTGTAGAAGATGAAATCCCAAAACCCAAACTTTCATCGCATGATTCAGCAGATAAAAATACGGAGCCAAAAATAGAGAATGACAATGGATGTCAAAATATATTGGTCCAAGATACAGTGAACTCTCTTATTTGTATTCTTAATAGGGACATTTCCCAAACAGAGAGGTCAGATAGTGAAGATGTCAGTGGATTGGTTGAAGAATGGCCTTCTAAGAAAGACATAGGCCATATGTTTGAGTTTATAGCATACTATGTTGCATGTGAAAGAGCTAATGTCTCGAGAAGTGTCCTGAGTCAGATTTTAGAATACTTGACATCACAAAATAATTTTCCAACTAGTGTTTCCTCACATCACATAACTTCAACAAGAAGGGAGAAGCAGGTGCTTGCCCTTCTAGAAGTAGTGCCTAAGATTGACTGGAATGCTTCTTCTGTATTAGGCCTATGTGAGAAAGCACAATTTTACCAGGTATATTTAAATATATATCTTATGATGTTTACCTGGGAAGCATATTGCTGCAATCTAGAAATCCTCTGTTTTTCTTATCTGTAATATTGGCTCTGTTGTAATTTTATAGGTTTGTGGCTTCATTCATACTATCAGACATGAGTATCTTGCTGCTTTGGATAGCTACATGAAGGATGTAGATGAACCCATTCATGCTTTCTCCTTTACCAACAAAACATTATTACAGCTGAGTGATAATGAACGTGCTATTTTTCAATCAGCGGTCATTTCTCGTATACCTGAGTTGGTTGATTTAAGCAGGTAATGCTTTTTTTTTTTTTGAAATTATCTGGGGATCTTGTTTAAATGGTACATATGATCTTTTGTTGTGCAGAAATTAATTTATTCTGCAATCTCTTGCATTTGTTTATCCTTTGCAGAGAGGGAACATTCTTGTTGTTCATCGGTCATTTCAACAAAGAAGTTTTGCATATCCTGTCTGAACTCCGCTCTCATCCAAGAAGCCAATTCCTTTATTTAAAAACGGTCATTGAGGTTCACTTATCTGGCACTCTCAATTTTTCTTCTTTAAGACGAGATGATTTTGTGGATCCTTCTGATGGAATAAGGTTGAAGGATCAGTCAAAAGGACTTGAGGCTTACTTGGAAAAAATCTCTGATTTCCCCAAGTTAATGCGTAATGATCCGGTTGAAGTGACTGATGATATGATTGAGCTCTATTTGGAGGTGAGCACTTTTACAACTATATTTATAATTCAAGCTAGAATTCATTTTACTCCCTTTAAGTTCAAACTTCTTGTCATTTTGGTCCCTATTGTTCTACTTTTTGCAATTTCATCCGAAAAGTTTTAGATTGTTGTCAATATAGCCCCCTGTCTAACTCAGTTAAGGGTCTGTTTGGGATCCAGTTATTTTGCTGAAATTGAAATATTTTTGCTAAAAGTACTGTAAATAAAGGTAAAAGTTAGCTGAAATAGTACAGTGGGATCTATGAATAGTACCAAAAAGTACAGTGGGGCCATAAATAGTAGCAAAAATAAGCTAAATAGTAAAATAAGTTGGCAAATATAATTTTTGCCAAACACACACTAAGAGTCATCAAACTATGTCATCTTGGTGAAATTTTTTGTAACAAAAAAAAAAAAAAAAAAGATTCTTTAAAAGAAAAAAGATACTGTTAGAGACAATGTAAGAAAACAAATTGGTAGCAAACCAAAAATTAAAGTTATTGTCAGGACCTCTCTGCCATGGTACTTCACATCCTGCTTGATCTTAATGAATGAAACTCAAGGTATGGAGGAAAGGCAATAGAATATGTAGTTACCATGAATAATTTTAAGAACTTACCCCCTTCCCCACCCAAAAAAGGGAAAAAGGGGAAAAAGGCTAGGCATTGTTCATACCAACCAAGAAGATGGTGGTCCAAGTGAAAAGCATAGAAGCAGCTGAAGGCACCTATGTGAACAAAAGGAATTGGAGCACAAGGACTATTGAAGTGTTCTAGATGTGAATCCACTTGAACTGAAGCGAGGCCTAGAGCTATCAAGAAATTTGTATTGGTGTAGAAGAAGGCAGTGAGGATGGTGAGAGAGATGGAATTGAATGAGAGGCAGAAAGAAGAATCAAAGAAAAGGCGATCTGGGCGAAGAGAAGGGAAAACTTGACTGCAAAGAAGGTTCTGGGAGTGGAGTTGAGGGAATCGAGGATGTTAGAGAACATGACGCCTAGGAAATTTACCGTATTATTTTCCTTAAAATTCTGAGTTTTTTGGATTTACCTGCTCTTTTCTTTTCCCTTCTAACTTCCTCTCTCTTCTTCTTTTTTATAGCATTTTTATATAGTTTTTCTCACAAATTATTATTATTTTTATATGGAATTTTCACTAAAACATTAACGGCAACATTTTGGTGTTACATACAGCTCATGACATTTGATGGCACTTGGTTAAAGGAATTGGAACTACCACATTGATAACAGTTTGAAACTTTAGGATGAAATCGCTCATAGTGTCACTGTAGAGACGAAACTCACAACAAATTCAAACTTGGAGGGACCAAGATTTAATTTAGCCTAAATTGAAATATGAGGCGGTTGAATGTTTTCTTTCCCCCAATGTCAAATGAATGTGTTTGTTCAGTCTTATCCTATGGTCTTTGAACTTCTTGTTATATAGCTATTGTCAACTCTAAATGTCTTCCCCCACCCCCACTTTATATGTGACAATGATTTTGGGTTGGCAATAAACTAATAAAGATCTTGTTTCATCAGTCTGCTCATCATTGGGCCATATATCATACTCCTTGTATACATATTTCTAGACTATGCAGATTCTGCACCATAAAGGGTGGTTATTGTTATGGCCTCTTAATGGCTTACTTTAGTTTTAGTTATTGAATAGATTTCCTGGTAGCACTTCTCTATTTGGTGATAGCACCTAAGGTACTGAATATTTTGCATATCACTTTTGCAGCTATTATGTCCGTATGAACCTGATTCAGTTCTCAAATTCCTTGAGACCTATGATAGCTATCATGTGGAACACTGTCTACACCTGTGTCAGGAATATGGGGTTATAGATGCTGCTACCTTCTTGTTAGAAAGGGTTGATTATGTGGGGAGTGCTCTTTTCCTTACACTTTCAGGCCTTGACAGTAAATTTGTTGAGCTTGATACTGCTGTTGGAAATGTGGTTTCTGATGTGGCTTTGAGTTCTGCTGCTGATACAAAGCATCTCAGGACTGTATTA
Source organism: Quercus parvula (assembly GCA_030820535.1). NCBI lineage: Eukaryota > Viridiplantae > Streptophyta > Magnoliopsida > Fagales > Fagaceae > Quercus > Quercus parvula. Next base: position 361,686 of record JAUAME010000007.1, on the reverse strand, counting down.
AATATGAAGGAGGTCTGTCGATATGACTTTTAATGAGATGATATGTTTAAGCTTCTTGTGTATGTGTGTGTGTGTACAATTGTTTTACAACTTTATATTACCTCTGATGTTTCTCTTACAGGTGAATGAAATACGCAATATATTGAATGCCTGTATTGGATTATGTCAGCGGAACACCCCTCGCCTGAACCCTGAGGAGTCAGAGACGCTCTGGTTCAGATTACTTGACTCGTAAGTTGAACATCAATCTTTCTTTTGCTTTCTTTATTGTGGTAGATTTACCGTAAGTTTTCTTCATTGCAAAATCATCGGAGCAGTATATAATCATCCACTATAGCAGTTTGCCTCATGCTGATTAATTGATTATCATGATTATATGACAGATCCATTTGTTTGTTATATAATGGAGTAGATCTATACTTGCAATTAAACAGGAGGGGTATATTGGTTCTTTACCAGAAGCACATATTTTCTATGAGACTGCGTTTATTTCTTTTAAGAAACAAAAAATTGAGAATGCCAATGAGCTATAGCTCAACTGGCGCTTCCATTGGGTGCATGTGTAACTTATCATTGAAAAAAAGTAGAAGAAAAGAAAAAAAGATTTAGAAGAAATTACATTTATTTCTATGATTATGTTGTTTTGAGGAACATAAAGTTCTATGAACTGTTATGTTCTCTACTTATTAAAAAAAAAATGTTATGCTCTCTATTCTTTTTGTTTAATTGTGGCACAAACTCATACTAAGTTTCTGTTCCTTAATCTTGTTTCCTGGATTTAATTGCTCCTCTTAATGCCTAAGCACTTGGTGTTTCTTTTTGATCATTATATGTTTTATGTCATATTTATGCTAGTGTGTGAGTCTTGTGGTGGGGGTGGGGTTTCATGTGATTGGTATGAAACATTAGCAAGTTTCAGTCACCAATTTTGATTCTTCCAAGAATCTGGAAACTATATAATTTTTTTTTTACCAAGTGAACTTGAAAACTATCAAATGACTGATATCCATATACTTTGGTAGTAATATTAAATATTTTTTGTACAATTCCAATATGTTTAACAATATTTTCTTATGAGTAGTTAATGCAGTCTAAGATATGTGAGCTTATATGATTTATTTGCATTGCAAGTGAAATGGTATCAATGAACTTTAGCTCAATTGGAACATCCTCCCCCTCCCCCCATAAAAATGGAGTGGAGGATAAGGTGTGGGTTCAAGACGTACTGTATTTCTAACTTAATAATAGTTGAGTTGTAAAATATGAGAGATTAGGGTTACATTAATATGTCCCTCACCTTAGCATATATTTATTAGAGAAATAGCATGATTACAAAAATACCCTTACACTAATACAAAATAACAAGTTAATATAAAAGAGTGATGCAGGATAACCTAGGCTTCTCACCTAGATTAGTCCTACAATAGAACCTTAGGTTTCTCGCCTAAGGTGTTTGGATTCACCACCAAACAAACGTAATGCAATTTTGCAAATAATCTGAATAATAATAATCATAGTCTAAAAATATAAAAGAAATCATCTGGAGTTTTATATGCAGCTTCTAGGAATGATAATGATAAGGATAAACTCTCCTAAACAAATTCTAAACAATCTTAAATGCTAATCCGATAGTCCTAAACAATCTCAAATACTAATCCAATACTGGTCAAATAACTATGTTACAACCTGAAATTATCCACTGAAAATCTAAAATAAAATATTGAAATAACTTCTGGTTTGCTCCTGCATTAAAGAGTTTCTTCTCAGTAAAACAAAATGTTTTGAAATGGTGAACTGCAGTTGCTCTAGGATAAGGTAGCCTCTAAAAGATTAAAAATAAGGTAGTGGAGTAGGTCTCTCTCTCTCTCTCTCTCTCTCTCTCTCTCTTTTATTTTTAATTTTTGTCAGGTCAGAGTGGAGATTGAATGAAGAGGGTTTTGTAGAGAGAGTTCGGCAATGGTGAAATGGGTATTTCTTTTTGGGTTCTCCTAGCTTTATTTTGGCTCGTAAATTAAAAATTCTTAAAGAGGACTTGAAAAAGTGGAATAAGGAGGAATTTGGGGATCTGGCCTTTAGGAAGAAATGTCTTTTATTTGAATTGTTGGGTTTGGATGCCAGGGAGGACTTGTCAGGTCTTTCTCAGGAGGATCAAACTCATTGTATTCAGATTAAAGGAGAGATTGCACATCTTGCCTCTTTGGAGGAGATTTCTTGGAGACAAAAGTTCCGGATTTTATTTGTGAAGGAGGGGGACAATAATACTCGCTTTTTTCATCGGGTTGCAAACTCCCATAGAAGAACTAATTATATTTGGGGTATAGAGGTGGATGGTGTCCTCTATGAGGATGAGGAAGAGGTGCGGCCTAAGGTGGTCCTTTTTTATCAGAGTTTGTACATTGAGTCGGATACTTGGCGCCCTTCTATGGATGGATTAGAGTTTGCTAGTATTGAGGAGGACGAGCGGCTTGATTTAGAGAGGGATTTTTCTAAGGAGGAAGTGGTAAAAGTTCTTCAAGAGATGGAGGGTGATAAAGCCCTAGGTCTTGACGGTTTCACTATGGCTTTTTTTTCAAAAATGCTGGAGTGTAGTGGAAATAGATGTCATGGCCTTCTTTGATTATTTCCATAGGAGCTCAGATTTTGAACGGTCGCTAAATGCTTCTTTTCTATCTCTTATTCCTAAAAAAAATAATGCATTGAATATCAAATATTTTAGGCCTATTAGCTTAGTGGACAGTGTGTATAAACTTTTGTCCAAAGTTTTAGCTAACAAATTGAGGCGGGTGCTAGATAAACTTATTTCGGAGTAACAGAATTCTTTTGTTGGTGGCAGACAGATTTTGGATTCTGTGCTTATTGCCAACGAATGTTTAGACAGTAGACTGAAGTGTCATACTCCGGGGGTGGTGTGTAAGTTAGATATTGAGAAAGCTTATGATCATGTGAATTGGGACACTTTGTTTTATCTGTTGGAGAGGATGGGCTTTGGGGATAGATGGAGGAGATGGCTAAAGATTTGTGTCTCTACCGTTCACTTCTCAGTTTTGGTTAATGGATCTCTTGCTGGTTTCTTTGGTAGCTCTAGAGGTCTTAGATAAGGCGACCCTTTGTCTCCCCTTCTTTTTCTTTTGATCATGGAGGTTTTAAGTCGTATCTTGAAGAAAACTGAGGAAGGTGGTTTCATTCAGGGTTTTCATGTGGGTCCTATGAATTCTACTGGTATTCGTGTTTCTCACCTTTTATTTGTTGATGATACCATTCTTTTCTGTGATGCCTCTAGAGAGCAGATTCTGTCTATTAGGTTGACTTTGACTTGTTTTCAAGCTTTTATTGGTTTGAAGGTGAATGTGAAGAAAAGTGAAATTGGCCCTATTGGGGAGGTGCGTAACATTCAGTCTTTGGCTAATATCCTTCAGTGCAAGGTGGGTAGTTTGCCTATGATTTACTTGGGTATGCCATTGGGAACTATGTACAAAACAGCCTCTATTTGGAATCCGATCCTTGAGAGGATGGAAAAGAAGCTTTCAGGCTGGAAGCGACTTTATTTGTCAAAGGGTGGTAGACTCACCTTGCTGAAGAGTACCCTTTCAAGCCTTCTGACTTATTACATTTTCCTTTTTTTTATCTCTAAAGCTGTGGCGTCTAGATTGGAACGCATTCAAAGGAATTTCTTGTGGGGTTCATCAGTTGAGTGTTTCAAATATCCTTTGGTGGCTTGGAAAAAAGGTTTGTTTACCGCGTGAGTTGGGTGGTTTAGGAGTTTGGAAGTTGGCGCCTTTTAATCAGGCCCTATTAGGGAAATGGCTTTGGAGGTATGACCATGAAAGCTTGCATCTGTGGTGAAGGGTCATTGCCATGAAATATAGGGAGGGAAAGGGGGGTTGGTGCACTAGAGCTTGTACTAGGGCTCATGGTTATGGGTTATGGCGGAGTATTAGTGAAGGATGGGACACTCTTGCTAAGCATTTCTCGTTTGTGGTGGGGGATGGTTCTCGCATTCTTTTTTGGCATAATAAATGGATTGGGGATGTTCCTCTTAAAATTCTTTATTCTCAGTTATTTTTGTGTTCAACTAATAAGGAGGCTTGTATTTCTGATGTGTTAAGCCCTCTAGTGGGTGATAACGACAGAGTGTAGAGTTTAAGATTCATAGGGATTTTAATGATTGGGAGTTGGCGGCTTCCTATTCCCTTCTTCACTTCATCCAAACCCAAACTCCTAGGGGTGGAGGGTGTGACAGGCTTTGTTGGGATCTAAATGGCAGTGGGAAGTTTGATACTTAGTCTTTTTATCACAAGATTCAAAATGCAGCTCCTTCCACTTTCCCTTGGAAAGGAATTTGGAAAAAGTTAAGGTTCCTAAAAGGGTGGCTTTTTTTATATGGATAGCAGCCCATGGTCAGATTCTAACTTTAGATAATCTTATGCTTCGTGGTTGCCCTTTGGCGAATCGTTGTTGTTTATGCTGTTGCAATGCGGAATCTGTAAATCACCTGTTACTTTTTTGTCCGATAGCTCATTCTTTGTGGATGTATATGCTTCGGTTGTTTGGGATCATTTGGGTCATGCCAAGTTCAGTCGTGGACTTATTATTTTGTTGGTATCATTGGCTTGGAAAGCATGGCTCTGATATTTGGGATTTGGTTCCAGGTTGCTTAATGTGGACTATTTGGACTGAACGGAATCGGCGGTCTTTTAAGGATGAGGGGAAAACTGTGATTCAGTTATTAGAGTTGTGCCAGTGGACCCTCTTTGATTGGTCTCGGTGTTGGGGTTTCTCGGATTGTTCTGCCCTTTTTGGATTTTCTTTCCTCTATTAGAATAGATTAGGGGCTGCCTCTGTCTTTTTGTTCCTTTTTTTCCTTTGTTCATTACCGTGAACTCTTTGTGTTTCTCTTGCTTTTCTTTTATTAATAATATTCTCTTCTTACTTATAAAAAAAAACAAGAGAGTGGAGATTGAATGAGATAGTAGCTTCTAGAAAATCAACAAGGATAGATATAACTGGGAAAGACTTGAATATGTCATTAAGGCTCAGGTTGTCATCATGTATGGTTTGTTTGGCTTTTACATGGCCTTGAAAGATACTGAGAATATATTTCCATATGCTTATTTTCACTTGCTTTGTTTTCATGTTAACGGCTGTTCTCCTCTTTATAAAGTTGCTAAATAAGCAACTTCTCTTAGGAGGAAGTTATTATATTGTTAAGAATTAAGATAAATAAATAAATAAATATATATATATATATATATATATGCAGAAAAAATAATAAGTAGTGCTAATTCTTCACAAAAATTCATTTCAGGTTTTGTGAACCTTTGATGGATTCATATGGTGATGAAATGGTATCTAGAGGAGAAAATCATGTTCCACTGCTGACCGAATCATCAGTCTCACATGAGGATGAAGCATGCATAGTTAATTGGAGAATATCAAAATCACACCGAGGGGCTCATATCTTGAGGAAATTGTTCTCTCAGTTCATCAAAGAGATTGTTGAGGGAATGATAGGATATGTTTTCCTTCCAACCATCATGTCCAAACTCCTCTCTGATAATGGCAGCCAGGAATTTGGTGATTTTAAACTTACCATACTGGGCATGCTCGGAATATATGGCTTTGAAAGGCGAATTCTGGTAGGTATACTTTTTGAACTCATCATTTGCTTTAGTCATGTGGTCGGCCTTGTGTATACTTGTTGCATTAGTTTATATAATGGAAATTATTTTTGCATCTTTGTTGAGATTTAACCATGCCAACATGCATGATTAGGTCATGAAGCTTCTTCTTGTGAATTTGAGTTCTTTAGTGCGATTCTAGGACCTTTGTTTAGGATCATGAATGAACTCCTCTCCCATCTTTAGGATATTAATGTCTTCTCATAGCTAATGCAAAGAATTTGAAAGTTGCTTATATAATTGTTGCAAAGAGTTGCATGGCACGTTGCATTTAGTATTTCTGCTGCACTGAAGTGAGCAGCAAACTTGCATCAAGGCATCTGGTTTTAGATACAAGCTACTCTTGTACAATGCTCAAGCACACTTAATAGTGATATTTTAGTTTGATTGTAATTTCTGATTGCATGTGCATATTAATTGTTGACATTCTAGTGGATAAATGACTTTCTTTTTAAAGTTAGATATAAGGCTGACTCACTCGACTGTAATTATAAAATATTGCAGAGTATAAAATTTTCTATTGATTATAATTATTTAATTTGTTGTTTTAGGACACTGCCAAATCCTTAATAGAGGATGATACATTCTATACCATGAGCTTACTTAAGAAGGGGGCCTCTCATGCGTATGCACCCCGGAGTCCTATATGTTGTATATGTAATTGCCTTTTCTCGAAGAATTCTTCTAGCTTTAGCATTTGCGTTTTTAATTGTGGTCATGCAACACATCTTCAATGTGAAGTTCCGGAAAATGAGGCATCAAGTAGAGGTGCCTCATCTGGATGCCCAGTTTGTATACCAAAGAAGAAATCTCACAAAGCAAGAAATAAATCGATTCTTGCAGAAAATGGTTTAGTAAGTAAATTTTCGTCCAGGCCACAACAATCACACGGAACTAGTATTCTACACCCCCATGAAAGTGATGCATTAGAGAATTTCTATGGGCTTCAGCAAATTTCACGGGGAAGCATCGACTTATAATTGTCATTATCTTTTCCATTTCCTGGACTTCACAAACATTGAAAATTAATCAAATGTGAATTGGATGCTGCAGTTTGAGATCTTGACTAATTTGCAAAAGGACCAGAGATTAGTTCAAATAGAACACATGCTTCTGTTGAGAAAGGAACAGAAATTTTTACAGGAGAAAGTAGCAACGGCCTTGAGAAAATAGAGAAACAAAGTAAAAGCAAGCAATTAAGGGAGCTAAGAGTAAAAGGATCATCTCTTTGGTTCCCTTTAAAATCAAGTATATTTGGTGAGTTTTGTTATAAATTCAATTTTAGAGTTACTAAAATTTTGTGATACTTTACAATTCTAACATATGGGAAACTCTGCTATAGGCAAGGAGAAGACCAGCAAGCGGTAATGCGAGTATCATGTATAGAACATACTGGAGATGATGAAGACCATTTCGGCTGAGATTTTGACTTACTTTATTCTTCTTCTTTTTTCTTTTTTGTATATTTTCATAATTGATTTGTTTATATTAATTTTGGAGGGCTTGGTTGTTGCTGGTTGTTGTATCTGTTTATATCTTAGAGTTAAATTGTACATGAACCATGGAGAGGCACTTGTAATGAAATTGAAATAGAATGCAATCAAATAATGAAGGAATATTTTCACCAGCCCCTCTTTTAGAATGTGGACATATATATGAAAAGACGAGTAAAAAGCAATGCTTTTCCAGAGGGGAGGGAAAAAAAAAACTAGTGATGTGCTAATATCAATGAGATTGAGTTTTAAAATTAGCAAATTGGTTTAAAGCATTTGTGGAAGAGGAGAAAAATGAAGCTGAAATGTATCAGAAATTGTATAAGTTAAAAGATATGATGAAAAGGAAAAAGTCATTTTGAAGGAAAAAACAATTGCAGTGGTAACGAGTACCGACCGTGTGAGAAGTGGAACACCGAAAAAAAATTATATTAGAGAAATAAAAATGGTAGAGAGACGGAAAAAAAAAAAAAAAACACTAGGGGCCCTACCGGGTTCAAACCAGTGACCTCTTGATCTGCAGTCAAATATTTAGCATTTGACACACTAAACTCTAAAAAACCATTTTCATCAAGTGTTTTAAATGTCATAATATTTGGCATTGATGAACAGTGCAATCTCAGATTTGAGACGGCATTGTTCACAGATTGTAAATCTTATATTATTTTTTTATTCAAGTGGGGCTCGCTTTCTTTAAAGAGGGAGAGAGAGAAATAAAAAAAATAAAAAATATTAAAGAAAGAATATTTAAATAAAGTTGTAAAAAAAATAGAATATTTGATGTTTAGTATATTGTAAAATGAGGTGTTAAAATTGTAAAAGTAGTGTTTTAAAATTGTAAATGCTAAAATTTTTACAATTGTTGATGAGAATGCTCTAAGGACCCTTTTGATAGGAACTCCTCCTATTTATTTATTTAACTAAAATATATTCGTACTACTGATAATGACACCAACCTCATCCGGTGGACGGTGCCACGTTTGAACTTTGACTAAAACTATTATAAAATTTTTAACAAAAAATTTACAAATTAACGTGATAATTAATGTAATTAGTGTCATTTCAACAAAATAATAAGTTAGTATTTATATTAATTTTTGTAATTGATGATACATCAATTTATAAGACTTATGTAACAAAATTCGTATTATACCTAATATTATTCATTCAATTAGCAGAATGAATTCTTTAAAAAAAAAAAAGAAAAAAAAAAAATGGAGAATGAATGAGAGTTGAGAGAGGGAGGAGAGTTCTCAACTAAGAGAGAATTGTTTAAAAACAAATGGAGTCAATTTCGTATGGTAACTATTTTGATTTGGTTAAGAGAATAATGTGTTTGGGTATCAATAAAATACCATTTCAGGTTTATTTATAACAATAGTTAGGTATAAACTTATTTTTTTTTAATTATTATATAATTTGTGAGACTTTTAAGAGTCTTTAAAAATGATATATCTTATCAATAAAAAATTGATATAACCAATAATAACAATTATTATATTATAATGAGATGTTCCGTAGTAAACGTGTATGCCTAGATATATTGAAAAAAGAAAAAATTAGATGCAAAAAGGTGGAGGCTAAAGTTCCTGATGGTGGTGGAATCAAAGCTGTAAAAGACAATGTGTGAGGGGTTATAGAGATTACTACTTATTTTCATCATTTTTAACTCTCATGTGATCAGATAAGCGGATAAAACAAGAAATGGAAATTAAGCGGACCAAACCAGATATGTAATTTTTAGATTTTTAGTATTAGATTTATTATTTTTGGTAATTTTATGTAATTTTTAGATTTTTAGGATTAGAGTTATTCTTTCCTTACTTTTAGGTACCTTTAATGTTGCTTAGTCAAATTAGGGTTTGATACACTTTCCTAGCTGCTCTAGGCTTTCTAATTGCTCTAGGTTTTCTTTTTTACTATTTAAACACATTGTAGCAAAGTCTATTCAGTTTTAATATTTATTTTCTGTTCTATCTTTTTTTTTTAGAGAGAACTTTAACCTATAGCGTTCGTTTCTGATGATAGACATCAATTCGTTTTTGATGTAGGATGGGATTGTTCCCCAGATCCCTTATTCAATTATAAAAAATTTTATCAGTTGAGCTAATAGGAACCCACTGTTTTTGTTCTATCTAAGAGAGTATTGTGTGTGTTTTCTTCAAATACTATTTTTAATATTAATTTAACAAAGTTTGGTCAATGAGATGTCAAGGGGAAAAGTATTTTTTCCCTTCAATTTTAGGATGGAGAGTGTCATTTTCCCAAATTTCAAGGGAGGAGAGTGTAATTATTGTTTTTGTTTTTAGTATGTGTTTTGGTATTGTGTTTTTTAATTTCCCATCACAAAGACTTCTCTCTCTCTCTCTTTTATAGTTTTGGTTGAATTTTTGTTTGAGTTAATACTTACTTTTTTTCTTCTTCTTATAAATAGGAATTTGAGTTTATATCAAAACACATTTTTCATAGTTATGAATTTGAATATGCCTACTAATTTTTTGAATAATAAATTATTGCAAAGTCTACCTTTTATTCCTTTGGTTTCATTTTATGCTGGTTAAGGTAACATTTTAATTTTGTGATGAGTTTTGATTATCATGATAATCTCATTATTTTTTTAAGAGATGAGAAATTTGAATAATAAATTTTAAATTTAAAAAGTATAATTGTATATTAGGCAAAATATAGCACACTACAATATTAAAACTTAGAAGAAGATGGTTCACCTCAAAAAAAATATTAATCAAACAAAAAAAAAAAAAAAAAAAAAGTTCTTCTCCCTATTAGTCCACATTTACTAGTTACACTTCCTCAAACTTTTACCCTCTCTCTTTTGAATCTTTATCTTCCCACTATTCTTCACTTTATCATCACACTTCCTTCATTCTTTCTCTTTCTTATATTTCGACTATTCTTCTCTCTATTTTATTTTGTATAAATTTGGTATCATTTCTCCTGTCCAAGTCATATTTTCCTACACAATTTTTTTACTACTCTCTCTCTCTCTCTCTTTGTGGATTTTTGTTCTTTCTTATAACTCTCTAATTATGGTTAATGATTTTTTTTTTTTTTTAAATTTTCCATCACAAAGTCTTCTTCTCCCTTTATAGCTTTGGTTGAATTTGGTTTGGGTTATTATTTATTTATTTTTTTTAAGAAAAAAAAATTAGAATTTGAGTTTATATCAAAATACAATCTACATGGAAATGAAATTGAATATGCTTACCAATTGTTTGAGTAATAAATTATGGACACGGAGCTGCAAACAGGCACATGACTCATTTTAAGTGAAGAGCTGTTGACCCTAATGTTAACAGCGTTAGCCACGGTTTTTCTCCTCAAACACACCTTTCACCCACAGTAACAGCCTCACGCCTCTCTCTCATCTCCTCCACTTTTGTTTTCTCAGCAAACTCAGACCGGCGACAAGAGCTTGTGTGGCAGAATTGACGGCAGCCACATGCAGTAGCCACCAATCTCACCAGACCAACTGGACAACTCCTCTCTCTCTCCTCAAACTCTTCAAACCCAATAACTGACAAATCTATCAAATGCCCATTTGCAGAAACTTACAGAAACACCCATTAAAGCTCACATTTTGAAGAAATCTGAGATGGGTATGCACCAAATTGAATGAAATACCACAAAAGCTTCAAACTTTGACAACAAAATAAATAAAAAAAATTATGAAATGGGTTGTTCGGGTTGTTTAAGAATAAGAATTCTTACAGTGTCTTTGAAGCTCCTTTGCCAAGGATTTCATTGTACTGCAACAAACAAAGGAATCTAAAATTCAGACTCAAAAGTAGATAGCAATAGAGAGAGAGAGAGAGGTTTTACTCTGCCATATCTGCCAGTCGGATCAACTTCAACAAACTCAAGAGTAATCTTGTTCAAGATGTGTAAGAACATTCATACTCCAATTTGCTGAGATCGGCAACTGCTGCATGTGGCCATCGTCGATTCTGTCTCACAAGCTCTTACTGTCGGTCTGACTTTGCTGAGAAAATAAAGGTGGAGGAGATGAGAGAGAGGTGTGAGGCTGCTGCTGTGGGTGAGAGGTGTGTTTGAGGAGAAAGACTGTGGCTAACACTGTTAACATTAGGGTTAACAGCTCTTCACTTAAAATGGGTCATGTGCAAGTGTCTTCTTATTTAATTGACAGCTGTACATGTTTGCAACATTTCCTCCAAACATGTTTGGAGGAAATCCGTGTCCATAAATTATTGGCATAAATATATTTTTGATCCCTACATTTTGAGTTGATTACCGTTTTAGTCTCACTTTTCTTTTTTCTCGAATGCGGGTCTCAAAATTGAAAAATCATTTTTATCTTAGTCTATACTGTTATCTCACTAACGAATATTGCCTACATGGTAGACAGAGTGCACTGTTGACACTTGGCACGCTAAATACTAATATGACCATTAAAATAATGATATATTTGTAGTGATAAAATGATAAAAAATACAAAAATGTTTTTTTTAATAAAAAAAATAGAAAATACTTGAAGTAATTGTTTTTTTTTTATTTTATATATATATACACCTCACTATGTAATATTTCTATATTCTCATGCATCGTGTGGGTTTGTGGCTATTATTTTTAAAATCTAACTGTAGGGTCACAAATTGTAGCCCACACCTGGATGAATACAGGAGATAGGCCCAATAAGCCCAATACAATAAATTTGTAAGAGAGTGGGTCAAAGAATTGGGCTAATAGCGTTCTTCACAACAGTTACCGAAGATTAAGTGCTTGGCCGAGGAGACTAAAATACACACACAAGTTGAGATCTCGTGTCCGAGGAGTAAGTTTTGGACTAATTGATGGATTCCAGTTAGGTCCGAGGGGTATGCACTTAGATAGAATGCCTTTCTTTGGGTTGTATTTTTCTAGATGCTACAGTGATTATTTCTTGAGGTTTCTTTTATTTTTCTTCCGTCTTTTTCTTCTGGAGGTCTTACTCCATTATATAGTCGTTCATTGTTCGATCCTATCGTCCACTTGTCTGCCATCTAGCTTGGTACTTGAATTTCCCACTTCTTCTCTTACAGCTTTTTGACTTTCTGGGGATAAAGATCACTTTCAACACTGTTCAGGGGTCTTCTCCACATAAATGCGGCCAGGAAAGTAGCTGTGATGCATTTAATGCGGTGGTAGCAGCTTTTTCTCAAGATATTTCTGCATCCTTATCCCTTCCATATGCATTGGTAATCTATCTTTACCTCTAGAACTTCCTGGAGGGTGGACTAAGGGAAAGCCGAGGTTCCTCTCACCATCGGACGTCATGTCCGAGGAGGGTATTCCTCTCGGACCAGCCTCTTTGGATCCTTACGTGCTCTACTGTTAGTTACAACGGTCCTCTGTGATTTCTTCTCCTCGGGCGTATTGTTGACGAAACGTCGTTCCTGGGCCTAGATCCTGGGCCCATATTTTACTCCCCCACACTAACTATTAAATTGCATGTTCTTTATGTTTTTAAAACATATGTCAAATTTCATGTCAAGTCGATGTAATTTACTATTTGATCTATAAATTTATTTTTTATGTATAATTTTAGACTACTAAAACTTAAAATTTATACATTTGATTAATGATATAACTATTGATTTTTAATTTTCTGGAAATTTTGCAAGCATTAAGGATGTAAGAAGGAAACATAATCTAATTATTGATTTGTCGAAATTTACATCCAATAAAAATATATTGAGTGGAGTTGTCTAAGGCTACAATTAAGTTTATAGCTAAACTTTATCCATTACGTAATTACATTTAAAAAAAAAAAAAAAAACTCAAATTCCACAGTTATACTAGTTGACATTTATAAAACGAGATGGGTTCAAGTTACACCTAGTGTAACTTCAAAAGAGTTATACCTTTTTGTAGCCATTGATTTTTATAAGATCTAATGGTGATAAAGAGAGCAATTTCTGCTATCATTAATATTCTAGAAATTAATAACTTAGCTGTCTCCACAATAAATGTATATTATTTTATTCTTTATTTTCTCAATTTCCCTTCTCTTTTTGGCGTCACCTCTACCACAGCTCCATCCTCTTCACCATAAGACCAGTTGGGTTTCAGATGGAGACCCACCCTCACAAATACTAGTTATAAGTATTGATTATCTCTTCAGACTTCATGGTTAAAGATTGAAAAAGGAAGTATTGATTTTGTTTGCCCTTTAGAAGCAGATGGTACACACAAAGAAAATTGGATCAATAATTTACAGAGTCTCCTTTATTAAGCTCTCACCAATATCTTTATGTATATGAACACAAACCAAGCCTGAAATGGTGAAATTATCAAGTTTTATATCTAACAATTACTTCTTTGTTGTAAACTTTGGACACCAATTTTGCCACACGGTGACAATCCCCGCACATTTTAAGGTTCTTTATGATTCTAATTGATAGCTGCATGTGTATTACAAAGTAATAATGGGTTTAGACCAAAACCATCATTTTTAACCAAGGACCAAGCCTTTCCTGCCACCGTCGAGTTTTACTGAGACCCACCCTTTTTGAAAAACGCATCTCGTTTAAGAATTAAAAACCACCTCCAAAACAATTTTGTTTTTGAGAAAAACCACCTCCACAAACTTGGTTAAGTATGTTTTGTTCCTTTGCTGGTTTTGTGGCCAACGTAATAAGGTGGAGCCATGGGAGAGATGAATTAGAGAGAGAAGGTGCATAGTTTTTGTAAAAAAATGAATAATAAAGTGATTGTACATTAATTTCGGAGGCAGTTATGTAATTAAATTTTAATATATTAATGATGTAAAAGTTAGTGTCTTTCTCACCCTTAGATCTTATAAGAATCAAAGGTTATAAAAAAGTGTAACTCTTTTGAAGTTATAATAGGGGTAATTTGAACCCATCTTTTATAAAACTATTATAAAAGTAGTGATGTTTTGGATTGAAATGACTTTGAGAGAGACTGAGAGAGAGAGTACAAATTTGGAGATAGTAAGCGGATTAGTATCAAACACGCTTTGCATGCGGAACACTTTTTTATGTGCCCGCTTTGCAGTGAAGGTCCAGAGACCATTATTCATGCCCTTAAAAAGATTGCCACGAAGCCCAGGTTTTTTGGAAGTCTTTTCCTCCCCTTTTGGCAGACTCTCTTTTCTATGGGTCTAACCTTATTGAGTGGCTAAGGTTAAATTGTCGCAGCTCCAAAGTGTTGTCCTCCTCGGGCATCAACTGGGAAATTATATTTCCATTCGGTATCTGGTCATTGTGGCTCCGTAGGAATAATATAATATTTCGAAATGAAAACTATCGAAGGAATTTGAAAGCCAAGGTTCTTTTGAAGGCCATCGAGTTTGCATTCATTGGTATCAGCGGGAAGCAGGCTTGTTCACGTACCAAAATCCAGGTGAGATGGACCAACCCCCTTTGAATTGGTACAAGCTTAACTTAGATGGCAGGAGTTGGAGGTTTGATTCGGAATGACAAGGGAGAATGGATCAAAGGCTATGCTAGAGCTATTGGGCTTGCCACCAGGGTTGCAGCGGAGCTGTGGGCTTTAGGGGACGGAATCAAACTATGCATATCTCTAAAAATCCCTGCTGTGATCACTGATTTGGATGCCCAGTTAGTTGTGGACCTCCTGGAAAAGAATGATGGCCACCCAAATGGTATTGGTGCCTTGGTCAGTGATTGAAAGGCTGGCCTAAGTGAGATTCCTATGCTCCAAATCTAGCATTGTTACGGGGAAGTAAATAAATGTGCTGATGCCCCTTGTGAGAAGGGCTACTCTCTGTAATTTTTAAAAAATTTTTGGACTCCATAGTAGATGTTTTGTTTTTGCTTAATTTAGATGCAGCTGGGTGTGTTTTGATCAGTTTGTATCTGGTTCCTAGTTTTAATTAAATGCCTTAAATAATTTTAATTATATGCCTCTTTTAAGAGAGAGAGATATATTGTTTTTTTTTTTTTTTTTTTGAGAAGGAAGACTCTTATTGAAAGGAACCAAAGAGTGGCCAAATCAACCTAAACAAAAGGTAAAATGCGAGATGGAACATCCTTCGTTCACATAGTATAACTTGGTGATGTCAAAACTAGCTTTGCTAAACTGTGAGCAACTTTGTTACTATCTCTCCTTATGTGAGAGTATGACAATTCTGAAAATGAACCGGAAAATAATGACACCTAGTTTATCAAATGGGCATAAGGAGCTAAACCATTATCCTTACATGTTAGGGCCTTCATAACCAACACCGAGTCACCCTGAACAATAGCTCTATGGAATCCCAATTCACTAACAAACTCCACTGCTTTAAACGTTGCCATAGCCTCAATTTCCACGGGTTGGTATGCCTGATCTAGCTGCTGCACAAGTGACACAATAACCTCCCCTCGACAGTCCCAAACAACTACTCCTATTCCAGATTTGTTGTCTGCGTTTGATAGTGCACCATCATAATTGATCTTGTAAGTGTTTGGTGTAGGTGCTGTCCACTTTGTATGAGGCGTTGAAGTGATTCGGTTCTGCCTGAGATTGCATCTCCTCATCTCGTTCCAGCTCTCCTCTACCATCTATTGCAGATCTTTGGTAAGGCAGCAAGTGTGATTCAGCCTGAGTTTGTTTCGTTGATTCCAAATACTCCACACCTGGATAGCAAATCGGTCCATTGTCTTCTCATTTTCAAGAATCCAGCTGCACAACTCCTTAAAATCAGCAAAATGCGTCGTTGATCGAAAATTCCATCTGTCACCTTCCCACACCTCATCCAAGCCCTGCAACTCCATAGTGCATGCAAAGTTTCCTCTGCTTGTAGGGAGCAATGGTCACAGCTGGGATTTTGAATTATGGTTCTCCGGACCAGATTTTGTTTTGTTGGTAGTGAGTTTTTACAAGCACGCCACAACATGTTTTTATATTTGTTTGGAACTTCAAGGGACCAGATGCACTTCCAAACTTTCTTATCCACCTCCAAAAGAGTGCTAACCTCTGAATTTTCCTCCAAGTCCTTGAGAAACTTATACCCAGACTTGCAATTGTACTGCCCATCTACAGTGAAAGGCCAATACAAAACATCTTCTATTTGGCTTCGAGGCTGTGGTATCTTACGAACAAGTTCTGCTTCAGCTGGTATGAACACCCCCTTGATCATTTCATCATCCCATTTACCCGTGCTGTTGTCAATCAGGCAGTCCACTGTGGCATTTTCCATAGATTCTATGATTGGGGAAGAGACTAATGGTGGATGCTTTATGGGCAGCCAACGGTGCTGCCATATTTTGATATTTTTTCCATTGCTCACCCTAAATCTAGCACCCATTTGGATCACCTCTCTCCCCTTCAAAATAATTTTCCAAGCATAGGAATCGGTTGTTGATTCTTTTGCTTCCATAAACGAACAATGGGGAAAAAATCTTGCCTTAAAAATTCTGTAAAGGAGAGTGTCTTCATTATGTAAAAGATGCCATGCTTGCTTGGCAAGAAGAGATCGAGTCATTGAAAAGAGCAAGATCTCTAAATCCCAATCCTCCTTCTAGTTTTGGTTTTGTCAACTTCGACCATTTGACCCAATGTATTTTCCTTTTGTCACCTCGCTGCCCCCAAAAGAATTTTTTTACCATTGCTTCAATTTCATGGCATAGGCCCAAGGGTAGTTTAAAGCATCCCATGGCATATGTTGGAATGACTTGAACAATGGCTTTGATAAGGACTTCTCTATCGGCTTGAGAAAGGAGCTTCCCCTTCCACCCTTGTAATTTCCTCCAAACCCTCTCCTTAATATAGCTAAAGCTTGCTTTTTTGTTCTTTCCCACCAATGAGGGCAGCCCCAAATATCTCTCATAAGACCTTATTTCATTCACACCCAACACATTTTTGATCTCCTCTTTAATAACGTTGTTTGTGGACTTGCTAAAGAAAAGAGAAGTCTTTTCTTTATTTATTTTTTGGCCCGACACCTCTTCATATTCCGCTAAAATTTTGAGCACGTTTCCACATTCTTGAGCATTTGCCTTACAAAAAAGCAAGTTGTCATCTGCAAAAAAATAAGTGGGTTAGTTTTGGGCCTCTCTTGCAAATTGAGAAGCCATTGATTTCCTTTGCTCATGCATCTTTTTTCATTAAGCCATGTAATCCTTCCGTGCATAATAGGAAGAGGAAGGGAGAGAGTGGGTCTCCTTGTTTTATGCCTCGTGTTGGATTTATTAACCCCTTTGGATCACCATTCACTAGAATTGAGTATGAGACTGTACGAACACACTTCATGATCAAACCGATCCACCTTGAGTAAAAGCCCATTTTTTCCATCAATTTCTAAAGATAATTCCATTCCACCCTATCATATGCCTTGCACATGTCTAGCTTTAGGGCCATAAAACCTGTTTTTCTTGAATTATGATTTTTCATACAATGCAAGGTCTCAAAAGCTATTAAAAAATTATATGAAATAGGCCTATTCTTTGCAAAAGCAGATTGATGCTTAGTTATAAGTTCTAGCATGAATTTTTTTAATCTGTTTGCAAGGACTTTGGAGAATATTTTGTACAAAACATTACATAGGCTAATAGGGCGATATTGAGAGAGTAAAACAGGGTTCTTTACTTTTGGAATTAAAGTGACAAAAGTATGATTTATTGGGTAAGGTAGTTTACTTGCATTTAGCCAATTTAGTATTGTGGAAGTCACCTCACTTTTCATAATCCCCCAAAAATGTTGGTAGAATAGGGGTGGCATCCCATCAAGACCTGGTGCTTTTAGAGGCGCCATTTGGTCAAGTGCTTCTTGAATTTCCCATTCCATGAACTCCCCCATTAGCTGTTCATTAATCTCATATGTGACTAGCCTTGGAATAAAGGATAGAGAACTTTCTTTAATGGCCGAATTCCTTGTAGTGAACAACTCTTCAAAATACTCCACAATGGTGTCTCCAATCGCTTCTGGTTGCTCTTGCCAAATACCCATTTTATCTTCAATTCCAAGAACGGAATTTTTCCTAAATCTTTGATTTGCTTTATTGTGAAAGAATTTGGAATTGCTATCACCATTTTTCAACCATAACAACCTTGATCTTGGCTCCATATTTGAGTTTCCTTGTCCATGAGAACATGAATTTCAGCCTTCAATTCTCTAAGTCGAGCATTATCTCCCCTCCTCATTGTCTTGGCCTCTACCTTGGCTAGCATCCTTTTGTTTTCCTCCAATCCTCGCTTAACATTTCCAAAAACATTTTTTTTCCACCATTCCAAATCCTTGCTGCATTTTTCAATTTTTTTCAAGATATCACCTTCTTCACCATTCCTCCAAACTGCCTCCATAATTTCTCCACAATGTGTGTCAGATAGCCACATCTCCTCAAACCAAAACACTTTCTTCCTAGGTGGAGCTTCCAATCCCGAAAGATTGATAAGGAGTGGAATATGATCTGATGACATACATCTGAGATGAGACACCCTTGAGCCTGGAAATCTTATGAGAAAGTCACTATTCCCTAATCTTCTGTCCAACTGTTCCCATTAAGAATTACCATTAGTAAAGTGCTTACACCAAGTAAATTTGGATCCCTCAAAACCCAAATCAATGAAGCCACATTCATCAATTACATCTCGGAATTGTTGCATTTGGATGTGACTCCTCAGTGCTCCCGCCAATTTTTCATCTTGTCTACTGATTTCAATGAAATCCCCCGCACAAAACCATGGAATTCTGGTCTATTGTTTAAACTCCTCAATTTATTCCAAGCCTCCATTCTCTGATGAGTTTCAGGCTCTCCATAGAATCCAGTGAATCTCCATTCTGTTTCCCTATTTTTGTCTAGGGTTACATCAATAAAATACCTATGTGAATCCTTAATAGTTACATGAACATCATTTTTCCAAAACAACACCAATCCTCCACCTCTCCTCTCACTACAAACCTCCCACTTGTGATCAAAGTTTATGTTGTGAAGTACTTGTTCTTGCCTAACTTCGTCTGCCTATGTTTCGGTTAAAAACACAACAGATGGATCTTTTACCCGGATAATATTTCCAAGCTCCTTTTCTGTATTTAGGTTCTTAAACCCACGACAGTTCCATACTAAGAGATTCATGGCTCCTGGCAGGGCTGAGCAACAGCCTCCACCATTTGAGAAGAGAATTCAGCATCATCCTTCAAAACTTGTTTCTTGTTGCAAGGTAATTCAGAATGATCATCAATTATAGAAAAACTTCTTTTAGATGGACCTATGTATTCTGCCTGAGCCACTTGTTGCATGTTCTTGCCTGTGTCCAGCCTAGTCTATGTGCCAATTTTTTTGTTGCCCTAATAAGTTCATGCCCCTCACATGACAGAGAGTTAAGGGTGGACGTGTGAGCATTAGGGTTTGCTTGAGCCGCCTCTTGGGATTGATTGTTGTTGGAGGGATTACTTGGGGCATTAATTGGAATAAATCCAATTGGTGCTGTTGGAGTTACTAGACAGTTATTAAGAGCACTTACAGTAGTGGAGCTAAATAGCTATATAGCTATTTTAGCTCCACTAAAACACCAAAAATAGCCATATAGCAGTGGAGCTAAAGGTATTTTATTAGCTTCATTGCTACAGTGCACAGCTATCTATGGCTGTGCATTGTAACTAAGAGCTAAAAAAAAAATGTAATCCCAGCCCAGATTAAAATAATACAAGTTGGTTCATATCTCTCTCTCTCTCTCAGTCACTCTCACACCATGCCTCTCTCTCTCTCAGTCATTCTCATCTCATCTGAAGCTCTCATCTCTTAAAAATCTCTCAAGCTCACTCTTTCACCGCTGTCGGCCCCACTCATCCTCAATGTCGCCGCCACCAAAGCTCGACATCATCGACCCACCAGCCATCCCAAGCCCCAATTAGCCTCAGACCCACGTTACCATCCGCCTCAAACCCCCATTTCGTCCTTTTCACACACACACTCTCTCTCTTTATGTCATTTCCAATACGTTTCATTCTCCCTCTCTCTCTCTCTCTCCATTTTTAGCTCCAATCAGGTCCCACATTACCCAACTCACTTCAAATCGGAGCATTCCATTTCGCTTTGCACTCATCATCACTGTCTATGATCACTGATCGATGATTGGAGCAGGTCTTGTCAACTGGTACCAAATTGGACAGAGTATCGAGCATGGGTTTCGGTTTGGTTGTGTTGATTTTTCTGGGTTTTTGTTTTGTTCTTCTTCACTGGTTTTGATGGGCACAGTGGGGTTGTGGCTGTGCAGTGATTTTTATGGGTTTGATGGTGGTTGTGGTTGTGTGTTGGTAGTTGAATGAAATATTATTTTATTGTAGTGTTTATATTATTTTACTGTGTTAAAAGCTAAAATAGCTCAACTGCTGTAGGATGTGAGAAGGTAAAATAGATAAAGTGACTTTTTGTGTAGCTAAAAAGCTAAAAATTTAGCTCCACTGTTGTGGATGCTCTAACAGACTTTCCATGCATGTGTATCCCTATATTTTCTGCATTAACTCGGTCCGGATTTTGTGGAGAGAAATTAGGGTCTTGTGCTTTAATACCCGGGTAACCACTTCTTGAATAATGAGCCTCATTAATTGTGTCGGTTTTCACCCATAAATGACCCTTGAATGAGTTGTCCGATGAGTCCAGGTTATGCACCACTGTGACCTCCTCCCTAGCTCGTGGTTCACCATAGATTTCACCGCCATCTTCAAGTCTGGCTTTAGTACCGTGTGGCTTTGATGTTGAATGTTTCTGACTGTAAAAACCTGGAATAGCCACTACACTTCGCTTTGATGGAAAAAATGGTGGAGCACGTAATGAAAGTCCAAATGGCTTTTGTGTTTCTGCTAGACTTCCTTCACTATCCAGCCATATCTCGCAATCATGATCTGAGTGATCCAATTTACCGCACCAATAACAAATATTAGGTAAATGCTCATATTTGAACGTGACCCAAGATTTTTTTCCTTTGTCCATAGATACAACTTGGCCACGGCAAAGAGGTAGAGATACATCCATCTCCACTCTAATCCTTATAAAATTACCCCCTTCCGTTTTAGTTGGATCGGTAGAATGTACAATATTCCCAACAACTTCACATATCTTCTCTGCCGCCTTGAGATTCATATATCTGTAGGGGAGCCCATGAACTTGAACCCAAAATTGAGTCTTCTCAAATTTTAGTTCTTCCATTGCCATGCTCTTATCATATTTCTGCATGATCACCAAGTGCTTATCAAAACACCATGGTTCAGCATTAAGGACCTTCTCTACTTTATGTTCATTTTCAAAAATGAAAAGAATCACATGATCGCCCAAGTTTTTGATCTTAAATCCACTCCTTGAGCGCCACAATGGAGTAGACGTTTTTGCAATGGCCTCAATGTTAAGAGCCTGTTTTGTAAGGAACTTTGGTGCTATGTTAAGAGCCTTAATGTTCTAACAGTGTTAAGAGCCTGGTCCCTCTCTCTGTGAAAGCGATTGTTTGTCCACTTTTGAGATAGTTCTTCCATGTCTAAACTTTCTCTAGGCAGTAGTAAGAAAGTTAAAGAAGTACAATGTGTTTCCTTATTCCCTTGAAGAAAACCCAACTGGCCAACGAACTAACACTGTTGTGAGAGACCGCGCCCCCGGCCCCCTTTTCTATAGGATGTTAGGCCAAACCCACGTGAATGGGTGGAGTCGTGTTATTGCCTCTCAAAATGGAGGTTCGACTAGTTATATTTTCCCCCCTTAGATTAGGGGTTTGACAATGGAGTCACCACTTATTTAATTATTGGAAAAATAAGAAAACCATAATTGAAAAAGAATTCCTCATTTTATTAATTTGAAATTGAAATTACATTTGATCACAGGAAAATTACATGGCTATGGAGTTTGACAATGGAGTCACCCCTTACATGACTTTATTTCCTAGTTACAATCTAAAAATTGAAAATTACAAGGATAAACATTGGTCTATCAACCCTTAATCTAAGTTCAGAGGCTATGTTACAAGGTGGGAAGGTGTTAGGCACCCACCTTGCCCGGTGAAACCGGTCTTCTAGACTATGGTGGCCAACATTCATATCATATCATCCAATATGTCAATCAATCTACATGTTGAATTTAATGTGTGTGCATGTGATAAATCCTAATTCAATTTATTAAGCATTGCATTTGGATTGAAAAATAAATTCTAGTGAATGTGTGTGGATGGTGATAACCTAGATTCAAGGATTTGAAAGAATTATTAAACAAACATGTTTTTCATATTTTTAATGTGGATTTAAGATCAAAACTAGTGTTTATACATGAACATGTGATGAACAAACAAGAACATGTGAAGAACATACAAGAACATTCAAACATATTCAAGATAATTTAAATAATTACTATCATGCTTTAATCCTAAATTCCCATCATGGCAACACAAAAAACAAGTTAAGGAAAGAGATTATACCTTCATGCAATATCCATACGGTGGAGGAGGAGACTCTTGGTAGAGGTCCTAAGGGTGGAAGAAAAGAAGAGTTAGAAGAAGAAGAGTGAGTCTCACTCAATACCTTGAGTCTCAGGAAGACCAATATATGACAAGACTACTCAACTTCACTAGAACTCAAGAGAGAAGAAGAGAGGGGGTTTTTGTGTGTGTCTTGGAATGAAGGAGAGGGGGGGTTTATATAGTAGTGGTGGAGAAAATATGAATGGAAGGCCATTTAATGAGGGTTGACAAAGAATCATGAACCTAGTCCTCATTTTAACCTTGGGGGAAATCTGGTGCATTAAATGGAAATATTGGTGGGAGTGAGGAGCAAGCCAAATTCGGTTTTCCCGCAACTGCTGTAACAGCTTGTAGAGCTAATTTCGAAAAATCATATCTAACTCAATTCTAATCGGAATTGTCTCATTCTTATGCTCAAATTGAAGCCACAGATGTCTAGTTTCTGGGAAAATTAATCTCATTCATAAATTCAAAATATTTTGAGAGATATGGATGAAATGGTGAGTAGAGGTCATTTGTTTGAAAATAGTTTCAGCACAATTAACATTAATAGGTCCCAAATTAGCTCTCAATTAACATTAAATGGCTTCAATCACTCCCATTTCAGACTTAATTGGTTCTAAATTTACTCTAATTAAAAGATAATTGCACAAATTACTCATTGAATAATTAATGTTTAACTATCTAATTAATTAGGTGTATGCAACCTCACCATAAAATGTAGTCCTAACCAATCAAATTATGACACATCATTGATCTCAAATTGATTACACTTATAACCAATTGAAATCAATTGTTCATAATCACATATAGTCGGACTCAATTTGTGATAGTGCATCTCAACCATTAAAACTTGATTTGATGATAACTTTCAATCTGGTGGTCTGATTTGGGCTTATGACCAGTCGATTTGATCGTTACGACATCAAGATCATTTTGGTGAAATGAGATTAAGGATCTAATGGCCAGAATCAAGATGCATATTCCCAAGGCAAAATTACCCTTTTACCCTCCATGTGAGGTTAAATGCAGGTTGCAAAATGGGGTGTCAACAACTGTTAGAACGTGGAGAACAAAAAACCTTTGTAGAAGGTACGACTATTCTACTGCCTAAGAGAAGTTTGTTGATATTTGGTTATTGAAATGTTTTATGAAAACTATGTATTTTATATACATTAACTTGTGAGCTTTTGACGTGGTTTTGCCGTTGTGCCATGACATTGGTGATTACTCCGTCTATGTGATGACATGTCTGTGTGACTTACTCTGGGAGTATTTTTAAATAAGTTATTATGATAATTTTTTATGTCGGTACTTGATATGAAATATTTGGATTAAATTGTCAAAAAGAAAAAATCTACAAATACATTTGAGATCTTTTTCTCATGTTTTGGACCCTTTAGTTTTAAAAGGATGAACAACTGTTTTTTCCTACTTCAATCTCTATTCCTTAATTATCCGTTTCCTATTATACTAAGAATTTCGATGGGCTAACGTAATTTGTCAAATGTAAAATTCTTTTAATAATCAAGTTAATCAAACTTGGTTACTGATACTAAGGAAAAAAAAATTACTGCTAAAATCCTCACCATCCATTTTACTTGTTTTAATCTTAACCCTCTGTTAACATTAAAAATGAACATGGAAACTTGATACAGGATATCTACTTATTTAAATTAAAAAAAGTCTTACAATCGGGGACGGAGCCATGTTATTGGCTAACAACAACCCACCAATGTATATGTTGTTTGTCATCTCATGTCAGAAGCTAAACTAAGATGAAGATGAGAGAAAGAAATTTCTCATCCAATGAATAGGAAAAGTACAGCTCAGCTTATATACAAGGAACAGAGGAATTGAATATAAAACAAGTTTTTTTAAAAAAAAAAAATTTAAACCCAAATCAAGTTCTGCACTTTTTTTTTTATAATTCTAAATACCAAAATTATCCTAAATTCTCTCTCTGCTCTGTACAAATTTCTTGATATTTGTTGATGACCACAGTGGAGGAATGTTTGTTTGTAATATTATCAGTGATGTTTATTGTCCTTACAAGTTACGAAAATCAGTTAATGATATCCAAGAAGAGATTGTAAAGTGGTTAGAATTTGTCAAACCAAAGTGTCAAATACTTAATAGCATTCAAAAGTGTCAATTGGGCTTTAAAATTCCTGGCTAATTGTGACAGAACATGAGGCCGGAAAACGCAGTCATATTAAAAACATACCAATCTCAACTGTTGACACAAATAGGTCATTCATAAAATCTTAAATGGGTCATGCTAACAAGTGCCCTTAGGGCATTGATTAAGAATCCATTTTAAGAAAATTTTAATAACACTTTTATAGGAAATAAAAAAAGCTATCAAAACATTAATTGCTCTTTTTTTTTTCTTTACATTAAAACTTTCTTTAAATGAATTATTAACGAATGACTAAGAACATTCGTTAGAATTTCCCATCTTAAATTGACCACCCCCCCCCCCCCCCCCCCCACAAAATTCTTATTCTTGAAGTTGCAATTAAAAAAAATAAAATCCAAACCTTTAGCTCTTGCTTCCTCCCTGCCCACAGCTCCACACTTGTATTTGTAGTTGTAGACACTTATAAAATTAGTGATTTTTTCTATGTTGTTGGATTGAAATGACTTTCAATTTTGTTTTTGAATAATTGGATTTCTTGAAAATGAAGCACTTGAATTTGGCTATCGATCTGGATCTTGAAAGTTGAAACATCCTATTCCTGTGTAAAAGAACGGTGATGTAGAGATTATATATAAATATATATATATTTTGATAAGTAATAATGATATATATTCAAGAACACTACCTTATGTAAAAAAAAAACATAAAGCAAAGAGAAAAATACAAAGGGAAAAGAAAGAGAAGAAGGAAGAATGAAATGAAAAGATACTAATGACAAAGAGAGAGTTAAGAAAACTAGGGAGAGAATCACTAGAGGTGAGTCCCCAAACCCTAAACCAGTCAAACAAAGAGCCACTAAAGGAAGCCAATAGCTGGTCATCCAAATTATCCATGTCCTCAAATGTCATCCTGTTTCACTCCCTCCAAAGACACCACATTAAGCATAATGGAGCTAAATTCCAAATGCTAGACGAATGCTTTCCAGGTCAATTCCACCAACCAAAAAGAGTACCCGCAACCGATCTTGGCAAGACCTAAGAGATCCCAAAAGATCTAAACACCAAACTCTACAACCGATTAGCCTTACCACAGTGAAGGAACAAATGATCCACCATCTTCCCATAACACCGGCACGTGATGTACCAGTCAACAAAATCCATCATTCTACCCCTCAAATTGTCACCTGTAAGGATCCTATCCCATACAGCAGTCCACACAAAGAAGGAAACACGCCGAGGAACTTTAACCTTCCAAACGCCTTTCCAAGGAAAAATAATGGGCAATGGACTTCTCAACTTATTGTAAAATGATTGGATATCAAAATCCCCTTTCTTTGTCAACTTCCATGGCATACGATCTCCATTCTCAGGAGGAGGTAGATCTGAGTCCAAGGTACGGAGAAATTCATCCACCCCACCCATTTCCCAATCATTAGGTCTCCGAATAAAATGAACATCCCAGTTTCTCTGTTCCTCTCAATTGAAGTGGAGATTATATTATAGCCAATACTTAATGGGCGTTGTGTTGTTGTATTTTAAGCACTTGATATCTGGTTGTGTTTGTTATTAGTTTGTTCCATTTTTTGAATAATCCATTATGAATAGACTATTTGAATATAATGTAGAGAGAAATTTTCACATGAAATAACTATTAATGATTTTTCTTTAGAAAATAATTTCACTTGATATATTATCAAGTTATTTAGTTCTGATTGCATTTGAACAATTTTAATAAATATGTAGCCTATATTAAAACACAACTATTTCTAAATTCACCTTAACTACAAGAAGTAAAAAACACCCGGCTAACTACAAGAGTTTTGAGTGAGACTATGATGCCCTTATCTATGTCCACCGTAGAGAGTTGCAGCAGCAATCTCTCCTGCATTGCCTTCTTCCATTGCAGATGCTTCACTCATCTGAATTGCCAAAGGAGTAGTTTCTTTTGGACTCATTTGGCCGGATGCGTGAGTAGTAGAACCCCGAGTAGTAGTAGTAGTAGTCGAGCCATTAGCAGCCTTTCTCAAACCCTTGTTTTTCTTTGCCGTTCGAGCCCAACCAACAAGCCCTTCTTGTATGTGTTCTTCAAATATAGCCTTTTTAAATGAACTTCCCATCTACATTTTAAGGAATTCAGCAATCTTCATCAGCCTAAAATCCCAACATAAATTTATTGATCATAAAGAAGGTGAATTCTTAGTGATGATCCAACTCACCTGTGTGACAATTGCATACAGTGGTAGGGTACTATAACTGCAGACAAACTGAATGAATACCCTATGAATAAAAATTGGCATTTAACATCAGATTCGGTTTATCAATAGAAACACATGGTTTCAAAAATAGAATAATTATTATCATTGTTTTACCCTATAACAAGTCTTGGGATGATATAGCCGATTTCTCCCATTATGCATGAGTCAAATCCATATTGACCCTGTAACATATTGAAGCATCATAGAAATTCAATCCATAGTTTTCATTTCAAATTTATCTTTGTCTCATTAGTATGTAATGAATATTGAATTTTAATTGTTTTACCCATATCCAAAAGAAAAATGCCAGTTCAAATGAATTCTGAAACAGGATGATATGAATCAGCAAGAGAACAATCTGGGGCCTATGGAACCAGAAGTGATCATCTGAAGGTTGAACTACCAAATCACCTGCAATTGCTACATGTTTCTCGGCAATCTCATTGGCCAACTGGATAATTACATGCTCTAACTTAGTGCCCAAAGCAAGTAGAAGCTGTAAAATATAAAAAACAATATCAATGTTATGGCCCTTACCCTACATGTTATCTAGGACATTTACAAGATGAACATGTAGTTTGATGATTTGAGCAGACACACAATTATTATGAATAATTTATTTGATTGTTATTTTCATCAAAAGAACATGGTAAGTTAAACAAAAGTATGGAAAAGATACTAGAAATGAGCTAGCACATTTATCTTTAGAAGCTGAAATGCTTGAAATCCATCTATTCAACTATAACAGTATAGATAACATGTAGCTGCTAGGTGGCATGGTTGACTGATGAGGGACATATCATAAAGTGGTACACAAAGTCTATATCCAGTTCCAGTCTTCCTTCTAGTGTAGAAATTGCACACACTCAAAATTGAACAATGTCAGTGACTTAAATAGTGCATGCAATCTTCCTTATATTTTTGACACACACACAAACATGTGTTAGGACTTGATGAAATGGATTAAAATTGAAGGGTACAGAATTTAATCTTGACAACATAATTGTGAAATTTAATTTATATAGACATAACAAAATCTCTAACAGATTTATACTTGTAAATATTAGTATACAAATACTATTTAATGAAACCAGGAATAACATCCTTCTTGACATCTTTTGGCACATGTTCCATTTGTCCTAAACAGTCAACTATAATGAAAACAGAGCTTTTGCTTGTGTATTGCTACAATTTGAAGTCAACTGAATGAAGGATCACCTTAACATCAATGACGTCAATTTTAGGAATTTTCTTGCTTTTTATCATATAGAATTTTATTTAAAAATAATCTTAGTTGACTTGGATGATTAGATAAGGTGGAGATTATGATCTCTATGTTTTACCAAGTTGAATATGATAGAAACTAGCGACATGCTTGCAAAAATACAGTTTAATATAATTATTATCTTTCACAGGTTCCTTTTTAGGGAGAATGAGCATGTATATACCAAATTCTTGCCCAAAAATTATCTCGTACCACTGAGAGCTCCTTGAATTTCTGGAAGCACCTGTAAGATTGTAAGACTCCTTTTATAGAGCCTAAGCTTGGGTGAATTGTAGCAATGCTTAATTGCTGGCTGCTACAAGAGATGTCTATGATTTGGTCCTATATAAGCATGTCAAGCTTTTGAGGGGACATATGATGGTTTCTATGAATTGATGATCTAGGACTCCATTTTATATTTGACAACCACAATTTTTCCTTGATCTACACTAGGTGTAAAACTGTAACATTCAGCTTTAAAATATTACAAGCTCCTTGTGATAGGTTAAAGTGTTCAAGGGAAGAAATAGATACCAACTGTCAATGACACTGCTTTATTAGGTTAAAAACCAAATATATATTTACATACAAAAGCCA
This sequence comes from Quercus parvula, assembly GCA_030820535.1. Taxonomy (NCBI): domain Eukaryota; kingdom Viridiplantae; phylum Streptophyta; class Magnoliopsida; order Fagales; family Fagaceae; genus Quercus; species Quercus parvula. Next base: position 332,835 of record JAUAME010000007.1, on the reverse strand, counting down.
CCTTGTATATCAAAAGGAATTTAACTCAGAAAATGCAATTAATGTAAGACTGGCTAGTTCCTTTTAATCCAACGTTATAAAACAAAACACATAAGCACAATCTGTCATGTGAGCTAGTGGGCATCAAGATTTAAATTCTAGGGTGAACTAGTGCACAAACAAACTTTGCTCTTCCGGTGCAAACAAAAAACAAAGGTTGGCAATCAAAATGTTCTTACAAGGTATAATCTTCACAAAACTGTGGCTAATAAAATTGCACAAATATATAAGCAATTTAACAGGTAAACTATGACATAGAACTTACAATGAAGGGTATGAATGCAATCCAGAAGTACGCATGCAAACCTACAAGAAAAGTCAGAATACATGATGGATTGGAGATAATAATCTTCATGTAGCTGAGCCTAGAACAGAGACAAGGACTATGGCATTGTGGTCATTGGAACTCAGAAATTTTGATGAGTAATTCAAGGAACATGACGTTCAACTCAACAGTAATTAGATTTAGAAATGTGAGTCAAATGGACAAGAACTTGAAACCTCTACAACGAAAATTTCTACATTGTTTTCAGAACCTGGGTTAGGACCATATGATAAATGCGAGTCAGAATAGAAAAACTGGGTTGCTAAGGATGGTCTTAGGGCCATACATTCAATTATGTGCGAAAAACCTGTTACACTTTGTTAATGTGAGTCTCACATTGTGAGAGGGAGAGAGAGAGAGAGAGAGAGAGCTTACCAGCCACATTCAGCAACAAGAAAATGACCACAAATAACCAAAGATACCAACTGCAATTGATGAAGTTAGAATTTAGTAGGATCTATCAACTAAGAGGAATCAGATTAGATAGTACTTAGTGCAAGGAGAGCTAGTATATTGTAATAAAATACATGGAAAATAGAAGTACTGCCATTTTTGAAACAAAAGAGGTTGAGCATAAGCACAAACCTTCTAAGTCAGTACTTTTTTATTGGTTTAACCTTATAAGATGTACTCCACATTAGGAATAATAAAGCTCAAAATATAGAATCTGAAGTTCAGGACCTGCTTCGAATGGAAGAGAAACTATGGCAGCAAAGAAGTCATGATCACTGGATGGTTTCGGGGGATAGCAACTCTAAATTTTTCCACAATCGTGCAACTCAGAGGTTCCGTAAAAACAAGATATCTGAGCTTTGGAATTCAGAGGGGGTGTTAGTGTCAGGGGATAGCAATGTCTCATCCATGATGATTGGTTATTATTCCAAGCTTTTTACCACCTCTGAGCCGAGTAATATCGAAGAAGTTGTGCAGTTTACAAAGAGGGTTGTGACAGATGAAATGAACTCAGGTCTGATTGGGAATTTTTCAAAAGAAGAGGTAATGATAACTCTCAAACAAATGGCTCCTTTGAAAGCCCTCGGACCCGACGGCATGCCCCCTATTTTTTTCCAGCACTATTGGGAGAGCATAGGAGATGATGTAGCTACTGCCGTCCTTTCTTGCCTAAATTCAAGTAAACTTGTTTCAGGTTTGAATCACACTTTCATTAGCCTTATTCCAAAAGTTAAAAATCCTGTACTTGTTTCTGAATTTCGCCCAATTGCTCTTTGTAATATCCTGTATAAACTTGTGTTAGAAGTGCTAGCAAATATGCTAAAAAAGGTGTTGCCTCACATTATTTCTGAATCTCAAAGGGCTTTTCAGTTGGATAAAGCAATATCAAATAATATTCTTGTGGCTTTCAAGACACTTCACCATATGAAGATGAAAAAAACAAGGAAGGTGGGACATATGGCCTTAAAATTAGACATGAGTAAAGCCTACGACAGATTAGAATGGATTTTTCTCCAGCGGATTTTGGAAAAAAATGGGTTTTCATCCTACTTGGGTGGGTTGGATTATGGAATGTATCAAGTCAGTTTCCTATACAATCTTGGTCAATGGAGAACCTAAAGGACATATCATCCCAACAAGAGGGATTCGCTAGGGAGATTCTCTCTCCCCTTATTTATTTCTTCTATGTTCAGAAGGGTTGAATGGGTTAATTGAGCAAGCAGTGGCAGGTAATGATATTGAGGGGGTTGCTCTTTGTAGAAATGGGCCAAAAATATCCCACATTTTCTTTGCAGATGATACCTTGCTATTTTGTCGGGCTTGAATAGAAGATGTTAGAAAAATCCAGGAGGTTTTGGGTAAATATGAACAAGCATCGGGCCAAAAATTAAACTCAGACAAAACTACTCTCTTCTTTAGTCAGAATGTCCTGGGAGCCACTAAGGAGACACTAAAAAATTTGATGGGTTTTCTGGAAATAAGGGAGTATGAGAAGTATTTAGGCTTGCCGGTAGTTGTGGGAAGAAATAAACATGCGAGTCTAAATTATATTAAAGATAGAGTTTGAGGAAAGTTGCAAGGTTGGAAGGAAAAAATGCTCTCTCAAGCCGGAAAAGAAGTTTTATTGAAGGCAGTGGTCCAAGCAATTCCCACCTTCGCCATGAGTTGCTTCCGGTTACCTATTTCTCTTTGCCAAGATATTGAGATGCTCATCCGTAAGTTTTGGTGGGGTCAAAGGGGTGATTGGAGAAAAATACATTGGACGAAGTGGGATGTATTGTGTCAATCAAAAATGGAGGGTGGTTTAGGCTTTAAAGATCTCTGCAAGTTCAATGAAGCTATGTTGGCAAAAACAGGTTTGGAGGTTGATTCATGATAGGGAGTCTCTATTTTATAGAGTTTTTAAGTCGAAGTACTTCCCAAATTTTTCTATATTTGAAGCAAAATCGACTTCCGGATCTTTTGCTTGGAAAAGCATTCTTTGGTCAAGAAATCTGATCAGCAGAGGAGCAAGGTGGAGGGTGGGTGATGGTGAGACCATTCGTGTTTCTCAGGATGCTTGGTTGGTGAACACAACAAATGGAAAAATTGCTACCCATAAATCTGTCCTACTCCCTGACGCCACAGTAAGTTCTTTGATTAATCAAGCTTCGGGTTGGTGGAATATTCACTTGATTGACTGTTGCTTTTACCCCCCCCCCCCCCCCCCGAGGCTGCGCTCATCAAAGCTTTGCTCTATCCCACAAGAGGATCTTTTGATTTGGCCCTTGGAAAAATCTGGTAATTATTCAGTTAAGTCGGGTTATCGTCTTCTTCGTGAATGGCAAGACTTGGATGGTTTTCGGGGTCTGGTATTGGATGTGCAGAAAAGGTTTTGGAAAAGCATTTGGAGGATAAAAGTACCAGGTAAGATAAAGCACTTTATTTGGAAGGCTTGCTCAAACTCTTTGCCAACCAAAGAAAACTTGCTGCGGAGGAAGGTTCTCCAAGATTCGGTGTGCCATCTCTGTGCCAGGGAGTCAGAGGATGTTTTCCATGCATTGTGGGGTTGTGAGAAAATTCATCCAATCTAGGATTCGGACTTTGGTTGGGTGGATAGATCTCGAATAACCTCGAATTCTTTTTCTGATGTCTAGAAGCTAATTCAAGAACAACCTCTCCTAGTAGCTTTGTTTGCAACTACGGCATGGTCCATTTGGTATCATCGAAACAAAACTCGGTTACAACAATCCTCATTATGTTCAGGTTTTTGCTAAACAGATTAGAAGCTTCCCCAGCATTCAACAGAAGACTACTAAGAGATGGTGCCCTCCTGACTTGGATCTAGTGAAGGTAAATTTCGATGGGGCTATGTTTAATGAGCGAGATGAGGCTGGAATCGGTGTAATCATTCGTAATCCCAGGGGCAAAGTGATGGCGGCTCTATCTGAGAAGATTCAAAAAACTCCTTCTGCTGAAATTCTGGAATTACTTGCTGCCAAGAGGGCTGTGCGATTCTCCCTTGAAACGGGCTTCAACAAATTTGTCTTTGAGGGAGATTTGGAGTTAGTGATCAAATCTCTAAGGCATGGTGGTTATGAAAATTCACTAGGTGGTCATCTCATCAAGGATATCCTTTTCACTGTAAACTCTTTTCAGAGTATTTCTTTCTCTCATGTTGTACGGCAAAGCAATTCAGTTGCACATGCTTTAGCCCAGAGAGCTAGACATTCCTTTCCTTTACTTGTCTGGATGGAGGTTGTTCCACCAGATGTTAGCTCTACCAGATGTTAGCTCTTTTGTTTTGTCTGATTTTCCTCATTGATGAATATATTTCAGCACGTATTTCATTCTCAAAAAAAAAAAAAAAAAAAAAAAAGCTCAAAATATAGAAAATAAGATAATGAGTGCACTTGGAATGTCTTTAATTATTTTGACTAACCTTATTCCAACGACTTTCCTGAAATCAGCTTCAAAGGCACGAATCATGTACTTGTGGAAATTAAACTGTGGATTTCCTCTGCAATGAGTCTATAGAAAAGAAAGATATTAAAAATCAGAAAGATTATCTAGTGAAGTAAAAAGAAATGGGGTTTTGAAAAAAAAGAAAAAGAAAAAAGAAAAATAAATTGAATACATGTAGAACTTTATATAACTTACCATAATGAAGCCCAGTCGCATTGTCAGATAATCTGTTTTGGTCACAGACCCATAAAATTGCTTGAAAAATGAATGCTGAAAATGACGATGTCATTAAAAAAAAAATCATTTGTTTGTAATAGTAGAGAAGAAAAATTAGTGTATTTTGTTGTAACTGCCCAATTCTGATGTCCATTACAAGTCAGGCAAGCATCCCAGAATGATTTGTGTCTTTTATATATATTATGGCTGTAGAAGTGATATTCTAATGTCCTAACTGAAATATTTCATTCTTGATTATTATACATAAAATGCACAGGAAAGGTGATCTACAACATTTAAATTTTCAGAGTGAAATCATTTTTTGTTAATCTCTTTTTCTTTAATTTTTTATTTTTATATTTGTCTTGAAACTGACCTTTCCCTATGCATTTCAGGCTTGTTAACATTTCTTCTGACCGGTTATCCAAAAAAAAAAAAAAAAATTTGAGTAGTACATGGGTTAAAAAAAAAAAAATTTACGTGGTCTGGCATTATAAATAGCTATATAGCCATTTTAACTACACCAAAACCGCGAAAAAAAAAAAAAAGTTGCAGCAATAGAGCTATAACTAAAATTTTGTAGTTACTTACTACAGTGCTAGAGGTGTGCTAGATGTGCATAGTAACTCAAAGCTAAAAGTAAATTGTTAGTGTGGCTTGAATTTTGCCACAAGCCCATAAAGCCCAATCCGGCCATAAAATTGACCTAATACAAGTTGTATTAGGAATCCCACTCAGCCGACTTTATAAAGTAATATATATATATATATATATATATATATATATATATATATGCGCTTTATTATATGTGGCTAGATGTAGAGAATTGACTTGAGAGAAATTCCAATTAACCTAGTGAGCAGCCGCATGAAAGAAAATAGAAAAAAGAGAGGCAGCCAGCTTCTATTCTTATTTTTTTCTGTGAGAGAGTGCTAGGGTGTAATTGGGAATTGGGTTTCTTGAGAGTATTCTTGTGCACTATTGTATCTCCTTATTTTTATAGTGAAATCCCTACAACTCTGTGGACGTAGGCAAATTGCCGAACCACGTAAATATTGTCTTGTGCGTGTGATTGTTTTCTTTGACGTGTGTTTTCTCTATTTGTTTTGTTTCTTACAGGTTGAGAATTTTGATTAAAATTCCCCACAACTGGTATCAGAGCCTAGGGTTAGGTTTGAGTGGGAGCAATGGCAGAGGAAGCAGGAAAGGCGTCTGGAATAGAAAAGTTTGATGGCACAGACTTCGCGTATTGGAGGATGCAGATTGAAAATTATCTCTATGGGAGGAAATTGCATCTGCCTCTTTTAGGGACAAAACCTGAGGCTATGAAGGCTGAGGAATGGGCTCTTCTTGACAGACAGGTACTAGGAGTTATCAGGTTAACTTTGTCTAGGTCTGTTGCACACAATGTTGTAAAGGAGAAGACCACAGCAGATCTGATGAAGGCTTTGTCTGGTATGTATGAAAAGCCGTCAGCAAACAATAAAGTGCACTTGATGAAGAAACTGTTCAATCTGAAGATGACAGAGAATGCATCAGTAGCACAACATCTGAATGAATTTAACACTATCACAAATCAATTGTCCTTTGTAGAAATTGATTTTGATGATGAGATCCGTGCACTGATCGTTTTGGCTTCTTTGCCAAACAGTTGGGAGGCAATGAGGATGGCAGTAAGCAATTCTACAGGAAAGGAAAAGCTCAAGTACAATGATATACGAGATTTAATTCTGGTTGAGGAGATTCGCCGAAGAGATGCAGGTGAAACCTCAGGATCTGGTTCTGCCCTAAACCTTGAGATAAAAGGAAGAGGTAATGACAGAAATTCAAACCGGGGTAGATCAAAATCCAGAAATTCTAATCGAAACAGAAGTAAATCTAGATCAGGCCAACAAGTACAATGCTGGAACTGTGGGAAAACAGGTCACTTTAGGAATCAATGCAAAAGTCCTAAGAAGAAGAATGGAGATGATTCTGCTAATGCTGTAACAGAAGAGATTCAGGATGCATTACTTCTTGCAGTAGACAGTTCACTTGATGATTGGGTTTTGGATTCAAGAGCTTCGTTTCATACCACTCTACACCGAGAAATCATACAGAATTATGTTGCAGATAATTTTGGTAAGGTGTATTTAGCTGATGGTTCAGCCTTGGATGTTGTAGGTATGGGAGACGTCCGGATATTGTTGCCCAATGGATCTGTTTGGTTACTGGAGAAGGTTCGACATATTCCTGAATTGAGGAGGAATTTGATTTCTGTTGGACAACTTGATGATGAAGGGCATGCAATACTATTTGTTGGTGGTACTTGGAAGGTTACAAAGGGAGCTAGAGTATTGGCTCGTGGGAAGAAAACTGGTACTCTATATATGACTTCAAGTCCAAGAGACACAATTGCAGTTGCTGATGCAAGTACTGATACAAGCCTATGGCATCGTAGACTTGGTCACATGAGTGAGAAAGGGATGAAGATGCTGCTGTCAAAAGGAAAACTACCAGAATTGAAGTCCATTGATTTTGAAATATGTGAAAGTTGCATTTTAGGAAAGCAGAAAAATGTGAGCTTTTTGAAAACTGGCAGGACACCGAAGGCTGAAAAATTGGAGTTAGTACAAATTGATTTGTGGGGGCCTTCTCTGGTTGCATCCCTTGGAGGTTCAAGGTACTACATCACTTTCATTGATGACTCAAGCAGAAAAGTATGAGTTTATTTTCTGAAAAATAAATCTGATGTATTTGAAACTTTTAAGAAGTGGAAGGCTATGGTTGAGACAGAAACAGATTTGAAAGTAAAATGTTTGAGATCAGATAATGGAGGGGAGTACATAGATGGAAGGTTTAGTGAGTATTGTGCTGCACAGGGAATTAGGATGGAGAAGACCATTCCTGGGACACCACAGCAGAATGGTGTGGCTGAGTGCATGAACAGAACTCTCAATGAGCGTGCTAGGAGTATGAGGTTGCATGCTGGACTACCAAAAACTTTTTGGGCTGATGCTGTTAGCACTGCAGCTTACCTGATAAACCGAGGACCTTCAATTCCCATGGAGTTCAAACTTCCTGAGGAGGTTTGGAGCGGTAAAGAGGTAAAGTTTTCACATTTAAAAGTTTTTGGTTGTGTTTCTTATGTTCATATTGATTCTGATGCTCGTAGTAAACTTGATGCAAAGTCAAAAATATGTTTTTTCATTGGCTATGGTGATGAGAAATTTGGCTATAGGTTTTGGGATGAACAAAATAGGAAAATCATCAGAGGTAGAAATGTAATATTTAATGAATAGGTTATGTACAAGGACAGGTCAACTGTAGTATCAGATGTTGCACAGATAGATCAAAAGAAATCTGAGTTTGTCAACTTAGATGAATTGACTGAAAGTACTGTCCAGAAAAGGGGTGAAGAAGATAAGGAGAATGTAAATTCACAGGTAGATCAGAGTACACCTATAGCTGAAGTCCGGAGATCTTCCAGGAACATTAGACCTCCACATCGTTATTCACCCACTCTAAATTATCTCCTGTTGACTGATGGTGGTGAGCCAGAGTGTTATGATGAAGCCTTGAGAGATGAGAATTCAAGCAAGTGGGAGTTAGCCATGAAGGATGAGATAGATTCCTTGTTGGGGAATCAGACATGGGAACTGACTGAATTGCCAGTAGGAAAGAAGGCTTTGCACAACAAGTGGGTATACGGAATAAAGAATGAGCATGATGGTAGCAAACGTTACAAGGTCAGATTAGTTGTTAAAGGCTTCCAGCAGAAGGAGGGCATTGACTTCACAGAGATATTTTCTCCAGTTGTAAAGATGTCAACAATTAGACTGGTACTAGGAATGGTGGCTGCAAAAAACTTACATCTTGAGCAGTTAGATGTGAAGACAGCATTCATTCATGGTGACTTGGAGGAAGACCTTTACATGATTCAGCAAGAAGGGTTCATTGTTCAGGGACAAGAGAATCTAGTCTGCAAACTGAGAAAGAGCTTGTATGGCCTAAAACAAGCTCCAAGACAGTGGTACAAGAAATTTGACAGTTTTATGCATAGAATTGGGTTCAAGAGATGTGAAGCTGATCATTGTTGCTATGTTAAGTCTTTTGACAATTCTTACATTATATTACTGTTGTATGTGGATGATATGCTTATTGCAGGGTCTAGCATTGAGGAGATTAAAAATCTGAAGAAGCAATTGTCCAAACAGTTTGCAATGAAGGATTTGGGAGCTGCAAAGCAAATCCTTGGCATGAGAATCATTAGAGACAAGGCTAATGGTACATTGAAGCTTTCACAGTCAGAGTATGTAAAGAAAGTCCTTAGCAGATTCAACATGAATGAAGCTAAACCAGTGAGCACACCTTTGGGTAGTCATTTCAAACTAAACAAAGAATAGTCACCGAAGACAGAGGAAGAAAGGGACCATATGAGCAAGGTGCCCTATGCCTCAGCTATTGGCAGCTTGATGTATGCTATGGTGTGTACAAGGCCAGACATTGCACATGCAGTGGGAGTTGTGAGCAGATTCATGAGTAGGCCTGGAAAGCAGCATTGGGAGGCAGTCAAGTGGATTCTGAGATATCTGAAGGGTTCATCAGATACATGTCTTTACTTCACAGGTGCAAGTTTGAAACTGCAGGGTTATATAGATGCTGATTTTGCTGGTGATATTGATAGTAGAAAGAGTACTATTGGATTTGTTTTTACTCTGGGTGGTACAGCTATATCATGGGCTTCAAATCTACAGAAGATTGTTACTTTGTCTACTACAGAAGCTGAGTATGTTGCAGCAACTGAAGCTGGAAAAGAGATGATTTGGTTACATGGTTTCTTAGATGAATTGGACAAGAAGCAGGAGATGGGCATTCTACACAGTGACAGTCAGAGTGCAATCTTTCTTGCCAAAAATTCGGCTTTTCATTCAAAGTCGAAGCACATACAGACAAAATACCACTTTATCCGTTACCTTGTTGAAGATAAGCTGGTAATGCTTGAGAAGATTTGTGGATCTAAGAACCCAGCAGACATGTTGACTAAGGGTGTCACTATTGAAAAGTTGAAGCTGTGCGCAGTTTCAATTGGTCTTCTAGCTTGAGGACAGGAGGATGAGTTGCAGGGATGAGGGATTGTGTTATGGAGGATTGTGGCTGATGTTTGCAGCTTGTGAGCCCTTAAGGGCTAAGGTGGAGCTGATGGAGGAGTTTGCTAGTGTAGTTTGATCAATTCAAGCCAAGGTGGAGATTTGTTAGTGTGGCTTGAATTTTGCCACAAGCCCATAAAGCCCAATCTGGCCATAAAATTGACCTAATACAAGTTGTATTAGGAATCCCACTCAGCCGACTTTATAAAGTAATATATATATATATATATATGCGCTTTATTATATGTGGCTAGATGTAGAGAATTGACTTGAGAGAAATTCCAATTAACCTAGTGAGCAGCCGCATGAAAGAAAATAGAAAAAAGAGAGGCAGCCAGCTTCTATTCTTATTTTTTTCTGTGAGAGAGTGCTAAGGTGTAATTGGGAATTGGGTTTCTTGAGAGTGTTCTTGTGCACTATTGTATCTCCTTATTTTTATAGTGAAATCCCTGCAACTCCGTGGACGTAGACAAATTGCCGAACCACGTAAATATTGTCTTGTGCGTGTGATTGTTTTCTTTGACGTGTGTTTTCTCTATTTGTTTTGTTTCTCACAGGTTGGAATTTTGGTTAAATTCCCTACATAAATAATATTTTTTATTCTCAACTTTCATTAAAATAATATTTCTTTCTTTTTTTCTATTTCCTTTTTTCCTCCGTTTCACTCATTCTCTCTTTTTCAAAAACAAAACTCTCACCTCTCTCTCAATCTCTCGCCCATCATCCTCCTCGTCAAACTCTCACCTCTGATTCATCCATCATCCTCACCGTTTCGGTCGGCATGAAGCTTAGTTGTCTTTTTCCTTCTTTCTTTCAGTGATGGAAAAGAGAGAGCGAACTGAGGGAGGAAAGTGAAAGAACATTTACAAAATGATGACTATAGACTCACCTGTTTGTACTCTCGTGTTGCGTAAGCTTGTAAACTGAAGGAAAGAAAAAGAAAAATGGTGCGAACTGGGAAGAAGGAAACAAATAACTGAAGAAGAAGAATGAAGAAGGACAAAAGAAAGTATATTATATTACGATAGAGTGGAGATTTTATTGTGTTGAAAGCTAAAATAGATCCACTATTGCATCATGTTTTGTAAAGTGAGTAGGTAAAATAGATAAAGTAACTATTTGTGGTGTCAAATAGCTAAATTTTTAGCTCTACCGCTGTGGATACTCTAAGAAGAGGTAAAATGGAAATGATTAGTATGGTCACTCTGTAATTTTTCACAAATTTCATCAATGAAATTTATATTCTGAAGAAGAGAGACCAAGAAACGATGGTGAAATGAAACTATTGATAAGTATGATCATTACATTATCCTTTTGATAACATTGATGAATCAAATTATTAGCGGTTGTAATCATAGTTGGTATTACTTCTCAAACAGGCAGATTGACTTGATTATAAAGGGTTCTATAACTTACCACCCATCCTAACAAAGCTGAATCTTTGCCAATACCCAGAAAGTGATTCCTGATAAAATCGTGATCTTGGACTTGTGTAAAGTTTGTTTTCAGAACTGCAAATACAGTATTTTCATGAGAAAAGATGTAAACAACAGCAAGTAGTTGTTGGATACTAAAGAAAATGCACACACTTCAGGGTGAATGATGAAATTTCAGTCTGTGAAAAATTCTGTGTGACTCAATTCTATATCATTCAGTCCAAAAGAATTGAGGTAAGGAAAAAATTTATTTTATGATCCGGGATTCAGCAGAAGGAAACATAACACTGGAAAGTATGTAGACTTAAACTTTTAATGAGAAATTGAGCATTACCTTCTTCTGGATTGTTTTCCTTTTTAAAGACAGAATCCTCCCAATGTTTCCACTGACGTATCTACACCGTTAAAACATATTATAGAAAAAAGAAAAAAGACAGATAATTATAAGAATAGGGACAACTAACCTTTGCTCCTCCGAAAAGAATGGTTAGAGCACAGAAAGTCACATGCACAACAGCTAACACAAAGATAAATATGTGAAGATGATGCAGTGCAGTAAGAGATAACAGTGGGACCTTTCCCTGAAAAAATGATGTAAAGAAAGCCAAAAACTAATAAGATATTTCAATTCATAAGCGCATGTGCAACCTTAGTTAACAAATTAGATTTTGATTGCATTCCTTGAGCAATCTATGAAGACCTTAATAACTTTATATGATGCTGAGTTAAGTTATGCATGCTTATAAGTTATAACCCACAAAGGTCTCAACTGGGAAAAAAAAATTTACATAATTCTGTCCACACTAGAAGATGTTGATCTATTCTTTTTTTTTTTGCTTTAGCAAAAAAAAAAAAGAATAGATCAACATCTTCTAGTGTGGACAGATGTTGATCTACTCAAATTTAAACAGTGAAGAGTGAAAATATTTTGTTTGTATTAACAATTTAACATTAGCTGACAATTTTGTAATACAGGCCTCCTACCAGTAAGATTTAGCTATTGCAGAAGATTGAACAAGAGTCTATAATACACAAAGACAATTCAAAAGAAGGAAAAAGGAGGAGAAGAAAAGAACAGAACAGAAAAGAAACTGCTAACAATAAGGAACAGTAACTAATGTCCTATAGCCTCAAAGGGGCATGTATACTCTGCAATTCATTTTCACTGCTTTGGAGAGAACTCTGCTATTAACAATCACCTCAGGTCATATTGCTCTAAGGCTATCTGGTGTATCATATGAGGGTACTGAAGATATAACTTGCAATCGCAGGATTTAGTTGAAAAAATAAGCACTCCAAAGATTAAACGACCAATTTTTTAGAAAAATCTTTTTGGCTCTTTGGAACATCAAAAAACTCTTCTATAAGAATATATGGGACGCTTCATCTCAGGTTATTTAGAATTTACTCTGAAAATGCACCCTGGCTAGTAAGAATTTGTGAAGTCATATCCAAAATAATCAGTCAAACATATCTGCTTGAAACCTTATCCATGACTAGAACCTCAATATTTTGTGAAAGTTTAATGATTTATTTAGGGAGTTATCCTTGCTGTTACATTGGCAATGCATATCAGAAGAAAGTTGGTGCTTCATCAGGTAAGAAAGACTCTTATATATAGAAGCTAATTCAATTTACTTATGTGCAGTTGTATCTTTCTATTATACAGGAAAAAGAAGGTAATTCAGGACAAGATAACTAGCGCAATTTACTCTGTTTTATCGATCACATTGATTATATGTGTGCTTTACCTATAAACAATTGCATTGCTGTATCTTCTGGAGTTTGATTTTTACAGACTTAACTTGAATGTTTTAAAGCTAGAACTCGCATGAGCACATTAACCATCCTGCCCCTGGAGGCCGATTTCATAATAGCTGAATCTCCAAGTTCTAAGTCTTTTTACTATGAAATCTTAAGTAAGTGTCCAGGAAGACAGGGAAAGCCCTGAAACAGCAAACATATATGCTTGGCAGTATTTAAAACATGAGCATTAAGAACCTTGGTTCGCAAATCTTCTTATTTATACCAGGTTAACTTGATTAACAATACTGGGGATTATGACATGTTCTAATTCTGCACCTAATATGAAGATCATTGATGGCAAATGTGATTATAACTTTTTTTTCGGTAAAACCATCCAGACCAATTAGATTATTTAAATTTTGTCTTGCAGAAATGAGAGAGGTAGTAAAGTGTCAACCCAATCAAAATGATCCTTTGTGTTTCAAAATCGGATTGAACTAAGATGATAGAAAAAACAAATTATGAGGAATCAAGAAAGTAGAAAGTGAAAAGTGAAATCAAATATGTGATATTTCAAACAATCCACCCTGCACGTTGATTTAACAAGTATGTAGATAAGAAGAGCATAGGCATTTGCAACCAATGCATGTGCTTTGAGAAGACTGACTGGAAGATTCCACCAATCAATAATATATTTGTTTTTATAAGACTTCAAAAATTAAATATTATTCCAAGTCAAGTCATGATTAAAAAATTGATCTGTAGTTTGCTTTAAAAAAAAAAAAAAAATCATATGGCCCTTTTCCCCCCAATAAACAGTACTCAATACACTACAAACTACAAACTAAAATACAAAAATTGTTTTGGTGCGTTGATAAAGTCAACTAACTCCACTAAAAATTGATTCCTTTGTGATATATTCGTATCTACTTTGATTAAAACAAACAACAAAACTAGAAAACCCCATTAATCAATCACCAATAGCCAAAATAGTAATATGGATAGAAGCACTGACTGCGGTTAAGTTCCAAAATTAGAAAGAGAGAAAGTTTTTAAGTACCTCCATCTTAGCACAATATTCTTTGGGAGTAGTTGTTGCCTCGGCGAGGAGGCGACCGGGAATAAAAGAAGTGAACAAGGTTTGGAAATGGGTAGTAGTAGAAGAAGAAGAAGATGCATCTCTTAATTTACAAGGCAACCACTCTTTGGCTAAGTTCTCGGATATGCAAAGTTTTTCAATCCGTGATTGGAACACTGTTAGTAGCAGTGATATGAAGCCCAACAACATCAACTCTGCATTCATTCACAATATAAAACGATATGATCAGGCACACCCAGAATATATCCAACTCTATATGTATGTATGTATAAATGTAATAGAGAGAGAAAGAGAGTTGAGAGTACTGGTGACCTTCTTTGATCTTCTGTAAGGCTTGAAAGAGAGGCTTCTGGTTCTTTTTCTTGAGATACTGCAAAAGAGAGAGAGAGTCACTCATTATATGAATAATTAATGATGATCATTTTACCAAAGTAGTCTAAGACTAATAAGGAAATTGAAATGATGGATGCAGAAAAGAGATTGACATGCACAAATACTAGACATGCCTTGCCAGTGTAGTGAAGGAGACGTTCAACGGCGAGAGAGATGGCGACGATAACACTGCACACAACAGCAACAACCCACGTTGGGGTGTACTCCAAAGTTGGACCTTCTTTAGCTGCCATCTTTCTCTGTCTCTATCTCCACCTAAAATCTAATTAACAAAAAATGATGATATTGATGATATATACAGTGCAGTTCTCTCACTCTTTTCTCTCCTACAAACAATTCTTGTCTTTGAAACAAGAAAATGGAATTAAGAGAATAGAATCATAAGAAGAGTGGGACGGAGGAGCTGTAAAGCATGCTGGTAGGATTATCTGCCACTGCCATTTTAGAAAAACCTTATGGGCCAAAAAGAAAATTAAATGTGAAAATTTATGGGGTTTGGCCCGTTAAAGGCTTAAGTTTAAAATATGCCGACCGAGACCGACTGCTAATCAGTGCAAACATCAACTCCAAACAAATGAAAAACTGGGTTGACCCAACACAACAACACATGTTACGTTATATAGGCAGTATGTAGATACCAACTGTTGGGTCCCACCCTCCCCGCTCCTAATAACAAGTAACCAAGAATCTCACCAAATTCTCAAAAAAGACTTTTTTTTTTTTTTTGACTATTTCTAACCTAGGATTTTTTTTTTGCAAAACTAACGTCATTTTGCTACAATTTTGTTAATTAGTAATGTTTCCAAACTATTTAGGAAACTAGTATCTCAAGATTTTTATACTCGAGTTCACTATAATAACTCGAGTCTTAAAAACTTAAGTTCCATGTGTTTGTAGAGTTGAGATGGATTTAAAATCCACGTGGAACTCGAGTTCCTACTTTGAAAAACCCAAGAACAAAACCCACTCTCCACTTCCTTCTTCATTCTTCTTCTCCAACCCAAAAATCATGATCTCAGCATTGACACCAGAGTGGCTCTTAGAATTTTTAAAAAAAAATGGAGAGTCGGAGGAAAAGAGAGAAAGCATAGACAAACCTGCACCAAGAAGAACAGCCACCTTCCCAATTGGGAGATCCATCACCGATTTGCCGCTGAGATGAGAATAGGTGGGGTGGCTTTGCTGTAGGTGGGTTTGGGTTTTGTAGGTGACTTCATGGGGTGGGTTTGGTTTTGCCGTGGGTAGTGTATCCTCTTCTTCTTCTTTCTTCTTTCTTCTTCTTCTCCTTCTTTCTTCTTCTCCGTTTCTCAAAAATGTAAAATTAAAAGCAAGACTCGAGTCTTTGAGACTTGAGTTCTACGTGTATAAAAATTTCCACATCAACCTTCTAGAGCATCAAAATCGAGTGTGTGAGACTTGAGTTCCTTCATTGAAATCAAGTCTAAGAAACTTGAGATGCTAATTTATTAAAATGTTTCAAAAACATACCAACTAACAAAATTGTTGCTAAAATAATGCTAAATGGCAAAAAAAATCCTCTAACCTAAGGTTACCAGTTACCAGCAATGAAAGAAGGGGAGTGTATGCAAATTGCAAAGGCATTATTAGGCATCATTAGCATTCAGCATCGTGATGATGGGGAAAGAAGGAGAAAGAAATCCCATTAGGATTAGGTTTATATTTTAAATTTAAAAAAAAATAAAATAAAAAAAAATAAAAAAAAAAAATAAAAAAAAAACAGAGAAGAACGCGTATCATATTCATTTTATTCTTTAACGTAAAAATATTTACGTTTGTTTTGAATAAGGAATAAACAAAATAAATAAATAAAAGGAAAGTGGACACTACTGGAATGGAAATGCGGAGAAATTATTGTGAATTATCCTTAGAAGGATCTGATCTGTTCCAACTTTCCCGTCTGTCACGCTCTCTCTCTCTCTCTCTCTCTCTCTCGGACTTTCACTCACAGTTCATTCGAAAAAGGAATGCATATTCATACATGAACATAAACACGAACACGAACACGAACACGAACATTTAATGATGCCTACACTACACTTTGTCTTAATTTCCTTTTTACTCGTTTTTCCTTTTTTTTTTTTTTTTTTTTTTGAGGGGAATTTTTCCA
Source organism: Quercus parvula (assembly GCA_030820535.1). NCBI lineage: Eukaryota > Viridiplantae > Streptophyta > Magnoliopsida > Fagales > Fagaceae > Quercus > Quercus parvula. The sequence goes on along the minus strand of JAUAME010000007.1, from coordinate 316,427 downwards.
TTTTCTTTATTATAAAGTATTTGACTTTCTATCCATATCATATTTATACATACCAACACATATATGTTGCTTGCTAAACAACACAGATGCTCCCACCGCTACTATATATAATAACATTTTCTTTTTTGTTTCGATCATATGTTTATATTAACAAATTTATCGGATCGTACGAACGCATCAATGATCTTCCAATTTTTATTTTAATATATAAGGGCATCGTTAAAACAAAAGAGTGCTAGCTAGCTAGCTGATTTAATATATCTAGTGCGCGCGTGTATATAATATGGAATTACGATTGGACGACAAAGCAACATATAAATAGAAACCAGAATCTTATTCATTTCAATTTGCAAAAGGACATGTTTCTCAACAACAACCAAAAAAAAAAAAAAAAAAAATTGTAATACACAAGTGTTCTTAATTCACACTTCATTTTAACTCTCAAAATCTACCACTTTTTACACCCCACAAACATTTTATTTAATGAAAAGCACAAACTTTAAATATTGTTGGATGCAGTATATTAAATTCAAACATGCAGTTACATTGACCAATAAGTTGTATGGTTGAATTTAATTTTCCTTAAATAAAAATAACATCGTTTCTACTTTATTAGCTCAAAGTTAAATTCAGTGCATTTGTCCCATTCTTTTCCTTGTTTGCTTTTCTAACGAGTTGTTTTCTAATCTTTGAACACCCTACCCTACCGACCATACATGGATATGAAATCTCCCTACTTTATATATAGGTCCAAGGAATCCCTAAAAAAAATGGAATTACCAAAAACATTAGGGTTTTTTTAGTAAGTTGATGATGGCAAACAGTACATGATTCTATCCATTACAAAAATAATCTAAAAGTGAATGTTAATACTCAACTTTGAAGTTGTTTTACCATATTAAGTACAAGGATCAGATTGTCTACGCCATCCTTTTAATACCTTCATCACTTTAACATGACTTAATTTTTATTTATTTATTTTTTAGATACAATAAAATTTCAATTTATAATGTTCATTTCATAATAATTACTCTTTATCATTAGACTAAAATATCAATTAATTTTTAATGCCAGCAAGATTCAAACTAGTGTTGCTAGATGAAAATTCACATAAAATTGAAGCCATGGGTCATGAAGATGTGAGGAATCACTGGAGAAAGGTATTTGTAATAGATACTTTTTTTAATAATAACTAGTAAGTTGCCCATGCGATGTACAAATAATTTTGTAATATTTTATATAAGACTGTTTTGGATAGTGTTGTACATATATTATAAAGAAAAAGTAAACTAAATTAGAGTAAAGAAACATATACATTTTGAGATATTAAAAATTAGTTTAGTAGTTTTACTACATATTTATAGCATTCTCAAGGTAAGATTAATTAAAAAAAAAAATCATGAAACCAAAAATAAATGCAAAAAAGTTATGGGACCATAAAAATCAACTAATTTGTGTTGTATTTACATATTTCATACTATGAAATGAAAGTATGTCCAACTCTCTCATTGTCTTCCACTCATCAATAATGCGACATTAAGACATGGTATGGGCAAGTGTCTATATATGAATGTGTCTTATAGATGATTTAAAACTATGGTAGAATATGGCTTTACATTGTGTACCAAATATTCTCTACTTATATACCTAAAACAAAAACTATCCAACCAAATTACCCAAACCTAAATCATATTTAAGCCCCTAATTTAAAAGAAAAAAAATACTCGTAGGGGTTTTGGTGTTTTGATAGTGGTGGGAGGCCAATATGACGAAGGTGGAAACCCTTCAGATTTCTCTCTCTCTTTCTCTCTTTTAAATGTTTTGTCAGTCTCAGGTCTTTTATTTTGGTAATATGAAGTGAAATAATACGTTTTATTTAACAATCCACAACATTTTTGTGTCTCTCTATTCTTCTCTAGGGCCTTATCTGGTTATTTATTACTATTAGTCCTTAATTATTATTATTTAAAAAAATATATATATGTATATTAAAATGGTGGGTATGCTAAAAGACATGAAGAAGAGAGAAAAGTGTGGTGTAAGTTTAGGCAATTAATGAGAGACTAATTAGATAACAGAAAATAAGTTAATGTAAACTTTTGGGTAATAGTAAAAAAAAATTAATGAAAGAGGTAAAAAAAATGAATGTTAAATGCAAAATTAGAGCGCCACTTGGCAAGACCTCATGCACTCCCGCATGAGGTCTCTGCTTTTATGTGTGTGTATATATATTGGATATTGATTATTCCTTTATAACTCCTAATCACTAATCAACATGAGTCTCAAAAAACTTTGTGACAGGACTTTGTCATATGTACAAAAGAATTTAAGCACAAATTAAATTTTCATTATTTTTGACAATTTTTCTTTGATTCCTTTATAATTTCTATTTAAATGAATTTTTTCTCAAGCTTTTAGAGGATGGACTTTAGAAAAGATGTTCAATTTTTATACGCCAAGCTTTGACTGTAGGTCTTGTACATGGAACAAATCGAGATAAGAAATTAAGAATATGATCCATTTTGGTCGGCCTTAACTTGATTGTGTAGACATCAATTTTCTCTCTTGCCAAAAGTCTGGCTTATTTTAGGTGGAAATTTCATTGATTAATACTGGTATACAAAATTCAAGGATCATTAAATTGGAATAGACCCCTTATTGACCTAACCAATTGGAATATGAAGAAATTTCTTCCCATCCACACTAAACGTTGTGTACACTCCAATTATTTTTTGCATCTCATGATGATACGTTGTGGAAACGTGTCATCCAAGTCCAGCATGATTGAGAGTTATAGTTGAGACTATGGCCCAGAAGCTTTACTATTCAATGCTTTCCAAGAAAAATTAAACTCATTTGATGTAATAGGAGACTATGGAATTTGACACCGTATACACTGGGGTTTGCTCTTGATGTTGTGAATTGCTATAGGTACTAAAAACTCTAGTTTTATTAGTTTGCAAGTCATGTTCTTTAAGTGTGACAAGTCTACAATGGAAAACTTTTATGTGCAAGTCATGTTTTTTTTGACACCATATACAAATGTTTGGTCACCTCTGTTTCAGTGACCCTATATTTAGAATCAGTCAAGTTAACTTTTTTATTTATTATTCTTTGTAAAGACTAAAGACTAAAGAGTCAAGTTAACTTTATTTAACGGTAATTAACTTTTCTATGTGGTATGGAAAAGGAATATATAATTTTTCAACACATGATGTTAATAAATTGGATTAGAGCATGTGATTAGTGCGTGGTGAAAGCATAATATATTTAAGATATCTCATGCACAAATTGTTTATCTTATCATGAAAAATGGGACACTGCGCTTCGAATTCTTTGGCATTCTTAGAACTTGAACATGAGATGAGAGTAAGGGCTTTTGACACTTTTTCATTTTTCCTGTTCTTGCAGCAAAGGTTTAGGGAATTGATGAGCTTCCCTTGTTGCCTTGTTTCTCTTTCTTTCTTTCTTTCTTTATTATTAAAAGAACCTATAAAAAAAAAAAAAAAAAACGAGATAATGAAAATAACCCTCCCAACCCCCCCCCCCTTAAAAAAAAACCCTCACAATCAAGGAAGTTTGAACTTTCCCTCTCCCCATGTGTATTAAAATACTTAGTATTTTCCACAAAAAAAAAAAAAAAAAAAATTTGGGACAGTGATCCTTTTTTAGGCCCAAACTTGTGGATTTGCCGACAATTTGTTTCGCACAATGCCGAGCTGTCGGAGTAAATGATATCCTAGCTCCTAAACACTCCAAAGTCCAACCCTAAATTGTGCTCGGTTATTTCTTTTCAGGCCCAAATCTGCAGATTTGCGTGTTATTTGTTTGGCATGATGCCACAATTTACCAAACAATAAATTCTCTTGTCCAAGTTCTATAGAGACAATTAAGTTACTTTGAATAAACTAATGAACATTAGGCCTATACAATAAAAATATGAGAGAGAGTATCATTCTTTATACTCCGAAAATACCTAAAAATTACTCATTAATACGTTTCCCGAAATTTTTTTTTGTAGTTGGCCGTCAACTTAAACGGATAGAAAAAGACTAAGTCATGATGAAGTGATAAATTGTGTGAAGCTCAACATCACCATGGGCCCAGTAAGTATCATCATTCATCCATGATGATTAGTCTCAACAAATGTTTGGTCACCTCTGTTTCAGTGACCCTATCTTTAGAGTCAGTCAAGTTAACTTTTTTATTTATTATTCTTTGTAAAGACTAAAGACCAAGGACTAAAGACTAAAGAGTCAAGTCAACTTTATTTAACGGTAATTAACTTTTATATGTGGTATGGAAATTAAAGGAATATATAATTTTTCAACACATGATGTTAATAAATTGGATTAGGCCATGTGATTAGTGCGTGGTGAAAGCATAATATATTTAAGATATCTCAGGCACAAATTGTTTATCTTATCATGAAAAATGGGACACTGTGCTTCGAATGCTTTGGCATTCTTAGAACTTGAACATGAGATGAGAGTAAGGGCTTTTGAAACTTTTTCATTTTTCCTGTTCTTGCAGCAAAGGTTTAGGGAATTGATGAGCTTCCCTTGTTGCCTTGTTTCTCTTTCTCTCTTTCTTTATTATTAAGAGAACAAAAAAAATAAAAAAATAAAAAAGAGAGAGAATCAAAATAACCCTCCCCCCGAAGAAAAAAAAAAGAAAAAAAAAAGAGGAAGTTCAGACTTGAATTGGGGCAGTGATCTCTTTTTAGGCCCAAACTTGTGGATTTGCCCACAATTTGTTTCGCACAATGCCGGGCTGTCGGAGTAAATGATATCCCAGCTCCTAAACACTCCGAAGTCCAACCCTAAATTGGACTCCATTATTTCTTTTTAGGTCCAAATCTGCATATTTGCGTGTTATTTGTCTGGCATGATGCCTCAATTTACCAAAAAATAAATTCTCCTGTTCAAGTTCTATAGAGACAATTAAGTTACTTCTAAGAATTTCTCCAATAAAAAGAAGAAGTTACTTCTATGAATAAACTAATTAACATTAGGCCTACACAATAAAATAGCCCATATATTCATGCTTAAATTTCTTAATGGAGAGTGCTATTTATAAAAGAAAAAAAATATAGCGCCCTTTTCATTTTCCGACATGGGATTGAAAAGAAGTCTTTCTCCCAAAACAAGAAGTCTCACTATAAAAATATAAAATTGTATTAACAAAAGATGTAGCCCATGTCATATTTATTAGATTTTGATATCACTGATATGGTATTATTTGATACTAAATACCTTCTCCAGTTCTACACTTATACTTGTAGACCATTCATTTTACTTGTTTCTATGTTGTTGGGTTGAAATGACTTTCGATTTTATTTCTGATTAATTGGATTTCTTGAAAACGAAGCACTTGAATTTGCCTATATATCGGTCTAGATCTTTAAAGTTGAAACATCCTATTCCTGTGTGAAAGAACGGTGATGAAGAGATTATAGCCAATAGTTAATGGGGACGTTGTGTTGTAAACTTTATCTAGATGTAAGCACTTGATATTTGGTTGAGTTTTGTTATTAGTCTGTCTGTTTGTTTGTTAGCTGAGTTTCTTTTTTTGAATGAATAGACTCTTTGAATATAATGGAGAGCAAAAATTTTCACATTAAATAACTACTAACGACTTTTCTTCATAAAATAATTCCACTTGATATATTATCAAGGTATTTAGTTCTGGTTGCTAGCAAACGATTCTATTGAACTTAGTACTTAACTAGTCGCTAACCTGTGTGATGCACGGATTTATAAATTATCTCTTATTTGAGTAGTTTTGCTATGAACATGTGAGTTCAAGCTTATAGAATGATTTAGTGTCCATAATTTTATTTTCATGGTATAATAGCGTCCATAAATTGCAAGTAAGAAATATTATATAGCTGAAACACTTAAACATGTAATGTAGTTCAAACTAATACAAAGTTAGAACATCTGTGTTTGTAATTTACTCTCATGAACAAATAATTAGAAAGCTGGTATTTCATTTTAAACATAAGTTGATGGTACATTTTCACCTTGTAAAAAAACTCAAAACAAATAATTAGAAAAAAATAAAATGATTTTCAAAAGAGAATCACATATTTGAATCTTTATCTAAGTAGATAACTTGAAACTTTCTCACATCTTAATTATTGTGTGTTACATTGCAACTTGTTGAGGAAATTTCTCTTTGGATTCTCCCCTAGGGTTTTGGTGCTTCCATTTGAACCATACACTTTCCCCTTTGACTGAAGATGGAGATTCCTACATACCCTTTCTTTAGCTCTAGCACTAACACTCGCTCAAACATACACATATATACATATATAAATATTCAAACTAAATGATATGCCTTTAAGATCTTAGCAATATCAAGTTAGGATCTAAGACACAAAAATCCACCTCCAAAATATGCATGCAGATTATATATATATATATATATATATATATATATATATATATATATATGTAATGCTTCTATTTCAACCTTAAAGTCCTTTAGCAAAACTACACCAATTATGCTTTATCTACCATTAATCCCACAACACAAAGCAAAAAATCAACAAACAAATTGATATTATGAAATACCTAATCATTAACCTTCTTCAATTACTTATATATCATTGAATTAGATAGCCAATCTAGTGAATCAGAAGACAGATTCAATCCCTTCTATTCTATAATTTGACATCCAATTCTCTTTTAATAGCATCCAGTGATTCATTGTGTATTAATAATTTATATCAATCAAAAGAGTTATGGATTAAAAAAAATTAAAATAATAATATAGTTCCCATAATCTAGATTTAGTGTGTACTAAATAACTTTTTCTATTTTATCTAAAAAGCAAGCACAACAAATAACCAAAAGAATGATATCTATAATACAAAGCTATAGAGCCAATAATCTGAATAGAGCCAAGAATAGCCAAGTTTCTTAATAGAGCTAATACTTTTGAATTGAAAAAAGCTAAAGACAAAAAAATACCTTGAATTAAAAGAAAATATAATCTTAAAATATTAGTAAACCAAAGTGCTTCACCAAGAGAACAGGGTAAGAGAGAAAATCCTAAAATTACGATGTATAAGGCCGAATGTATAGATAAAATCCTAAAATTATACAGATTTTTTTTTTTTTGTTGGTAAAATTCTTTATAACTTTATATACTTTTTAAAAAAAAATAGATATCTAATGACATATATAAAGAATTTAATATTTCTTATAAGGCAAAGAAAACTAAATATATTATGAAATGTGTTTAAATGTTACTAAAAATATTTATATATAAAGCTCCACCAAGGAAATATATTTATTATAAATGAAAGATTTTTAAGATATGAGATGTATATATAGATAGCAAGAGTGTAAATATTTATTAAGAAATTTTGTGGTTAAGTGGCTATGAAGTAAGGTGACCTTGATAACATAAGTAAGCTTCCTTCACACCCTTGAGCATAAGAACCTAGGCATCCACCCCAAATTTATTATCTTTGACCCCATAGTTTCTTCTCAAACTCAATCTACTACCAATCTAAATCACACACACAAATAGAACACAACAAAAAGAGGGGGATCAATACAAACACCAACACTATAACATAGATAATTATATAAGTTTCATAGTTAAATTAAATACAACCACTGATTCTCTCACCTGCTGGGTTGTGTTCCTAGCAACCCTACAAAGGAAAAAGCAAAAAAAAAAAGCATTAAGATTTTTTTTTTTCCTGAAAAAAAAAGTTGAAATACAGCAATAAGTTTTATAACCATGAACAAAAAAGAATTAAATATATCAACTATTCTAATTCTTTCTCTTGTGATGTTGGTTTTCCAACATGTTCTCAGGAGCAAATAGAAAAAGGGCCAATCAAAATCAAATAAACCCATTTGTAAATCACAATTTCAAATACAACCCACTATAAGATTCCCCTTAAAACAACCATACATCCTCTGTATCCTGTCTCTTGTCTTTGTCTCTCTCTCACACTTGCTGGCAGATTTTTTATTTTTTATTTTAGCAAAAAATTCAGCATTGTAATACAAAAAAGTGTCTATCCAATGGTGGCACAAAACATAAGAAAAGTATTGCTTTTACTGGATTACTCTTAGCACTTGTATAAAACGTCAGTTTTCCTGATTAATGGCACAATACAATTTTTGTGAGACATTTTATCAAACACACATTATGCATTATTGTTGTAACCATTCCCTGCATATAACGTGATCAAAGAACTACCTAGAATTTCAACAATAATGGAATACCATAATACCTCCAAAACATAGTCAAATTAGAATTTCAACAATAACTGACTGTAATCAAGAGTATAGTGGAAACAAACAACACAATTGTTACAGTTCCAAAATCCAAAAAACAAAAAAACTGTCGTTTCTAATTCCTTCAAAATCATCTATTTTTGTATATGTAATCAGAAGGATACGTTTTGACAATTACATTAGTTACACATTGAAAAATAACAAATTGTTCTAAAACTCATATCCATGAGATGCATAGACATGGATATAAACAATTAAACAGAGATTCTTACCTGAGTATCAATCCGAGTCACCCAAATAAACTTGATCCTCTTCCATATCTTGCTTCAGGGCTCACACAAATCGGACTGGTACTATATCTGCTACTTGAGCAAGTTTAGACCAGATGGTTTCTAAGAAGAGAGAGGAGGGTCACATGCTACAGGAGTTTTGGGGGGAAGGAGATGGTTTCTGAGAATAAATAGGAGTGGTCGCATGTTATAGGTTTTAGTTTTTAGAAAAATTTTCAGAGTTGGGTTTTGAGGGAAGGAAAAGGGTATAGATTTGGGCTTTGGGTGAAGGAGAAGGGTAGAGAGATTTTGAAAGTTGATGGCGTCAACAAAGGTGTTTTGGTTTCAGAATTATATCGGGAAGAGTCTCTTTGGTTTGAGAAAGGAGAGTATATATCATTTCTCATATATTTAATGAAAAGAAATAAATCGGATTTAAAAATATAAAAAAAAATGCTGACATGGAAAATTGTGGAGAGGTCAAAGGTTTCAGTTATATATATATATATATATATATATATATATATATATATATATATTGACTAGTTACATCAAAATTATATAATCATTTTACACATCATCATCATCATTACTATACAAGAAATAAAATCAATAAACCAACTATGTAGTATGCATTTGAACAGTTTTAATAAATATGTAGCATATATCAAAACACAACTTTTTTTTTTTTTTGATAGGAACTATTTCTAACTTCACCTGAATTGCAACTAGCAAAAAAGACCGGCTAACTGCCAAGAGTTTTGATTGAGACTATGATGCCCTCAGCTATGTCCATGTTCAGAGTTGCAGCTGCAATCTCTCCTGCATTGCCTTCTTCCATTGCAGATACTTCACTCATCTGAATTGCCATAGGAGTAGTTTCTTTTGGATTCATTTGGCTAGATGCATGAGTAGTAGAACCCGGAGTAGTAGTATAGTAGTCGTCGTCGAGCCATTAGAAGCCTTTCTCAAAACCTTGTTCTTTTTGGCCATTCGAGCCCGACCAACAAGCCCTTCATGTATGTGTTCTTCAAATATAGCCTTTTTATAGAACTTCCCATCTACATTAATTTTAAGGAATTCAGCAATCTTCATCAACCTAAAACCCGAACATATATGAATTGATCATAAAGAAGGTGAATTCTTAGTGATGATCCAACTCACCTGTGTGACAATTACATACAGTGGTAGGGTACTATAACTGCAGACAAACTGAATGAATGCCCTATGAATAAAAATTGGCATAGAAACACAAGGTTTCAAAAATAGAATAATTAATATCATTGTTTTACCCTATAACAAGTCTTGGGATGATATAACCGATTTCTCCCATCATGCATAAGTCAAATCCATATTGAACCTGCAACATATCGAAGCATCGTAGAAATTCAATCCATAGTTTTCATTTCAGACTTCTGTGTCATTAGTATGTAATGAATATTAAATTTCAATTGTTTTACCCATATCCAAAAGAAGAATGCTAGTTCAAATGAATTCTGAAACAGGATGAAATGAATCAGCAAGAGAACAATCCGGGGCCTATGGAACCTGAAATGATTGTCTGAAGGTTGAACTACCAAATCACCTGCAATTGCTACATGTTTCTCGGCAACCTCATGGGCCAACTGGATAATTACATGCTCCAATTTAGTGCCCACAGCAAGTAGAAGCTGTAAAAAAATAAAATAAATATCAATGCTATGGCCCTTACCCTACAAGTTATCTAGGACATTTATGAGATGAACATGTCATTTGATGATTTGAGCACAGGGGCGGTTTGATGCATTTGGGTCCTAAGGCAAAAATTGATCATCTTGTATTAGATGCAAAATTACTACTAATTAATATGAACTACATAGAAGTTTTTTTTTTTTTTTTTTTAAAGAAATTTTATAGACAGAAAAAGTTTGATAAAATTTTTCATACTTCTTGATGTAGCATATTGATAGTGGTAAGTTAAAAAGTGGTGTTAGTGGTAGACTTAGATGAGAACTAGTAAAAATTTGCTAACTCAACTCTTATTATTATTCTTTTTTTTTTTAAAAGTGCAACATTCACAATATTTTTTACAACAAATCTTAGGTTTTAAGTTGCTTTTTGTTTTCTATTTGAAAATATCACTATAATTATTTTTTTGCCATCAATAACAACCTACTACCTAACATTAGTTGTAAAAGTGTTGTGAAAAAAATTGTGGACATTGCGATTTTCTTTCTTTTTTATTTGTTTTTCATCTAGTAAAAAAATATTATTTTATTTATTGATTATAAATAATCCTATTGATTAAAATTTGGGGACCTTTTTTTTACTTGGGGCCTTAGGCGACCGCATTTCTTGCTCTAGCATTCAGCTGGCTCTATTTCAGCAAACAAATGCACAGTTATTATGAATCACTAGTCGCTAACCCGTGCGTTACACGAGATTGTTTTAGATCAAATGTTAACATATTTAGATTTAAATATCTCTCTAATTTCAACTATTGAAAGCTAAATCATCTCCAATATAAGATGAAAAATGTCGTTTGAACATTTCTTGTGATGAAATAGTCAAAATTTTACACACAATATCATTAAAAATGAGATACATACAAATATTATGAAGTAACTAGTTAGGGCATCACATGCTAGCCATGAAAAAAATATAGTGATTAGGATCAATTTTAAATTTTATTTGTATCACAAAATAAAGATATAAATCATTTGACTTTTAAAATACATAAAAATTTACGTTAATCAAAAGAGACATTAATTTTAAGAATTTTGATAATTATGTTATAAAGAGTTAATCTCATTCATATAAAACCGTGACGGATCGTAGTCCAATATTTTATTTTGACCCATAACTTACACTTCAATAGTTGTGAATGTATTGTAATAACAATAATATGTCACGGCATTTTTAGTTGTGCTAGATCTCGGTATGATATTTTTTTATTTTATTTTATTTTATTTTGACCCATAAGGAATTGATACATGCATCACAACATTTTCAGAATATCTCTATGTATACATTGTACTTAATTACAATGTAAATTTATATTGTGGACAAAAAATTTGGCAAATTTTGTACATATTTACAAAATTTGTACAATATTTACCATTTTTTGTGCAAATGTGTATAATATTAACCACTTTTGTGTATTTAGAATGTAAACTTGCATTGCAAGTACAAAGTAAACATATAAAGATCTTAAAAAAACAAAAAACAAAAACAAAGCTTAAACCAATTGGCATACTTGAAGGAAAAAAAAAGAAAAAAAAAGAAAACAAAACAAAAAGTGCACGTCACTAATTAAATAAACCAAAAAACACTATTCATGAATTGTTGGCTCTTTTTATATAGTTAATAGATATGCCAGCTTGCATAAGTATTTAAAAGGGAAAAAAAAAAAAAAACTTTGGGCATTGTAGAAATTAGTGTTAAAATGTTGTGGACTTAGCATTTTTTTATTTGATCTACAAAAAACTGAGATCTTAACAATTGCGAAAATATTGTGATAATAATAAGTGTTGTAACATTTTCTCAAAACATTTATTTTTAGTTGTAGTTGGTTACAGTCTCATATTTTATTATTTTATTTTGACTTGTAAGAAATTGACATGTCAATAATTGTGACAATATTGTGAAATTTGTTGTGTTAGTATAACAATATATATACCAGCTTACATAAATATTTAAAAGGAAAAAAAAAAAAAACTTTAGGCACTGTAGCTACAGTGCCAGTTAACTAAACCAAAAGCATTGTAGCTATCGTGCATACGCGCATTCACGATAAAGCAAAAGCATAGCACAATAAGTGTTGTAATATTTTCTCAAAACATTTATTTTTAGTTGTGGTTAGTCACAATCTCATACTTTATTATTTTATTTCGACTTGTAAGAAATTGACATGACAATAATTGTGAAAATATTGTGAAATTTGTTGTGTCAGTATAACAATATATATATCAGCTTACATAAATATTTAAAAGAAAAAAAAAACACAAACCGATTACCAAAAAAAAAAAAAACTTTAGGCACTGTAGCTGCTCATCAAATGTACATTGCCAAAGCACTGTCAATAATTGTGAAAATATTGTGAAATTTGTTGTGTCAATATAACAATATATATAAAAGGAAAAAAAGTACAAATGGAAGACTTAAAAAAAAAAAAAAAGACAAAGTGGCTCAACAAAATGGCACTGTAGATGTACGGTGAAAAAAAATTGTACGCACATTCACGCTTTACATCTCAATAATTGTGAAATTTGTTGTGACAGTATAACAATATATATATATATATATAAAGTACAAATAGAAGAAAAAAAAAAGTGGCTCACCAAAATGACACTGTAGATGAACAATGCCAATACATTGAATGATAGCCGCTTTATATATAGTTAATAGATATATTATAATAATCATAATGTGCTCTTACATTTGGTTTAATAAGTTTTTTTTTTAGAGTCAATTTGGTTTAATAAGTATTACAAAAGAATCAATAAATCAAATAAATGTTTCTCAAAAAAAAATAAGTCAAATAAATAGACAACTGCGCTTACATCTTAATATCAATAAATTTACAATTAAAGCTATTAAGATAGAGTCAAACTCAAATTGGCAAAATCTGCCACAAACTTTGTAATTCAACTAATTGGCACCTCTTGGTGTTTCTAATGGAGACATTCAAGATTCAAATCCAATAATCTCCAACTATCAAACAAATTGAAGCTGCATTAAAAAAATAAACATAAAAAATCTATTCCCATAAAAATATTATATTAAGATAAATCCTATGATATATTTGACTATGTAAACAAATAGAAAAGATGGAAAAAGAAAATAATTAGAGAGAATAAATGTCACAAATTGAGAGCTACGGGGAGAGAGAGTGTGACAAACCGATTAATGTGATCTCCTGACAAAGGGAAGAATCCGAATGTCCTTTAAAATTAATAAAATCAAACAATTGTTATAATACTAAAAAACACCAAGTATTTCACAAATTAACCAAACCAAAAAAATTAAAAATAAGGATGGGAGATTAATCCAGAACTTTTTACTATTCTTTAGTGGAAAATCAAATTAGCAATGCATCAAAACCCAATCGTCACAAAGATAATAGAACTTCTAGGACATACAATCATCACTGCAAATTACCTATCTAGATAATTTGGACTTCTCACAACAATTGCACCAATAACAAATAGGATTTTGTCATATTTTCCTATTCAAATCACAGTTTCACGCATGTTTTATAAGGACGGGCCAGTCAAACAACACTTCACCTCATGAATGTGAAACACAAAATTTATATATTATAAGTTGGAAACTAAATGAAACTCACAAACATTTTACTTTTTGTACTTAAAAAACCTATACACATAAACCACTACAATTGGCTTTGATGCTTCAACAACCATGATAGCCCCTAGACATCCCACTTTAGTTTGATCTTGTACAAAATATTTGTGAGGTCTGGCCCAAAATAGTGATTGTTTGTTTCCAGCCCTAAAGCATTAATGAATGAGTTTTTCTTCATCCTTTTGAAGGAATAAAAGGATTTTGGAGCAATCTAGTTAGATTGATGTGGTGAAGAACTTTTTTCTTTTTGGTTAGCTAATTGAATCTCTTGTAGCTGTTTCTTAAAAATGAAAACACATAATAAGAAATTAATGTGTTAAAAAAAATCAATTGGTGACAAAACATGACAATAATCATATACTAAAGATTACACGTGAACATTATTATCATCACAATTGCAATATAGGATTGATGAAGCTAATTTTTTTTTCTTTCAAAAATATAACAATGACTCTAGAATTGTGCATGACTTCATAGTATAAAGTTAATAAAAAGAGAAAATATAGGACTACAATATTTTGTGCCACAATTTTGGACATGGTAGATTGTGATTAGTAGAGAAAAAGTGGGGAGTTCATGTAAAAGTAACAAAAATGAGATGTGAATTTAAATTTGTGTACCTTATTTTGATGTTGCCTAAAAATTTTAGCGATTGTCTTCCAACGTTGGAAAATATTTCAAGCAATAATTCTGTTGGCAATTCATGTTGCATGCTCATTTTTGTGATTGTGGAGAGAGTATTTTTATGATATTTTTGGTGTGTATTTTTGAAGTTGTTTTGTTTTGTAATTTACTGTGTTTTGATTGCTGTATGTATGAGTGATTGTTTAATTTATTAGCAATTATTATTATTTTTTTTTTGTTTTTTGTTTTTTGTTTGTTTTTTTTTTTTTTTGTTTTTTTTTTTTTGTTTTTTGTGAATAGAAACCTTTCATATACCCTTCTTTATAAATCTTAAATCTTATAGTATTGAATATATATATATATATATATATATATGCATATATAAATTTTAAATTACGTTTGACTGTTCAGTGTTTATTTGGTTTAATTTATCTTTTGTGGCATATATATACATATATATGTGTATACAATTTTTATTTGTTGTGTTTAATAGATAAATTTATTATTTTCTTAAGGTTAAACATTTCAACAATATTTTTCAATAAGAAAGGGATATATCAACAACTTCACTCATTCCACATAATAAAACAATTGATTTTGAAAGATACAAGGAATAACTCTATGCAAAAGATTAATTGAAAATGAACATGACATTTTGGTGACAGGTTTAGGAACTAAAGGTATATTTCAATACAATTACTCACAAGCCTGGAAGAAACTGCACACGAGCATTCCTAGCAACTGCTTAATTAAGCTGTATTTCCGATCACATGATGCCGGGCATAGTCTTGCTAGGAAATTAAGAAAACTCTTGTCCGTTACTTTTATTAATTAATGATAAAATAATAATTGTAGACATGTAACCTATTCAATAAATAGCCGTATGTTTATGTTGACAAACCTGTGCCATACAGCCACAAGCTTGCTTTTCAGTTGTTTAAAGCAGTGTAGTGAATGTGAGAAGACAGAAGTTCACCTGCAACATATGTATAGATGACAATCCAATCATTGAATATTGCAAGCAAAAACCAAAAAGAGCTGTCCAAAAACAAAAGCTGCATAAGTTGTATCCATATATAAATCAATTATTAATAAATTTGAAATATTTGGAAAATTTTTGATATCCATTTCAGTTACTGGAGAAAAAGTTATTAACTTTGGTGACGGTCATGGCAAAATAAATTGATATTCCCCTTTTAGTTCCGTAGAAAGCATTGATATTCCCTTTTTAAAGAAGGGTAGAGGGAGGCCAAGAGAGCTAATTTAGGTGCCATTATATAGTGTAATACCATAAACACATTATTCCTCAATTAAATTAAATCCTCAATTATATGGTAAATGTATCTTGTACTTCAACCAGTACAAATTTTCTATGTTTACGATTAGTTTGCTGCTATCTTATAGAAAGATTGTAGTAGGAATAACATTTTTAAATGTAAATATATATATATATATATATATTTATATTTATATTTATATAATATGCTATGGATACAAATTTTTATAATGTCAAGAATGTTCTATATGACAAGAGACAACATTCAAAGCATTTAAATAGAATTTTAATCAATGTTTTCAGCTAGTGGGTGGCTTAAGATTCATAAAGCACATACAAAGTAAAACAAAAAAAAAAAAGTTTTGAACAAATAGTCAACTCTTGTTATTAGAAGAAAGAAGACTAAACATCACCAGGTCTCTAGTTTTCCCCTTCAAAATCATATACTTCCTTAGAATACCATCCCTCTAGAACCCAACATTCTCTAGCACCCTTTGGGAGCCCACATTTTCTGCATCAACTCTAGCTCCAAGCCTTTCCAAGTGTGGTTATTCAGCAAATATAGTATTAGCCACCTGCTTAACTGCTATAGTTGCAATCTCTTTGTCTTAGTACTTGGAGCCCAAAACATAGCCAAGTTCACCTCTACACTTATCATTGTCTGAAATTTTGGTCATTGAAATGGCACCAATGGGCTGACCATTAAGGCAAATTGCCCTAAACCATGGGTGACGAATAACTTTGGTATTGATAAAGTTGATTGCATCTTCTTTGTTAGTGTAAGGTTCCTATGTGCAAAAGCAATGAAGATGAAGTTAACACTGCAAGGTGGAGTTGAACATGTGTTAGTCAGAAAATTCTTATCTCAATCAACAAACAGAGCTTCCAATACTGTTAAATGCTTTGGCAGGGTCAGACATGGCAGACCGTAGCACATGGGATATCAAAATAATAAATGTTCAGTTAAGGGAAAACAATTCTTAAGAGACACCATTCCTCTTATCAGCAGGTAACCTTCTTCTTTTTTAACAAAACTAAAGCATTCATAGATCCAAGATGACATTTAACATCAAGAAAAATTCAAATTAAAAAACTTTCCAAACTAAAATATAAGATATTAAGAATTGCTACATCCCATAACACAGCTAACAAAAAATAGACTCCTATTGACATTGAGATTAGATATTTGATGCAGTTTTTTTAAATTTAAATACATATATAGAGGAGATCTGCTATATATAATATTTGGCATTGTAATAACTACACAAAAAATTGTTTTAGCCACAACAATATAGCCTTATTTTGCACAGACTACACGAACTAATCTAAGTCACATCACAACACTATAGAGGTAGCAGGCAATAACAAAATTTAAGAAGGGAATAAAAAACATCAAGCAATCAAGCAAAAAGAATATAGCAGAAAGTATTTAGAGATACCTGAATTGAAGCATCCAGCTTTTGTCAATATTTATATACTGTGAGGAAAGGAGTAAGGAAGACTGAGAGGTTGCCATTAGAAGGTGGGGAAGGGGAAGGAACACATGAGAAACAAAAGGGGTGTGAGGATTCTGCCGTTAGAAGGTGGGAAGGGAAAGGAACACACATGTGAGAAACAAAAGGGGCGTGAGGATTCTTCCATTAGAAGGTGGGAAGGGGAAGGAACATGTGAGAAACAAAAGGGAAGGAAATCAAGAGGTTGTAACCACAGGTTTCTTAGGGTTTTTAATTTAGAAGAAGTGGGCTGGTGGAATTAAATTTAAAAGAAGTGGGTTTTATGGTGGAGATAGGTTGGAAATAATTTTAGTTTTATTAGTATTTTAAAATTGAGAAAAAATATTTAAAAATTGTAGGATAAATTTAGGAAAGAGGATGGGAATGATATGGTTGCTAACGTGACTCAATGTGAGCGTAGCAACATTAAATGCTACACTTCAACTTTTAGTAATAATACAGATATAGATATAAATGCTTCTTTTAAGAGAGAGATATTGTTGATATTTGGTTATTGAAATATTTTATAAAACTACTTGGAAGTGAACTATGTATTTTAAATACATTAACTTGTGAGCTTTTGATGTGGTTTTGCCGTTGTGCTATGATATTGGTGATTACACCATTTGTGTAATGACCAGGTCTGTGTTTGGGAGTATTTTTAAAGAAATTATTATAATAATTTTTTATGTTGGTATTTGATATGAATTATTTGGATTGAATTGTGAAAAAGGAAAAATCTACAAGTACCTTTGAGACGTTTTTCTCATACTTTGGACCCTTTAGTTTATAAGGATGAACAAGTGTTTTTTCCTACCTCAATCTCTATTCCTTAATTATCCGGTTCCTATTATACTAAGATGGCGTCTAAGGCTAACGTAATTCATTAAATGTAAAATTCTTTTACTAATCAAGTTAATCAAACTTGGTTACTGAACTAAGGAAAAAAATTATTGCTAAAATTCTCACCATCCATTTTACTTGTTTTAATCTTAACCCTCTATTAACATTAAAAATGGACATGGAAACTTTTTTTTTCGAGAAACAAACACACACACAAAAGGGAAAGGGAAAGGGAAATGGTTTCTAACACAAAGGCACACCACAACTCCACTCAAAAGCCATGGTAACTTTTAAGGGAGGATGGAGTAAGTTATACTACACACAACACACTCTCTTAAACAATGTTGGACAATTACCCATTCTTTTTTTTTTTTTAGAAACAAACACACATACAGGAGAGAGGGAAAGGGTTGATACAGGATATCTACTTATTTACATTTAAAAAAAAAAAAAAATCTTACAATCGGGGATGGAGCCATGTTATTGGCTAACAACAACCCACCAATGCATATGTTGTTTGCCATCTCATGTCAGAAGCTAAACTAGGATGAAGATGAGAGAAAGAAATTTCTCATTGGATAAATAGGAAAAGTATAGCTCTGCAGTCTGCTTATATACAAGGAACAGAATAATAGAATATAAAACAAGTTTTTTTAAAAATTTAAACCCAAATCAAGTTCTCGTACTGTACTTTTTTTATTCTAAATACCAAAATTATCCTAAATTCTCTCTCTGCTCTGTACAAAGGCTGCTCCCACTCTCAGCTTGATTTTTTTTTTTTTTTATTCTTTCAATATCTTGATATTCGTTGATGACCACAGTGGAGGAATGTTAGTTTGTAATATTATCAATGACGTTTATTGTCTTTATGAGTTATGAAAATCAGTTAATGATGTCCAAAAAGAGATTTTAAAGTGGTTAGAATTTGTCAAACCGAAGTGTCAAATACTTATAATAACATTCGAAAGTGTCAATTGAGCTTTAAAATGCCTAGCTAATTGTGACAGAACATGTGGCCAAAAAACGCGGTCTTATTAAAAACATACCTAATCTCAACTGTTGACACAAATAGATGATTCATAAAATCTTAAATTGACCCCCAACCCCCCCACCCCTCCCCCCCAAAAAAAAATTCTTATTCTGGAAGTTACAATTAAAATAAATAAAAAAATTCCAAACCTTTAGCTCTAGCTTCCTCCCTGCCCACAGTTCTACACTTGTAGTTGTAGTTGTAGACATTTATAGAAGTAGTGATTTTTTCTATGTTGTTGGGTTGAAATGACTTTCAATTTTGTTTTTGAATAATTGGATTTCTTGAAAGCGAAGCACTTGAATTTGGCTATCGGTCTGGATCTTGAAAGTTGAAACATCCTATTCCTGTGTAAAAGAACGGTGATGTAAAGATTATATTATAGCCAATACTTAATGGGCGTTGTGTTGTCGTATTTTAAGCACTTGATATCCGGTTTTGTTTGTTTTGTTAGCTGAGTGCCATTTTTTGATTAATCCATTATGAATAGACTCTTTGAATATAATGGAGAGAGAAATTTTCACATGAAATAACTACTAATGACTTTTCTTTAGAAAATAATTCCACATGATATATTATCAAGGTATTTAGTTCTGATTGCTAGCAAACAATTCTATTGAACTTAGTACTTAACTACTTACATCAAAATTATATCATCATTTTACACACCATCGTCATCATTACTATACAAGAATTAAAATCAATAAACCAACTATATATTATGCATCTGAACAATTTTAATAAATATGTAGCATATATCAAAACATAACTATTTCTAACTTCACCTTAAGTAAAAAACACCCGGCTAACTACTAGAGTTTTGAGTGAGACTATGATGCCCTTATCTATGTCCATCGTAGAGAGTTGCAGTTGCAATCTCTCCTGCTTTACCTTCTTCCATTGCAGATACTTCATTCATCTGAATTGCCAAAGGAGTAGTTTCTTTTGGACTCATTTGGCTGGATGCATGAGTAGTAGAGCCCTGAGTAGTAGTTGAGCCATTAGCAGCCTTTCTCAAACCCTTGGTCTTTTTTGCTGTTCGAGCCCAACCAACAAGCCCTTCTTGTATGTGTTCTTCAAATATAGCCTTTTTAAATGAACTTCCCATCTACATTTTAAGGAATTCAGCAATCTTCATCAGTATAAAATCCCAACATAAATTAATTGATCATAAAGAAGGTGAATTCTTAGTGATGATCCAACTCACCTGTGTGACAATTGCATATAGTGGTAGGGTACTATAACTGCAGACGAACTGAACGAATACCCTATGAATAAAAATTGGCATTTAACATCAGATTCGGCTTATCAATAGAAACACATGGTTTCAAGAATAGAATAATTATTATCATTGTTTTACCCTATAACAAGTCTTGGGATGATATAGCTGATTTCTCCCATTATGCATGAGTCAAATCCATATTGAACCTGTAACATATTGAAGCAATTGAAGCATCATAGAAATTCAATCCATAGTTTTCATTTCAAATTTATCTTTGTCTCATTAGCATGTAATGAACATTGAATTTTAATTGTTTTACCCATATCCAAAAGAAAAATGCCAGTTCAAATGAATTCTGAAACAGGATGATATGAATCAGCAAGAGAACAATCCGGGGCCTATGGAACCAGAAGTGATCATCTGAAGGTTGGACTACCAAAGCACCTGCAATTGCTGCATGTTTCTCGGCAACCTCATGGGCCAACTGGATAATTACATGCTCTAACTTAGTGCCCACAGCAAGTAGAAGCTGTAAAATATAAAAAACAATATCAATGTTATGGCCCTTACCCAAATGTTATCTAGGACATTTACAAGATGAACATGTAGTTTAATAATTTGAGCAGACAAAAGCACAATTATTATGAATCATTTATTTGATTGTTATTTTCAACCAAAGAGCATGTTAAGTTAAACATAAGTATGGAAAAGACCCTAGAAATGAGCTAACACATTTATCTTCAGAAGCTGAAAAGCCTGAAATCTATGAAAGAAAAGCCTGAAATCCATCTATTCAACTATAACAATATAGATAACATGTAGCTGCTAGGTGGCATGGTTGACTGATGAGGAACATATCATAAAGTGGTATACGAAGTCTATATCCAGTCTTCCTTCTAGTGTAGAAATTGCACACACTCAAAATTGAACAATTTCAGCCATTTAAATAGTGCATGCAATCTTCCTTATATTTTTGACACGCACACACACAAACATGTGTTAGGACTTGATGAAATGGATTAAAATTGAAGGGTACAGAGTTTAATCTTGTCAACATAATTGTGAAATTTAATTCATCTAGACATAACAAAATCCCTAACCAATATCTCTAACAGATTTATATTTGTAAATACTAGTACACAAGTATTATTTAATGAAACCAGGAATAACATCCTTCTTGACATCTTTTGGCACATGTTCCATTTGTCCTAGACAGTCAGCTATAATGAAAACAGAGCTCTTGCTTGTGTATTGCTACAGTTTGAAGTCAACTGAATGAAGGATCACCTTAACATCTATGACGTCAATTTTAGGAATTTTCTTGCTTTTTCTCATATAGAATTTTATTTAAAAATAATCTTAGTTGACTTGGATGATTAGATAAGGTGGAGATTATGATCTCTATGCCTTACCAAGTTGAATATGATAGAAACTAGTGACATGCTTGCAAAAATACAGCTTAATATAATTATTATCTTTCACAGGTTCCTTTTTAGGAAGAATGAGCATGTATATACCAAATTCTTGCCCAAAAATTATCTCATACCACTGAGAGCTCCTTGAATTTCAGGAAGCACCTGCAAGATTATAAGACTCCTTTTATAGAGCCTAAGCTTGGGTGAATTGTAGGAATGCTTAATTGCAGCTACAATAGATGTTAATGATTTGATCCTAGATAAGCATGTCAAGCTTTTGAGGGGACATATGATGGTTTCTTTGAATTGATGATCTAGGACTCCATTTTATATTTGACAACCACAATTTTTCCTTGATCTACACTAGGTGTAGAACTGTAACATTCAGCTGTAAAATATTACAAGCTCCTCGTGATAGGTTAGAAGTGTTCAAAGGAAGAACTAGATACCAACTGTCAATGACACTGCTTTATTAGGTTAAAAACCAATTATATATATAACATCTTACATACAAAAGCCACCTTGTATTTCAAAAGGAATTTACCTCAGAAAATGCAGTTAATGTAAGACTGGCTAGTTCCTTTTAATCCAACATCATAAAAAAAAAAAAAACACATAAGCACAATCTGTCATGTGAGCTAGTGGGCATCAAGATTTAAATTCTAGGGTGACCTAGTGCACAAACAAACTTTGCTGGAATTTCTCTTCCGGCACAAAGAAAAAACAAAGGTTGGCAATCAAAATGTTTTTACAAGGTATAATCTTCACAAAATTGTGACTAATCAAATTGCATAAATATATAAGCAATTTAATAGGAAAACTATGACATAAAACTTACAATGAAGGGTATGAATGCAATCCAGAAGTACGCATGCCAACCTGCAAGAAAAATCAGAATACATTATGGATTGGAGATAATGATCTTCATGTAGCTGAGCCTAGAACAGAGACAAGGACTATGGCATTATAGGCATTGGAACTCAGAAATTTTGATGAATAATTCATGGAACATGACGTTCCTTTCAATAGAAATTAGATATAGAAATGTAAGTCAAATGGATAAGATCTTGAAACCTCTACAACGAAAATTTCTACACTGTTTTCAGAACCTGGGTTAGGACCATATTATAAATGTGAATCAGAATAGAAAAAATGTGTTGCTAAGGTTGGCCTTAAGGCCATACATTCAATTATGTGCAAAAAACCTGTTACACTTTGTTAATGAGAGAGAGAGAGAGCTTACCAGCCACATCCAGCAACAAGAAAATGACCACAAATAACCAAAGATACCAACTGCAATTGATGAACTTAGAATTTAGTAGGATTTATCAACCTAGAGGAATCAGATTAGAAAGTACTTAGTGCACGGAGAGCTAGTATATTGTAATATGATACATGGAAAATAGAAGTACTAACATTTTTCAAACAAAAGAGGTTGAGCATAAGCACAAACCTTCTAAGTCAGTACTTTTTTTATTGGTTTAACCGTATAAGATGTACTCCACATTAGATATAGTAAAGCTCAAAATATGGAAAATAAGATAATGAGTGCACTTGGAATGTCTTTAATAATTGTGACTAACCTTATTCCTACGACTTTCCTGAAATCAGCTTCAAGGGCACGAATCATGTACTTGTGGAAATTAAACTTTGGGTTTCCTCTGCAATGAGTCTATAGAAAAGAAAGATATTAAAAATCAGAAAGATTATCTAGTGAAGTAAAAATTAATGGGGTTTTGAAAAAAAAAAAAAGAATAATAAATTGAATACATATAGAACTTTATATAACTTACCATAATGAAGCCCAGTCGCATTGTCAGATAATCTGTTTTGGTCACAGACCCATAAAATTGCTTGAAAAATGATTGCTGAAAATGATGATGTCATTAAAAAAAATAAATCATTTGTTTGCAATAGTAGAGAAGAACAAATTCGTGTATTTTGTTGTAACTGCCCAATTCTGATGTCCATTACAAGTCAGGCAAGCATCCCAGAAATGATTTCTATCTTTTATATATATTATGGCTGTAGAAGTGATATTCTAATGTCGTAGCTGAAATATTTCATTCTTGATTATTATAACATAAACTGCACAGGAAAGGTGATCTGCAACATTTAGGGAGTGTTTGGTATATGCACTTAAAAACTGAAAACATGTGTGGAAATACGAGTGGGTGAAAAAGTATATGAAAATATGGGTAATATTGTTTAAAAACTTAAAACATGTGTTTGAGTGGGTGTACCAAACAGGACCTTAAATTTTCAGAGTGAAATCATTTTTTGTTAATCTCTCTTTTTTTCTTTTTTTCTTTTTTCTTTTTTTTCTTTTTCCTTTTTTTTTCTTGAAACTGACCTTCCCCTAACATTTGGGTAGTACATGGGTTTCAAAAAAAATTATGTGTAGTCTGGCATAAAAGAAGAGGTAAAAGATAGTGGTTTTTCTTTTTCCTGATATTTATAAAACAACCTGGGATACAGTTGGAAACTATTAAGTTATGAATCTTAGTAAGCCAACTTTTAATCAAACAAATTTAAAATGGAAATGGTCGGTATGGTCACTTTGTAATTTTTCACAAATTTCATCAATGAAATTTATATTCTGAAGAAGAGAGACCAAGAAACCATGGTGAAATAAATGCTCTTCATCATGAAAAACTATTGATAAGTATGATCATTACATTATCCTTCTTAATAACATTGATGAATCAAATTATTAGCGGTTGTAATCATAGTTGGTATTAGTTGTCAAACAGGTAGATTGACTTGATTATAAAGGATTCTGTAACTTACCACCCATCCTAGCAAAGCTGAATCTTTGCCAATACCCAGAAAGCGATTCCTGATAAATTCGTGATCTTGGACTTGTGTAAAGTTTGTTTTCAGAACTGCAAATACAGTATTTCATGAGAAAAGATGTAAACAACAGCAAGTAGTTGTTGGATATTAAAGAAAATGCACACACTTCAGGTTGAATGATGAAATTTCAGTCCATAGTGAAAAATTCTAAGTGACTCAATTCTATATCATTCAGTCCAAAAGAATTGAGGTAAGGAATAAATTTATTTTATGATCCAGGATTCAGCAGAAGGAAACATAACACAGGAAAGTATGTAGACTTAAACTTTAATGAGAAATTGAGCATTACCTTCTTCTGGATCGTTTTCCTTTTTCAAGATAGAATCCTCCCAATGTTTCCATTGACGTATCTACACCATTAAAACATATTATAGAAAAATTGACATTAAGGTTAAAGAATAAAAATTCTTGGTTATAATTAAAAAAAGAAAAAAAAAATAGACAGATAATTATAAGAATAGGGACAACTAACCTTTGCTCCTCCGAAAAGAATGGTTAGAGCACAGAAAGTCACATGCACAACAGCTAACACAAAGATAAATATGTGAAGATGATGCAGTGCAGTAAGAGATAACAGTGGCACCTTTCCCTGAAAAATGATGCAAAGAAATAATAAGATATTTCAATTCATAAGCACATTTGCAACCTTAGTTAACAACTTAGATTTTGATTTCATTCCTAGAGCATTCTTTGAAGACCTTAATAACTTTATATGATGCTGAGTTCAGTTATGCATGCTTATAAGTTATAACCCACAAAGGTCTCAACTGGGAAAAAAAATTACATAATTCTGTCTACACTAGAAGATGTTGATCTATTCAATTTCAAACAGTGAAGAGTAAAAATATTTTGTTTGTATTAACAATTTAACATTAGCTGACAATTTTGTAATACAGGCTTTCTACCAGTAAGATTTAGCTATTGCAGAAGATTGAACAAGAGTCTATAATACACAAAGACAATTCAAAAGAAGGAAAAAGGAGGAGAAGAAAAGAACAGAAAAAGAAAAGAAACTGCTAACAACAAGGAACAGTAATTAATGTCCTATAACCTCAAAGGGGCATGTATACTCTGCAATTCTTTTTCACTGCTTTGGAGAGAACTCTGCTATTAACAATCACCTCAGGTCATATTGCTCTAAGGCTATCTGGTGTATCACATAAGGGTACTGAAGATATAACTAGCAATTGCAGGAATTAGTTGAAAAAATAAGCACTCCAAAGATTAAACGACCAACTTTTTAGAAAAACCTTTTTGGCTCTTTGGAACACCAAAAAACTCTTCAATAGGAACATATGGGATGCTTCATCTAAGGTAATTTAGAATTTACTCTGAAAATGCACCCTGGCTAGTAAGAGTTTGTGTAGTCATATCCAAAATAATCAGTCAAACATATCTGCTTCAAACCTTATCCGTGACTAGAACCTCAATATTTTTTGAAAGTTTAATGATTTATTTAAGTTAAGGAGTTGTATCCTTGCTGTAACATTGGCAATGCTTATCAGAAGAAATTTGGTGCTTCATCAGGTAAGAAAGACTCTTATATATAGAAGCTAAGTTCAATTTACTTATGCGCAGTTGTATCTTTCTATTATACAGGAAAAAGAAGGTAATTCAGGACAAGCTATCTAGTGCAATTTACTCTCTTTTAATGATCAATTGATTATTCTCAGCATAAAAAAAAAAAAAAAAAAAATGATCACGCTGATTATATGTGTGCTTTACCTATAAACAATTGCATTGCTGTACCTTATGGGGTTTGATTTTTACAGACTTAACTTGAATGTTTTAGAGCTAGAACTCACATGAGCACATTAACCATCCTGCCCCAGGAGGCTGATTTCATAATAGCTAAATCTCCAAGTTCTGTCTTTTTACTATGAAATCTTAAGTAAGTGACCAGGAAGACAGGGAAAGCTCTGAAACAGCAAACATATATGCTTGGGAGTATTTACAACATGAGCATTAAGAGCCTTGGTTCTCAAATCTTCTTATTTATACCAGGTTAAGTTGATTAACCATACTGGGGATTATAACATGTTCTAATTCTGCACCTAATATGAAGATCATTGACGGCAAATGTGAAAATAACTTTTTTTTCTGTAAAATCATCCAGACCAAAAAGATAATGTAAATTTTGTCTTGCAGAAATGAGACAGGGAGTAATGTGTCAATCCAATCAAAGTGATCCTTTATGTTTCAAAATCGGATTGAACTAAGATGATAGAAACAACAACTTTTAGAAATCATGAAAGTAGAAAGTCAAAAGTCAAATGTGGGATTCCAAAGATGTGACATTTCAAACAATCCAACCTGCACGTTGATTTAACAAGTATGTAGATATGAAGAGCACATGCATCTGCAAACTATGCATGTGGTCTGAGAAGTATGACTGAAAGATTCCTCCAATCAATGATATATTTGTATTTTTAAGACTTCAAAAATTAAATATTATTCCAAGTCATGATTAAAATGGTTATCTGTAGTTTGCTTTTAAAAAAGAAAAAATAAAAAAAGAATTCATATGGGCCCTTGTCCCCCCAATAAACAGTACTCAATACACTACAAACAACAAACTAAAATACAAAAATTGTTTGGTGCGTTGATAAAGTCAACTTACTCCACTAAAAATTGATTCCTTGTGACATATTCGTATCAACTTTGATAAAAATAACTAGAAAACCCCATTAATCAATCACCAATAGCCAAAATAGTAATATGGATAGAAGCACTGATTGCGGTTAAGTTTCAAAATTTAGACGCAGAAAAAGTTTTTAAGTACCTCCTCAGCGCAATAACCGGTGGAAGTAGTTGTTTCCTCGGCGAGGAGGCGACGGGGAATAAAAGAAGTGAACAAGGTTTGGAAATGGGTAGTAGTAGAAGAAGAAGAAGAAGAAGATGCATCTGTTTTACAAGGCAACCACTTATTGGCTAAGTTCTCGGGTATGCAAATTTTGGCAATCCGTGCTTGGAACACTGTGAGTAGCAGTGATATGAACCCCAACAACATCAACTCTGCATTCATTCACACCATAAAATGATATGATCAGGCACACCCAGAATATATCCAACTCTATATGTATGTGTGTGTGTGTATATATATATATATATATATATATGCATGTAATAGAGAGAGAAAGAGAGTGGAGAGTACTGGTGACCTTCTTTGATCTTCTGTAAGGCTTGATAGAGAGGCTTCTGGTTCTTTTTCTTGAGATACTGCAAGAGAGAGAGAGAGAGAGAGAGAGAGAGAGTCATTCATTATATAAATAATTAATGATGAAATGATACGATGGATGCAGAAAAGAGAAGAGATTGACATGCCTTGCCAGTGTAGTGAAGGAGACGTTCGACGGCGAGAGAGATGGCGACGATAACACTGCACACAACAGCAACAACCCACGTTGGGGTGTACTCCAAAGTTGGACCTTCTTCAGCTGCCATCTGTCTCTGTCTCTGTCTCTATCTCTATCTCTGCCTAATATCTAATTAACCAAAAATTATGATGTAGTGCAGTCCTCTCACTCTTTTCTCTCCTACAAATAATTCTTGTCTTTGAAACAAGAAAATGGAATTAAGAGAATATATAGAATCATAATCAGAAGAGTGGGATGGAGGAGCTGTAAAGCAGCCGGTGGGATTATCAAGCTCCCACTGCCATTTTAGAAAAACCTTATGGGCCAAAAAGAAAATTAAATGTGAAAATTGATGGGATTAAAGGCTAAAGCTTAAAATATGCTGACCGAGACCGAGCGCTAATCAGTGCGAACATCAACTCCAAATATATGAAAAACTGGGTCGACCCAACACAACACATGTTACGTTTATATATGTATATACCAACTGTGGGGTCCCACACCCACCCCGCTCCTAATAACAAGTAACCATGAATCTCACCAAACTCTCAAAAGACTTTTTTTTTTTTTTTTTTGGACTACTTCTAACATAGAATTTTTTTGCAAAAATAACTAATTTTGCTAACAATTTCGTTAGTTAGCAACATTTTTAAACCATTTAAAAAATTAATATCTCCAGCTTTTTAGACTCGTTCATTGTAACAACTTAAGTCTTAAAAACTCGAGTTTTATGTGTGTTAGAGATATATATTAGATATATTAGCCCAATGTAATAGGCCCAAGCCCAATCCTACTCGTACTAGTAGTCTAAGGTTTAGTCGCCTATATATACTCATGTTATGGCTCATTGTAACACAGGTTATTGTACTACACTCTTATACATAATAAAGATGTAGCCCTTAAGGGATTCCTCCGTGGATGTAGGCCGTCAAGGCTGAACCACGTAACCCTCGTGTTTTCAGTGTTCCTATTCTATGCTTCCCCTTCCGCATCCACTCTAGCATACACAACATGATATATCACATCGCGTTACTAATATTTAACAATGTGCTTGTAGAGTTGAGGTGAATTTAAAATTCACGTGAAACTTGAGTTTTTAAGACTCAAATTCTTGCTTTAAAAAATCCAAGAACAAAACCCACTCTACTCTTCTTTTTCTTCTTTCTTCTTTCTTCTTCTTTGTTTCTCAAAAATGTAAAACTAAAAATATAGGACTTGTGTCTCTAAGACTCAAGTTCTAAGTATATAAAAATTTCCACATCAACTTTTCAAAGTATCAAAATCAAGTGTGTGAAACCTAAATTTCTTCATTGAAATTAAGTTTAAGAAACTAGAGCCCGTTTGGTACATGTGTTTAAAAACTGAAAAATTGTTTTTTGAAAATATTTGTGGAAATACGTGTGGGTGAAAAAATGTATAAAAACGCGTGAAATGTTGTTTAAAAACTGAAAATGGTTGTTTAAAAATACAAATCATACACCCCCTAAAAATGCTAGTTTGTTAAAATGTTTCAAAAGGATGCTAGCTAATGAAATTGTTACTAAAATAATGCTAAATGGCGAAAAAAATCCTCTAATCTATGATTACCAATTACCAGCAATGAAACATGGGGAGTGTATGCAAATTGCAAAGGCATTATTAAGCATCATCAGCATTCAGCATCGTGATGATAGGGAAGGAAGGTGAAAGAAATCCCATTATGATTAGGTTTATATTTTTAATAAATAAAAGACAGAAAAGAACGCGTACCATATTCATTTCATATATTCTTTTAACGTAAAAATTTTTACGTTTGTTTGAATGAGGAATAAACAAAATAAATAAATAAATAAAAGGAAAGTGGACACTACTGGAATGGAAACGCGGAGAAATTATTGTCAATTATCATTAGAAGGATCTGATCTGTTTCCAACTTTTCCGTCTGTCACGTTCTCATCTCTCTCTCTCTTTCATTCGAAAAAGGAATGCATATTCATATACGAACATAAACACGAACGCGAACATTAATTTAATGATGCCTACACAGTCTACACTTTATGTTTCCTTTTTACTCGTTTTTCCATTTTCTTTCTTATGAAGTAATTGACTTTGTATCCATATCATTATGTTGCTTTGCGAAACAACACAGATGCTCCCACCGCTACTATATATAATAACATTTTCTTTTTTGTTTCGATCATATGTTTATATTAACAAATTTATTGGATCGTATGAACGCATCAATGATCTTCCAATTTTTATTTTAACATATAATAGCATCGTTAAAACAAAAGAGTGCTAGCTAACTGATTTAATATATTTAGTGCGTGTATATATATATATATATATATATATATATATATGGAATTATATATGATTGTACGACTAAGCAACATACACATAGAAACCAGATTCTTCCCGATTACAGTACTCTAATATTCATTTCAATCTGCAAAAGGACATGTTTCTCAATAAAAATAATAATAAAAAATTGTAATACACAAGTGTTCTTAATTCACACTTCATTTTTAACTCCCAAAATCTTCCCCTTTTTACACCTCTACAAACATTTTATTTAATGAAAAGCACAAACTTTAGATGTTGTTCGATGCAGTATATTAAATTCAAATATGTTGTTACATTGACCAATATATAAGTTGTATAGTTGAATTTAATTTTCCTTAAATAAAAATAACATCGTTTCTACTTTATTAGCTCAAGTTAAATTCAGTGCATTTGTCCCATTCTTTTCCTTGTTTGCTTTTCTAACGAATTGTTTTCTAATCTTTGAACACTCTACCCTACCGACCATACATAGATATGAAATCTCCCTACTTTATATATAGGTCCAAGGAATCCCTAAAAAAAATGGAATTACCAAAAACATTAGGGCTTTTTTAGTAAGTTACTGATTGCAAACATTACATGATTCTATCCATTGTCTACGCCATCCTTTTGAATCCTTCATCGCTTTAACATGACTTAATTTTTATTTATTTATTTTTTAGATACAATAGAAGTTCAACTTATAACGTTCATTTGATGATGATTACTCTTTATTATCAGACTAAAATATCAATTAATTTTTAGTGCCAGTAAGATTTGAACTAGTGTTGCTAGATGAAAATTCACATAAAATTGAAGCCATGGTCATGAAGATGCAAGGAAGCATTGGAGAAAGGTATTTGGAATAGATACTTTTTTTTAATGATAATTTGTGGCTAAAGTTACCAAATTTAAAATTGATTATTTTTGTATCAGCATGTTTTAAACTCCAGATCTCTTATTTAATAATAAGAAACTTTACTAATTCAAGTTATTCAACTAACTAGAATTTACTAATGGGAGTATCAAAGACAATTTTTTTTTGTATCTTTCTAAATTTTGTTTCATAAATGAACTTGTACTTTAGCAATAAAAAATTATATAAAAATAGAAAGATCAACTTACTAAAGCACCATCCAATCACCAATGGGCTATATAGCTCACCTCTATCTCGGGCCAAAGCCATTGATTTTAATATTTAATTTTGTCCCCATAAAATTTGTTACTTTTATTTTTCACTAAAATCAAATATTTTTGGTCCAAAGATAAAATATCAAACCATTTAATTGTGGGGGCTCAACAATTAGGAAATTGGGCAATGGAAAAAGGCCCCATATGAAAAAAAAGGCCCTCTATTATTAACAATAAAGTATACTATATCCATCTTACTTACAGCTTAATATAAAAATAAATAAAAATAATACTACCTCTCACCTAGCAAAAAAAAAAAGAAAAGAATTAAGGCCTTTTTATTGGCCAATACAGTTTACTGTTT
Organism: Quercus parvula; assembly: GCA_030820535.1. Taxonomy (NCBI): domain Eukaryota; kingdom Viridiplantae; phylum Streptophyta; class Magnoliopsida; order Fagales; family Fagaceae; genus Quercus; species Quercus parvula. The sequence continues at coordinate 284,637 of JAUAME010000007.1, read as the reverse complement.
ATTTGTTTCACAGTGCAATAATTTTAATTAAGACCCAAAACTTTTAGTCAATAAAAATTATCTTCGATCTCTTTAAATGTTGTGCACTCTATTAATGTGTTTTACATTATTTGCAGCAATTTAATTGTAAAAATTTTCAATTTCCCAAAAAAATATTAATGAAGGTAAACAAGCTCTTCCTTTTTTTTTTTCTCTATTAAAATTAAAATAAGAATTAATAATTTTCCAATCAAAAATTCATTACTGAAATCCAATATTTATTACATGAAATCCAACATTGCTAAGAGAGAGACTGTGACTATCTCTTAAAAGTTAAAACAACGACAACCAAAAGAAAAAGGAAAAAACCACAGTTTCACGTCTCCTCATTTATGTAGACATCAAAACCTTTTTTTTTCCCTAGTTCACCTTGCTACTCTCCAGATTTTTTTTTTTTCTTTCTTTGTAGTTGCTAATAATCAATGTATGGTGTTTGACTGCTCTCTCCTTTCAACTTTAATTATTATTGAAAAATTAAAATCTAGACAATGATAGTTTGAAAAAATATTGTCTTAATCTTGAATGTTTTCTCAAATATGATATTTATTTTGATATTGATTATTTAGATTTATTTACAAAACTAAAAAATTTACAACAAAAAAAAGAGTTTATCAAAAAATGAAAAAACTCCAATTAACATACAAAATTATATAAAAGGCTAGATCATTTTTCAGTATTGCTTATCAATAATTACTCACAATACTTGTTTAAAATGTGTCTACAGAAAGAAATTTTTTAAAATTAAAATTAATGAAATCCTAGTTAATATCAACTGCGTAATAAGAGAAATTAAGTGGAATTTCCATATTATCAATTCAAAAAAGGAATTGTTAGTGGAACTAAAATACAAAAACTTAGTAATTTTGTATCAAAAAAGGCAATAAAACTATAATTAAAATGAAACAAATAAATTAAAAATCATATAAATACTACTCCCTCCGTCCCATTTTGTTTGTCCTCTATTCCATTTTGAGATGTCCCAAAATATTGTCCTGTTTCTAAACATAAAAGTCATTAATTTACTAATGTTCATATTATATCCCTATTAATTTACTAATTCAATTTTTTGATAAATTTTTTTAAGGGTAGTTTTGGAAATTTATACATTTTTAAAAGGTAGACAAGACAATAAATGATGTTCCCTTAAAAAATTTGACTTTTCAAATAGGACAAAAAAAGTGGGACGGAAGGAGTATTTAATTAGTGTGGGAACCTAAGATGTGTAGGCTTGCTTGGCAACTCCTAGGCATGCTTGGCAACGTCCTCGGCCTCCTCAGCATGCTTCGCAACGTGGAGTCCCACATCGAAAAAAAACCCTCCCACTTACTACCTTATAAGTTGTGAAGCTAAGGGAGTAGTGTACCACCAAGTTTCATATATGGAAGCTTAGTGGTACACTACTCCCTTGACTTCACAGCTTATAAGGCAGCAAGTGGGGGGGGGGGGGGGGGTTTCTTCGATGTGGGACTCCTAGCACCTTGCAACAGAGCATGCCGAGGACACCGAGGACATTGCAAAGTATGCCTAGGACGTTGCAAAGCATGCCGAGGAGGCCGAGGACGTTGCCAAGCATGCCTAGGAGTTGCCAAGCAAGCCTACACATCTTAGGTTCCCACAATTAGTATTTAAGTAAAGATCGCTGCCTTATGCCCAAATATGTTCAACTATATCCTGGTGTAAATTTGTTAGCCTTTGTTTAGTTTTCAAACTGTTTGAGAAAATTCTTGTGTAGTTGATACCTCCCCCAAAAGAATTTGTTGCAGTTGGTCGTCAACTTAAACGGTCGAAATTAAAAGACTAAGTCATGATGAATTAAGTAATAAATTGTGTGAAGATCAACATCACCATTGGCCCAGTAAGTATCATCATTCGTCCATGATGATTAGTCTCAAGAAATGTTTGGTATGCCTACGTACGCCATGAAGCTCACCTCTGTTTCAGTGACCTTGTCTTTAGAATCAGTCAAGTTAACTTTATTTAATGGTAATTAACCTTTCTGTGTGGTATGGAAAAAGGAATATATAATTTTTCAACTCATGATGTTAATAAATTGGATTAGACCATGTGATTAGTGTAACACTTCATGATTTTATTACTAATTTAATTATTATGAGTAAATTAAAAAGGAGGCCCACAATTAAATGGATTTAATTGGTTTGGGCCTAAGATATTTAAATCTGATAATTAGTATGGTATAAGAGGCCCAAGTGAGGTGGCATAAGTAAATATATGAGTATTGATAAGCTTTTTAAAAAAATAAAAAATCCTAACCTTTTACCTCTTAAGATACACATGTATATATATATATATATATATATATATATATATCTATATAAAAGATTTTCTTTTGTTTTAGCCGCAACACACAGTTGAACAACTTTTTTTTTCTACTTTGTGTGGCTGAACGTGAGACTGCTGTAGGTATGGTTTCCTTTAGCTCTAAATTTAGGAAGTTGAATACTCAATGGCTAGACTTGTCCCATGTTTGCAGGAAAGGCATGAGTGGTGCATGGAATTATATTAGTACCTACTAGGATAATAGGCATCACTCCATGAATCTCCACCTATCTTTACATTAAGGGAAAAGATGTCCTATTTTGTTATTATATTAGATTCGGAATGATGTAAATAGCTATATGTCATGAAGGGTACTTTGTAGCTTTTAATTTTGATAGATAAAATATAGTACCTGTAGAAGTATGGTTACTCTGCCAACGAAAAGACATAAGTGACAAACACTTTTAACTCTAGTTTCTGCATATGACCATGCTAGTTTTGTTTCTTTCGGATTGGCTGACAATGCTCAAGCCAATTCCATCTCATGTATTGTCGTGGGCCTGCCAATGTTCAAAACTTGTCCAGCTCTATCATTAAGTTTGGCAGTATTAAGGGAATAATGGGCTGGCTATGGGATTGATATATTAAGAATAATATTGGCTTCAACTATATATATTAGATTGATCAAATATTTATCATTCAGCCATACTAAATTTTCATGAATATCTATGATTAAGTTAATGGAAAAATCTAATTAGGCAGTAATATTTTTAAGTCCAAAAATCTTATCAAAGCTGAAAGTGAATTGAATAGTTGAGTGAATAAATGGAGAATTTTGGATATATCAATATTGTCTAGGATAAAATTGTTTAAGTGTGAAAATAGATTTTAAGTAGGAAATTGTGTATTGATGGGCCTATTTTTGGTGTTTCTAGGTTCTAATCCTATTGATTTATTGTGATTCAAGGGAGATTGGTTTCATATTTTTTTTGCAAATAAGAGGTAAGTGGTGTTTACTAATTTTGGAGGTTTTCCCAAAACAGTGTTGATTATTAAACTATTTTATATCAAAGAAATATGTTGATATTCTATATATAAATTGATATTTTATAAATGTTTGATGTGCACATTAACTATTCGTTTTATGAAAAACTTATGGGACAACGTAAATTTATTTAAACTTGTATGTGTGAATATATCTTTATATTTTTGAAAATTATGAATGGATTATTTTTGTGAGCATATTGAATATGTTTTGAAAACCTATGGCAAGTCGTGATTAAAAACTCAGTATTGTATTTAGTCCTTAGTAAGGGATAATCATATTGCAACAAGTCTTTAGCAAGGGATGGTCCTAGAAAAGGGGATAGTGCACATTTGATAGCTCCTTAGCTATGGAGTATACTATGGAGGATCCAAAAAGGAAGCTCCTTAGTGAGGGAGTGCACTTTTAGGTTCCAAATGAGCCACCCTTAGAAAAGGGATGAAAAGGGGGTTCCAATCCCAAAAAGGAGACAACACAACCCTGTCAACGGGGCGTAAACGTTGACCACAAGAAAAGTTTAGGAAATTATTTATATGATGGTATATATATATATATATATATATATATATATATATATATATTATGATGGCTCACAATGTAAAGATATTTTTTTTTTATATGAAATATTTGATAATAAAATATTGATGAGTTACAAGTTATGAATTTGTTGTAAGAATTATTTATTTGAAAGGTTTGTTCCCACACCCCAATGTTAGTGAATTCCACTTATTGAATTATCTCACCTCCCTTTATTCCCCTTACAGATACATTAGAGGGATCATTGGAGTAAAGATTCTTGGAAGACAATAGTTACGAATTATTTTGTGGAACTGAGGATTTTATTATTATTTTTATGGTATTAAACATTGTACTAGAGAATTATTTTTGAGGATTCTTATCTTTGGTGGAATTAGAGCTCTGACAATTGTGATGAGATTTTAGGTTGCTGGTTACATTTATTTAATATTTTATGGATTATTTAGATTGAATAGACATTTATTATTTATGAATTTTGGGGCATTACAATTGTGGTGTCAAAGCTTAGGATATGATTCTATAGACACTTGAAACTAGGTTATGATTCTGTAGACACTTGAAACTAGGCTATGATCTTGATTTTTGTCAGAAGCATTTGGTATTTTGGTTATGTTTGATGAGAAATTTTAAATAATTTTGGCGATGATACTTCTTATGTTTAGTAGCAATAATTGTTACACCATCTATATTTCTTGATTTCTTTGTTAACTAAGTATCATGCCACCCAAAAAGAAGAGAGTAGCTAATTCCAATAGGGAGGAACATATTGTTAATTTGTGAAGGTCAACTAAAGCAAGAGTTAATACTGAGGCTGAAGTCACCCAAACGTGAGAGATAATGAATGTCCTAGGGTGACACGCACTGATCCTTTGGATGAAGTTACTGCCCGGCTGTTGGACAAGTTGACCCATGCTGCTAGTAGAGGTGTAGGTAGAGTAGAGGCAAGGGTTGGTTGCTTTTTTGAGACTTTGGTGTGTAATTCTATGCTTAAGTCTTGTGTCATCCAAATTAAGGATAGGGAAATGTTAGCAGACTTAATTTTGATGGACATGTATGTCTATGATATAATTTTGGGGATGGACTGGTTGGTGACTTATCATGCTAGTGTAGATTGTTTTGGAAAGGAGGTGGTGTTTCGGCCTTCAGGAGAACCTGAATTTCGATTTAAGGGCTTTAGGATGCATGCTTTACCTAGGGTGATATCAGCCCTTCAAGCTAAGTGGCTATTACGAAAAGGATACCAAGGGTATCTAGCTCATGTGGTGGACACTAGGAAAGAGGTATTGAAGTTGGATGATATCACTATTATGAAGGAGTATCCTGATTTCTTTCCTAAAGACCTACCAAGGATACTTGTAGATAGGGAGATTGAATTCTCCATTGATGTGCTCCCCAGAATTTCTCCTATTTCGAAAGCACCATACCGAATGGCACCAACTGAACTTAAGAAACTCAAGGAACAATTACAAGAGCTCCTTAATAAAGGGTTCATCAAACCAAGTGCATCTCCTTGGGGTGCACCAGTTTTATTTGTGAAAAAGATGGATGGGACTATGAGGTTGTGTATTGACTACCGTGAGTTAAACCGAGTTACTATGAGAAACAAATACCCTCTCCCTCATATTGATGACCTATTTGATCAATTGCAAGGGGCATGAGTCTTCTCTAAGATTGACATTCATTCTGGGTATCACTAGTTGAAAATCAAGAGCGAAGACATACCCAAGATAGCTTTCAAGACTAGGTATGGGCATTATGAATTCTTGGTAATGCCTTTTGGATTGACCAATACTCCTACTACATTCATGGACTTATGAATATGATGTTTCATGAGTACTTAGACCGCTTTGTTATTGTTTCTATTGATGACATTCTAATCTTCTCCAAAAGCATGGAAGAACATGAAGAGCACTTGAGAATTGTTTTTCAAATTTTGAGGGAGAAGAAGTTATATGCAAAGTTTAAGAAGTGTGAATTTTGGCTTGACCAAGTGGTGTTCCTAGGTCATGTGATATTTGAGGCAGAGATTTCTGTAGACCCTAGTAAGGTTGAAGCTATGGTTAATTGGGCAAGACCGACGAATGTGAGTAAGGTTAGAAGCTTTTTAGGCCTTGCTTGATATTATATGAGGTTTGTAGATGGGTTTTCCCATATTGTAGCCCCATTGACTCAAATAACTCGTAAGAATGCCAAGTTTATGTAGACAGAAGAATGTGAAGAGTTTTCAAGAACATAAGCAAAGGTTGGTCACTGTACCAATACTAACCATCCCTAGCAACTTGGGAGGCTTTGTCATTTATAGTGATGCTTCTAGAAAAGGGCTTGGTTGTGTGTTGATGTAGCATGGTAAAGTCATAGCTTATGCTTCCTGCCAATTAAAGAGTTATGAACGAAATTATCCCACTCATGACTTGGAGTTAGCTGCAGTGGTGTTTGCATTGAAGATTTGGAGACATTATTTGTATAGTGAAAGGTGTGAGATTTATACAGATCATAAGAGCTTGAAGTACTTCTTTACTCAGAAAGAATTGAATATGAGACAAGGAGGTTATTAATGACTTGGAGAGGATGGGAATTGAAATTGTCATGGGTGATTCCCAAGTTTTTATGGCCAGTTTGACAATACAACCCACTTTGATTGAGAAGATTAAGAGTTCACAAGTTGATGATGCACAAATTGTAAAGATCATAGAAGTACAAAAAGGGAAGAGACCAGAATTTAATGTGTCTAATGATGGTGTTTTGAGGTTTGGAAATAGACTTTGTATGCCAAATGATTTTGCATTAAAGAAAGAGATTATGGAAGAAGCCCATTGTACCCCATACTCAATGCACCTTGGTAGCACTAAAATGTATCGTGAAATTCAAGAAACTTATTGGTGGAACAACATGAAGAGAAAGATAGCTCAGTTTGTGAAGCAATGCTTGACTTGTCAACAAATTAAGGCACTACACCAGAAACCTTCAAGATTGTTGCAACCACTTCCCATTCCCGAATGGAAATAGGAGCATATATGTATTGATTTTGTGACTGGTTTGCCAAGATCTCCTACGGGACATGAGACCATTTGGGAAATTATGGATAGGATGACAAAAACAACACATTTTATTTCACATGAATTACTTACTTGTTCAGCTAGCACAAATATATATATATATATTGATGAGATTGTGAGTCTTCATGGAGTTCCAGCATCAATTGTGTCTAATCGAGACCCAAGATTAACCTCAAAGTTTTGGGAAAGCCTAAATAAAGCTTTAGGTACTAATCTTAGCTTTAGTACAGCCTTCCACCCGTAAACAGATGGACTATCAGAAAGGACTATTCGGACTTTAGAGGATATGTTAAGGGCTTGTGTATTGGATTTCAAAGGAAGTTGGGAAAAATACTTGTCTTTAGTGGAATTTTCCTATAATAAATAGTTACCACTCTAGTATTGAGATGGCTCCTTATGATGCTTTGTATGGTAGAAAATGTAGGTCCCCATTGTGTTGGGAAGAGGTTGGTGTGAGAAGATTAATTTGATTCGTAAAAGATTGCAAACAGCACAAAGTCAACAAAAGGGTTATTATGACAACTTAGGAAGGAAAGTAGAATTTGAAGTTGGAGATATGGTATTCTTGAAAGTCGCTCCAATGAAGGGTGTGATGAGATTTAGGAAGAAGGGGAAGTTGAGTCCTAGATTTGTTAGTCCATTTGAGATCCTAAAACGCATTGGTAAAGTTGCCTGCGAGTTGGCCTTACTGCCTACACTTGCAAGAGTGCATAATGTGTTTCATGTTTCCATGCTAAGGAAGTATATCCTGGACCCTTCACATGTTTTGAACTATGAGCCACTCAAGATTAAAGACAACTTGACTTATGAGGAAGTTCCAATCCAAATTCTTGACTGCAAAGATCAAGTGCTACACACCAAGACCATATCATTGGTTAAGGTCCTTTGGACGAATCACACAGTGGAAGAGGCATCTTGGGAGCGAGAAGATGAGATGAAATCAAATTATCCAAAGTTGTTCACTAATGAAGATATGTATAATTTAATTCTTATACGTAAATTAAAAAGGAGGCCCAAAATTAAATGGATTTAATTGGTTTGGGCCTAAGATATTTAAATCTAATAATTAGTATGGTATAAAAGGCCTAAGTGAGGTGGCATAAGTAAATATATGGGCCTTGATAAGCTTTAAAAAAAAAAAACCCTAGCCTTTTACCTCTTAAGATACACATGTATATATATATATATATATAAAAGATTTTCTTTTGTTTTAGCCGCAACACACGGTTGAACAACTTATTTTTTTTCTGCTTTGCGGCTGAACGTGAGACTACTGTAGGTATGGTTTCCTTTAACTCTAAATTTAGGAAGTTGAATATTCAATGGCTACACTTGTCCCATGTTTGCAGGAAAGGCATGAGTGGTGCATGGAATTATATTAGTACCTACTAGGATAATAGGCATCACTCCATGAATCTCCACCTATCTTTACATTAAGGGAAAAGATGTTCAATATTGTTATTATATTATATTAGGAATGATGTAAATAGCTATATGTCAGGAAGGGTACTTTGTAGCTTTTAATTTTGATAGATAAAATATAGTACCTATAGAAGTATGGTTACTCTGCCAACGAAAAGATATAAGTGACAAGCACTTTTAACTCTAGTTTCTGCATATGGCCAAGCTGGTTTTGTTTCTTTTAGATTGGTTGACCATGCTCAAGCCAATTCCATCTCATGTATTGTCGTGGGCCTGCCAATGTTCAAAACTACGAGATTGATATATTAATTAAATATGTTTTGAAAACCTATGACAAGTTGTGATTAAAAGCTCAGTATTGTATTTAGTCCTTAGCAAGGGATAATCATATTGTAACAAGTCCTTAGTAAGGGATGGTCCTAGAAAAGGGAATAGTGCACATTTGATAGCTCCTTAGTAAGGGAGTATACTATGGAGGATCCAAAAAGGAAGCTCCTTAGCAAGGGAGTGCACCTTTAGGTTCCAAAGGAGCCACCCTTAGAAAAGGGATGAAAAGGGGGTTCCAGTCCCAAAAAGGTGACAGCACAACCACATCAACGAGACGTAAACGTTGACCATGAGAAAAGCCTAGGAAATTATTTATATGATGGTATTGATATATATATATATATATATATATATATATATATATATATATATATATATATATATATATATATATTATGATGGCTCACAATATAAAGATATTCTTTTTATATGAAATATTTGATGATAAAATATTGATGAGTTACGAGTTATGAATTTGTTGTAGGAATTATTTATTTGAAAGGTTTGTTTCCACACCCCAATGTTAGTGAATTTCATTTATTGAGTTATCTCACCCCCCTTTATTCCCCTTACAAATACATTATAGGGATCATTGGAGTAGGGATTCTTGGAAGACAACAATTACAAATTATTTTGTGGAACTGAGGATTTTTTTTTTGAAAAACAAACACACGCACACACAAGGGAGAGGGAAAGGGATTCTAACACAAAGGCACACCACAACTCTACTAAAAAGCTGGAACTGAGAATTTTATTATTATTTTTATGGTATTAAACATTGTACTGGAAAATTATTTTTGAGGATTCTTATTTTTGGTGGAATTAGAGCTTTGACAATTGTAATGAGATTTTAGGTTGTTGGTTACATTTATTTAATATTTTATGGATTATTTAGATTGAATAGACATTTATTATTTATCAATTTTGGGGCGTTACAATTAGTGCGTGGTGAAAGCATCATATATTTAAGATATCTCAAGCACAAATTGTTTATCTTATACTGAAAAATGGGACAATGTGCTTTGAATGCTTTGGCATTCTTGGAACTTGAATATTAATTGAGAGTAAGGGTTTTTGACACTTTTTCATTTTCTTGTTCTTGCAGCAAAGGTTTAGGGAATTGATGAGCTTCCCTTGTTGTCTTATTTCTCTCTCTTTCTTTCTTTCTTATTAAGAGAAGAAAAAAAAAAAAAAAAAAAAAAACCCTCACAATCAAGGAAGTTTGGACTTTCCCTCTCTCCGTGTGTGTTAAAATATTTAGTATTTAAAAAAAAAAGATAAAAAAAAAAAAGGAAGTTCAAACTTGAATTGGGCCAATGATCTCTTTTTAGGCCCAAGCTTGTGGATTTGCCCACAATTTGTTTGGCACAATGCCGAGCTGTCGGAGTAAATGATATCCCAACTCCTAAGCACTCCAAAGTCCAACCCTAAATTGGACTCGGTAATTCCTTTTTAGACCTAAATCCGCAGATTTGCGCATAATTTGTTTGGCATGATGCCAAAATTTACCAAAAAATAAATTCTCTTGTTCGAGTTCTATATAGATAATTAAGTTACTTCTAAGAATTTCTCAAAAAAAAAAAAAAAAAAAAAAAAGAGTTTCTTCTATGAATAAACTAATGAACATTAGGCCTACACAACAAAATAGCCCATATATTCATGCTTAAAATTTCTTAATAGAGAGTGCTATTTATAAAGGAAAAAAAAATATAGCATCCTTTTTCATTTTCCAACATGGGACTGAAAAGAAGTCTTTTTCCCAAAACAAGAACTCTTACGTTAAAAATATAAAATGGTATTAACAAAAGATGTAGCCTATGTGTGTGTTTGGCATGGCTTAATTTTGCCAACTTTTTTTACTATTCGACTTATTTTTGCTACTATTCATGGGTCCCACTGCACTTTTTGGTACTATTCATGGGTTTCACTGTACTATTTTAACTAACTTTTACTTTTATTTACAGTACTTTCAGCAAAAAGTTTTTAGTTTCAACTTTCAACAAAATAAGCGAATCCCAAACAGACCATATGTCTCACACTTATTGAATTTTGATACGGCTAATATAGTATTATTTGATACTAAACACCTTCTCCAATTCTACACTTGCAGTTGTAAACAATCCATTTTACTTGTTTCTATGTTGTTAGGTTGAAATGACTTTCGATTTTGTTTTTGAATAATTGGATTTCTTGAAATGAAGCACTTGAATTTGCCTATATATCAGTCTGGATCTTGAAAATTGAAATGTCCTATTCCTGTGTGAAAGAACGGTGATGTAGAGATTATAGCCAACAGTTAATGGGGACGTTGTGTCGTCATATTGTAAACTTTATCTAGATGTAAGCACTTGATATCTGGTTGAGTTTTGTGATTAGTTTGTTTGTTTGTGTTAAATATATTATTATTAGCAACGTGATGTGTTATATCATGTTGTATATGCTAGAGTGGATGCGGACGGGGAAGCATAGAATAGGAATATCGAGAACACGAGTGTTACGTGGTTCAGCCTTGTCGGCCTACATTCACGGAGGAATCCCTTAAGGGCTACATCTTTATTGTATAAGAATGTAGTACAATAACCTGTGTTACAATAAACCCTAAAATTAGTATATATAAGTGACTAAATCCTAGATTACTAGTACAAGCAGGAATGGGCTTGAACCTATTACATTGGGCTAATATGTCTAATATATCTCTAACACCCTCCCTCAAACTCAAGGTAGAAGCTTGATAAAGGCTTAAGGTTGGATAAGTATGAGAAGATCACTTGGAGATGCCTTGAAGAATGCCTTTGAAGAAACCACAATGAAGAATATGCCAATTGACCAATTTCAGAGCTTCAAAAATCTTGAGGCGTGTGAGGGCACGTGTAAGGTCTGATGACGGCTGGAATCGTAGGTTTCGTAGATCGGCCAACGAGGAGGCTAACAGGGTGGCGCATGTGCCCAGAAGACGATCTGGAAGTCAGGAATCTATGGTGGCACATGGGAGATTTTTCGGAGACAACTATGGCACGTGGAGGCGCGTGGCAAGGCTTCGGGTGATCGGATTTCTAGGTTTTGGTCACCGGAGGTCGTGGAGCACGTCTGTGGTGTTGGTTTCATTAGGCAAAGCTTAGAGTTACGCAGATCTGATAAGTTAAGTCACAGCTTGCTTAGTTGTTGGATTTTGACACAGCACAGAGCCATGGAGGCTGCGAGATGTCATAGAGTTCAGATCTAGCAGACAAACATGTGTGACTTCAGATGGTGGTATGCTTGTGAGAATCTTCTTTGCTATGTAGAGATGTTTGTTTGATACCAAGAACGAAGTTTGGCTTTGATACCATGTTAAATATATTATTATTAGCAACATGATGTGTTATACCATGCTATTTATGCTAGAGTGGATGCGAACGGGGAAGCATAGAATAGGAACACCGAGAACACGAGGGTTATGTGGTTTAGCCTTGTCAGCCTACATCCATGGAGGAATCCTTTAAGGGCTACATCTTTATTGTATAAGAGTGTAGTACAATAACCTGTGTTACAATGAACCCTAACATTAGTATATATAGGCAACTAAATCCTAGACTACTAGTACAAGCAGGAGTAGGCTTGGGCTTATTACATTGGGCTAATATGTCTAATATATCTCTAACAATTTGTTAGCTGAGTATCTTTTTTTGAATGAATCAACTCTTTGAATATAATGGAGAGCAAAAATTTTCACATTAAGTAACTACTAATGACTTTCCTTTATAAAATAACTACTAACTACAAGAGTTTTGATTGAGACTATGATGCCCTCAGCTATGTCCATCGTTTAGAGTTGCAGTTGCAATCTCTCCTGCATTGCCTTCTTCCATTGCAGATACTTCACTCATTTGAATTGCCATAGGAGTAGTTTCTTTTGGATTCATTTGGCTAGATGCATGAGTAGTAGAACCCAGAGTAGTAGTAGTAGTAGTAGTCGAGCCATTAACAGCCTGTCTCAAACCCTTGTTCTTTTTGGCCATTCGAGCCTAATAGGGACGGACCCACTAGGGGGGGGGGGGCATTTAGTATATTGGATGACTCATATTTTAGAGTTTATAGTTGGCCCCCCTCAAATTTTTGGATTGGTCCAAATAGCCCAAAAGAAACTAATCACCTAACCCATTCTTTGGGCCCTTGGCCCTTCCATAGTCCAAATACAACACAACAAAAAATCTACAAATCACTAATATCATAATTCAATAATTCATAACAAAAAAAATCTCATAGAAAAAAAAATTCCCTTACGGGGGTGACAATAATTTATATGAATTTTTAATTGATTTATAAATTATAGGAAAGTCAATTACAATATTTAATTTTTTTTCAAAAGATAAAATGCAAAATTTTTTTAGAAACCAATATTGATGATGTAGTATTGCCAACTTTTAATATTAATATCCCAATTTTTTAAAATCCTCAAACAAAGTTTTGAAAACTTCATTAGTGTGATTTTCAGTTGCATCCAAAAGGATGGGTTTATCATATTGGTGAGTTGGTCAATGTGATAAAATCGACATATTAATTCCAATTACCCAAAATCTGGAGATCCGAAGTCCTCTTCTTTTTTTATTCTTCTTCTTTGAAAAGGTTAGAATATCATATTGTAACTTTCAACTTTTTTGGTTCATATTATTTCCTTCTTGACTTAAATACTTATAGTAATAAAGTGCAGTTGTTTTGTCTACCATGATTTTTTTTTAATAAACCATGTCGCTTGAAATTTTTTTGGTTCATGCTTTGGCCCCCCTAGGTTCAAATCCTGGTTCCATCCCTAGAGCCCAACCAACAAGCCCTTCATGTATGTGTTCTTCAAATATAGCCTTTTTATATGAACTTCCCATCTACATTTCAAGGAATTCTGCAATCTTCAACAGCCTAAAACCCCAACATATATGAATTGATCATAAAGAAGGTGAATTCTTAGTGATGATCCAATTCACCTGTGTGACAATTACATACAGTGGTAGGGTACTATAACTGCAGACGAACTGAATGAATACCCTATGAATAAAAATTGGCATTTAACATCAGATTTTGTTCATCAATAGAAACACAAGGTTTCAAAAATAGAATAATTAATATCATTGTTTTACCCTATAACAAATCTTGGGATGATATAACCGATTTCTCCCATTATGCATGAGTCAAATCCATATTGAACCTGCAACATATTGAGGCATCGTAGAAATTCAATCCATAGTTTTCATTTCAGATTTCTGTGTCATTAGTATGTAATGAATATTAAATTTTAATTGTTTTACCCATATCCAAAAGAAGAATGCTAGTTCAAATGAATTCTGAAACAGGATGAAATGAATCAGCAAGAGAACAATCCGGGGCCTATGGAACCAGAAATGATTGTCTGAAGGTTGAACTACCAAATCACCTGCAATTGCTACAGGTTTCTCGGCAACCTTATGGGCCAACTGGATAATTACATGCTCCAACTTAGTGCCCACAGCAAGTTGAAGCTGTAAAAAATAAAATAAATATCAATGCTAGGAACCTTACCCTACAAGTTATCTAGGACATTTACGAGATGAACATGTCATTTGATGATTTGAGCAGACAAATGCACAATTATTATGAATCATTTATTTTGTTGTTATTTACAACTAAAGAGCAAGGTGAGTTAAACAAAAGTATGGAAAAGACACTACAACACATTTATCTTAAGAAGCTGAAAAGCCTGAAATCCATATACTCAATTTGACAGTATAGATAACATGTAGCTGCTAGGTGCATGGTCGACTGATGAGGAACATATCATAAAGCGTTATACAAATTCTATGGCCAATCTTCCTTCTAGTGTAGAAATTGCACACACTCAACATTGAACAATGTAAGTCATTTAAATAGTTCATGCAATCTTCCTTATATTTTTGACACACCACATGCGCTCGCGCACACACACAAGCATGTGTTTGGACGATGAAATGGATTGAAACTGAAGGATAGAGAATTTATTCTTGACAACATAGTTGGGCAATCTAATTCATATGGACATAAAAAAATCCCTGAACAATATCTCTAACAGATTTATATTTGTAAATACTTGTATACAAGTATTATTAATGAAACATGGAATAACATCCTCATTGACATCTTCATTGGCACGTTCCATTTGTCCTAAACAGTCAGATATAATGAAAACAAGCTTTTGCTTGTGTATAGCAACAGTTTGAAGTCAAATGGATGAAGGATCACCTTAACATCAATGACGTCAATTTTAGGAATTTTCTTGCTTTTTCTCATATAGAATTTTATTTAAAAATAAATTTAGTTGACTTGGATAATTAGATAAGGTGGAGATAATGATTTCTATATTTTACTAAGCTTAACATGATAGAAACTAGTAATATGCTTGCAAAAATACAGCTTAATATAATTATTATCTTTCACAGGTTCCTTTTTAGGGAGAATGAGCATGTATAAACCAAATTCTTGACCAAAAATTATCTTATACCACTGAGAGCTCTCTGAATTGCTGCAAGCACCTGCAAGATTGTAAGACTCCTTTTATAGAACCCGATTTGGAACATTTAGATTGGTTGAATCCGATATCTCTTTGAGCTAGGATTTTGATGATATCTCGCCAAATTTGGCAGAGATCTCGTTGGATATGGTAGATCTTCGGCAAATTGGTGCTCTTCTTCATGGATCTAATGGAAACTTAAACAGAGAAGAGCAATGGAGTAGAGGACGACGACAAGCGACAAGTATGATTAACTTGTGATGGTCAGATTGATCATACTCGGGTCTATGCATAGAGAATCAACCACTCGAACTAATTATATCAATTCTTCTAAATCAACACTCCCCATCGATCAAACCACCGCTCAGATTATATGGTTGTAGGTCGAGTAGGTTGATGAGGTTCAGTCAAATTTGGACAACCCTCTATATATGTATATAATATGATGAATTTATTTATTTTTAAAATTAACATACATTAAAATTTTAACTGTCCTTACAAAAAGAAACTATTGTATCAACAAATTGATATTCTAAAAATAAACTTATAGAAACTCTGAAACAAACAAATCTTATTATCGGATATTTGTTATAATAATAAAATTAAAATTATACCATATCCCAACATATTGCAATTGATATCGAAATATGATTAAAAATTAGGCGAAACTACAATGTTGGTCCCTCAAGTTTACTCTATGTGCGTAATTGGTCTCTTAAGTTTCAAGTGACTACAATTAGTCCCTCAAGTTTTAAAAATGAGTTGTATTAGTCTTTTTACTAATTGTCGTTAGTGGTGTTACTTATGTGGCTAACGGAATAATGACTTGACATTTTTTTAATGATGTTGCATTTTTTAATTAAAAAATTACAATAATTAGTTTCCATGTCAGATCAAATCTAAATCAAACTGACTCAGTTTAAATCAAATCTAAAATCACAACCTGGTTCCAAATAAAATCACATACGTTTGTGATTTTGGATTCACAAACGCACATCGACACGAGAGAGAAGGGGGAGAAAGAGACTGAGCAGACCATAGCCACCGCCGGCAACGCCTCTACCCTCCACTAGAGATGGTGGCATCCTAAGTCCAAGCAATGCCAGCCACTAGTGTGTCTTCTTGCTCACACAGCCTCCGACATCGCGCCGCTCCTCCCCTCTTCAAAAAGCCTTACAGATATTGCTCTTTTCTCTCGTGTTGTTATGCTTTCAATTTAAACAAATAAGCGTTTCTATTTCTTAATAATTTTGAATGGATATTATCATTCCATTTGAAATTGGGTTTGGAATGTTTAATAAAAAAAAAAATCTAGGCAGCGGCGTCACACTGGCTCACAACTGAGGACAATATTATACCTTTAAAATGGTTTGTACTTACCTTAGTTCTATTTGAATGGCGAAGGACATTTCGGACTTCAATATAAACGAACTTTCCTCAAAGAAAGTATAGACACAAAAAATTTTGCATTCATTCAACTGCAAATGAAAGATAACAAGGTCCATATACAAAGCTGGTACAGGGCTGATACAAAAATCTCTCTCTCTCTGTGTGTGTCTCCGTTGTGCGTTTGTTAAACAAAAATCAAATTTGTTTATCAGTATGATTTAGATTTGATTTCAACCGGTTAAGTTTGCTTTAGATTTAATCTATCGTGGAAACTCTTTATTTTAATTTTTTTAATTAAAAAATGTCATGTAATTAAAAAAAATGTCAAGTCATTATTTTGTTTTACAACTCAGATAGTAAAAGGATTAATACAACTCATTTTTTAAACTTAAGGGACCAATTGTGCTTAGTTGAGTCTTGAAGGACTAATTGTGCACACAAAGTAAACTTGAGGAACCAATATTATAGTTTCACCAAAAAATTATGGTAATTTTTTTGGGTTAGATGTGGAGATTTTCAAGCGATCTACTCTTCTCTCTCTCTCTCTCTCTCTCTCTCTCTCTCTCTCTCTTCGTTGACAATTTTGAAAGAAATGTTTTTATTCATAAGCTTAAAAGTAAAACCCAAATTAAAAATAAAAATAAAAATAAACGGCAGGCTCAAAAATCATCTCTCTCTCTCTCTCTCTCTCTCTCTCTCTCTCTCTCTGTGGCACACAGCCATGGCCACGACGATCCCTCAATCTCAGCTTTCGTTCTTCTCCGCACTGAACCGCACTGTGAGGCTACAGAGGCTTTCATTTCCAAGCTCTTCACTCCGCTCCAGCATACTCTCTCTCTCTCTCTCTCTCTCTCTCTCTCTCTCTCTCTCTCTCTCTCTCTCTCTCTCTCTCTCTCGTGAAACGCTATCGTTTCAAGTCTCATTACTACTACTTTGTGTGCTTCTGATAACAAAAGGTTGTAATTAAGCAAAAGAGGTTACCTTTTACTTCTAGCAATCACATCTCTAAATTTCCTTTTGATCTTGTTCATTGTGATTTGTGGGGTCCTTTCTCTGCTCCTACTGTGGATGGTTACAAATAATTTCTTACAATAGTTGATGATTTTTCTAGATGCACTTGGATATATTTGTTAAAGGCCAAATTGGAAACTCAGTTGCTGTTGTCTTAATTCTATGCTTCGATTGAAACACAGTTCAACAAAAGGATAAAATGCATAAGAACAGATAATGAGACAGAGTTTATGATGAGGGATTTCTTTAAGTCCAAGGGTATAATACATCATTTGAGTTGTGTTGCAATTCCTCAACAAAATTCTATTGTAGAAAGGAAACACCAACACATTCTCCATGTGGCTAAAGCACTTAAATTTCAATCAAACATTCCTTTAAAGTACTGGGGTGATTGTGTTCTTACAGCAGTTTATCTCATCAATAGGTTGCCTTCTTCTGTACTTTTTAACAAAACTCATTAGGAGGTTCTTTTTGGTCATCTTCCCTCTTTTTCACATCTTAAAGTGTTTGGATACCTTTGCTATGTTTCTACTCTAGCACATCACAGAGACAAATTCTCTCTAAGAGCCACCAAGTGTGCATTTGGGATGAGTTGAATTTTTCAGTTTATCTCCACTTTTAGTTTATTTTTTATACCATTCATCGGTCATATTTCACTTTTTGATACTATTCATGGGTCTCATTCCACTTTTTGATACTATTCATGAGTTCTTCAGCATATTTTTTAACATTTTTTCTACACTTTCTATAAAAAGTTTTCAGTTTCAGTTAAATAAGTTGTTCCAAATGGACATCAAATGTGTATTCTTAGGATATCCTTTTGGTGTTAAAGGTTACCAAGTCATGGATCTTCACACACATTCAGTGTTTATATCAAGAAATGTACAGTTTCATGAGTCTATATTTCCCTTTCAATCTCAAGTTCCTTCACAGTCCATTGATCCTTTTGACACTTGTTTTGATTTTGTTTCCTTACCTGTATTACCTACTCCCTTGCTTAATGAACATACTCCTATTCCACTCAACCCTGATTCACCTATAGCAGATACTGCAACTGCTACAGATACAGCAACTGCTGCAGATTGCACTACTACAAATTGCACTAATTCTGAAGAGTGCATTTCCTCACAGATTCCTCCTTCCACTAATACACACCTTCATTCATAAAATTCTTTTCCTATTCTAGTCACTACTGCATCCTCTATTCCACTCAAAAAATCCACTAGAGTTCATAAAACTCCTTCTTACTTACAAGATTATTCTTGTAATTTCCTTGTTAGTAAGCCAATCTCAGGTAGTCCCTAATCTCTATGATATTAATAAACACCTTTCTTATGTCAATATTAGTACTTCACACAAAATTTTTGCTCTTGCTACAAGTGTTGAGATTGGACTAGATTTTTTTCACCAAGTGGTGACTTCTAAAGCTTGGCAAGCAGCTATGGACAAGGAGATATCTGCTTTGGAACTTAACCACACTTGGGATATTGCTCTTTTACCCATTGGTAAGACTCCAATTGGATGCAAGTGGATTTATAGGATTAAGTATAATCCAATAGTTTAGTGGAGAGATACATAACTAGGTTGGTGGCTAAAGGTTACACTCAACAAGAGGGGCTGGATTATTCAAAGACCTTCTCTCTAGTTGCCAAATCTGTATCAGTGAGGGTGTTGTTATGTATTGCTGTTGTCAAAGGCTGGGATTTGCATCAATTAGATGTGAACAATGCCTTTGTACATGAAGACTTAGATGAGGAAGTTTATATGACCTTGCCACAGGGATTTCATAGCAAGGGGGACTATGTTAATGTTGCTGCTGGTACTGATATTATTGTTGGATCTACTAGGCCTCTTGTTTGCAAATTAAGGAAATCCCTCTATGGATTAAAGCAAGCTAGCAGATAATGGCATGCTAAATTGTCAACAACAATCACTGAGCTTGGTTTTGTGTAGTCCAAGTCAGATTATACTCTTTTTGTTCATTCAAAAGGCTCATGTTTCACAGCTCTTTTAGTTTATGACGATGATATTCTCATTACTGGGAATGACTCACAGTGTGTGGCAAACTTGAAGAAGCTACTTCATAGCAAGTTTGGGATTGTTAGAGATATATATTAGACATATTAGCCCAATGTAATAGGCCAAAGCCCAATCCTGCTTGTACTAGTAGTCTAGGGTTTAGTCGCCTATATATACTCATGTTATGGCTTATTGTAACACAGGTTATTGTACTACACTCTTATACATAATAAAGATGTAGCCCTTAAGGGATTCCTCCGTGGATGTAGGCCGACAAGGCTGAACCATGTAACCCTCGTGTTCTCAGTGTTCCTATTCTATGCTTCTCCTTCCACATCCACTCTAGCATACTCAACATGATGTATCAATGCTAATATCTATCATGGTATCAGAGCCAAATTTCGTTCTTAGCATCAAACAAAAATCTCTAGCAAGCAAAGAAGATTCTCACGTGCGTAACATAGATCCACAACAGTGCCCATGCCTTCTTTCAGATCTGGGTCTATAGCATCACGCAGCTCCCACGGAAACTCTGTTGCTACCTCGCTGCTACATCTCTGATCTCTCAAGCAAGTCGAACCACTCACCTTACAGATCTGTGCAAATCAAGCCTTCGCTTGAAGAAACCAACCACACAGGCATGCTCCTCGGTCTCCCGTAAGGAAAACCAAGAAATCCGGTCACCCGAAGCTGTTCCACGTGCCTCCACGCGCCTCAGTTGTCTCCGGAAAAACTCCCACGTGCCGCCTCAGATTCCTTGACTTCTAGATCGTGTTCGTGCACACGCGCCGCCATGAAGGCCTCTTCAACCACTGATCTGCCTACTGAAGAAATATGGCTTTCAACCGATGTCGCACGCACCTCCACGCGCCATTGGATTTCTGGCTGCTCCTCCACACGCCGATGAACATGCACGCTCCTCCCACGCGCCGAAATCTGCTACTGATGTCATCTGACGTCACCGGATGACGTCATTAGTCCACGTCAGCAGCCACGCAAGCATGTCCACGTCAGCCCTAGTCCACGTCATCGACACGTCATAGGATGACGTCATTGGCTCCACTGTTCGACCCGTGACTCGACCCGAAAACCCGGAACCGACTCGGACCAGTATCCGTTGACTTTGACCCTGGACCAGTTGACTTTGACTTTGACTTTTTTGTGTTGACCTTTGACCAAAAGTCAAAATTTCCGACAAGGCCTATCGTGCTCCGTTTTTCACGTAGATTTCAATTTTGGACCCCGTTTCTTCATTTGAAGCTCCAAAATTGGTCAATTGGCACATTCTTCATTGTGGTTTCTTCAAAGGCTTTATTCATGGCATCTTCAAGAGATCTTCTCGTGCTTATCCAACCTCAAGCCCTTATCGAGCTTCCGCCTTGAGTTTGAGGGAGGGTGTTAGAGATATATATTAGATATATTAGCCTAATGTAATAGGGCAAAGCCCAATCCTGCTTGTACTAGTAGTCTAGGGTTTAGTCGCCTATATATACTCATGTTATGGCTTATTGTAATACAGGTTATTGTACTACACTCTTATACATAATAAAGATGTAGCCCTTAAGGGATTCCTTCGTGGATGTAGGCCGACAAGGCTGAACCACGAAACCCTCGTGTTCTCAGTGTTCCTATTCTATGCTTCTCCTTCCGCATCAATCTCCGTTTCTGCATTTTAGGTCTCTAAATCCCATTTTTTGGTCATTTTCTTCATTATGGCTCAACAAAATGAACGAGATATCATCCGTCCTATCACTATTATGTTGGATGGTCCTACTAGTTATCATGCGTGGTCTCAGAATATAACTGTCTTTCTCAAGGGTCGTAAACTGTGGAGATATGTGACTGGTTCAATTCCTAAACCAGTACCAAACCCTAAGTCCAAAGCCACAACTGCTGAAGAGTCTTCGAAGACTGCTGTTACAACAGATGATTATGAAGAACGCCTAAAGGAATGGGAGAGTATTCAGAGTAAGATCTTGTCTTGGTTTTTATGAATACCTCTATTCCCTCCATTCATAATCTTCTTCCTCGTCTTGAAACTGCTGAGGCTGCCTGGAAATTTTTTACTGATCGCTATAATTGCACTAATGATTCAAGCTTGGAGTTCCACATTGAATCAAAACTCTATCAAATGCGTTAAGAGACAAGTCAGTCTATTTCTTATTTCTATTCTCAGACTTCTACTATGTGGGAACAACTCTCTGCTGCAGATCCTCCACTGGTGTGTTCTAAGGACATTGAGCTCTTTGTCAAATATCGGGATCGTCGTAAATTTATGCACTTCATGATGGGTTTACGTGAGGATTTTGAGCCTACTAGGGTTTCTTTGCTTAGCCGGTCTCCTACTCCTTCTCTTGATGCTACAGTCAAGGAGCTCATTTCTGAGGAGAACCGTCGGCCTACTTATCACATGTCATCATCTGATCATGTATTGGCTACACCCTCTCCACAGCCTCCCATTGCTGCATTCACTGCTCCTCCATGAATAAACCCTGGGCGTCCCAACTCTCAGTCTTCCAAAGGTACTCGCTGCGAGTTTTGCCGTAGCAAAGGTCATGACATCTCTGTTTGTCGCAAACTGCAGAAATTTGTGCAAGAACATAATAAGGCTTCTCTTCCTCGGGCAGCTGCTATATGTCCTTCAGATCCATCGGTTCCTACAGGTCCATCTTTGACTTCCTCACTTACTACGGCTGATATTGAGGCAGTTGTTCAACATGTTTTATCCTGCACTTCCACTGCCCTTTCTGTCACCTCAGGTAAACAACCTTGGTTCTTTGATACTGCATGTTGTAACCATATGACTCCTGATGAATCCCAATTTTTTGATAAGGCACCCTTAGAATATCCAATCACCATTTACACTGCTGATGGAACTCCTATGCCTGTTAGTCATAAAGGAACAATCTCTTCTCCTAGTCTATCCCTTAATGACACTTTTTATATTCCAAAGTTATCCCTTAATTTGCTTTCTGTTGGTCAACTTTATGAATTAGGCGTAGATCTTCTATTTACTAATCATGGTGTGGATGTGCAGGATCCCCGGACGGGTCAAGTGCTTGGGACAGGTCGTAAGGTTGGTCGCATGTTTGAGGTTCATGACTTGAAGATTCCTTCACAAGTTGTTTCTGCAGTTGCTACCACTACCACCTCCTCACCTGATCTATGGCATGCTCATCTTGGTCATCCATCCTTATCTCGTCTTCAGTTGTTAGCTTCTCAAGGTCATTTAGGTTCAGTTCAGTTTCAAAAATTTGATTGTACTTCCTGTCATTTTGGCAAACAAACAAAATTATCCTTTAATAAAAGTGACTCATTTTCTTCTGCCCATTTTGATCTTATACATTCTGATATTTGGGGTCCTGCACCTGTTCCCACTGAGGGGGGATCTAAATATTTTGTCATATTTGTGGATGATTTTTCTCGATATACTTGGATTTATCTGCTTCACCATAGGTCTGAACTTGTGTCTATTTACTAAACATTTCATAAAATGATTGAAACACAGTTCAATCGCATCGTCAAACTCTTTCGATCAGATAATGCTCAAGAATATAATGATAAATCTTTCTTATCCTTTTTAAATAGTTATGGTACTCTTCCTCAACGGTCTTGTCCTTACACCTTTCAACAAATTGGTCGTGCAGAACGAAAACATCGTCACATTCTTGATGTTGTCCGCACCCTTCTCATTTCTGCCTCTCTTCCTGAGCGCTTTTGGGGTGAGGCTGCACTCACTGCTGTGTACACCATTAATCGTATTCCTTCACCAACTACACACAACAAATCACCATTTCACGAGTCTTCAGCAGTTTCCTGCATCTCTTTCCTCAGAGTCTCCCATTTTTACTGATCTTTTCCTCCTTCTCTATCCTGAACTTGTGGAGGATTCTTCAACATCGACTGCCTCTCCAGACGACTCATCTCCGGTTCTGTCTCCGGCATATGACCCGCCTGTCTTGAATCCTATGGCACCACCCTCTCCTGAGTCACCTGTTGGTCCTGAACTTCATCGTTCCACTCGGGTAAGCATTCCTCCCCCTTATCTTACTGATTATCACTACTCTTTTGCTCTTGTCACCCTCTATGAACCTCACACCTATCGTGAGGCCCATACTGACCCTCTTTGGCAGCAAGCTATGAACGAAGAACTAGATGCCCTTCATAAGAATAACACTTAGGATATGGTTGATTTGCCTCCTGGTTAGTCTGTAGTAGGTTGTAGGTGGGTTTACAAGATCAAGACCAAGGCTGATGGATCTGGTGAACGATACAAGGCTCGCCTAGTTGCCAAGGGCTTTACTCAGGAGTATGGTATTGACTATGAGGAAACATTTGCTCCTGTTGCTCGCCTTACATCTGTCAGATGTCTCATTGTTGTGGCTGCTGTTCGCCGTTGGCCTCTTTATCAAATGAATGTGAAGAATGCTTTCCTTAATGGAGACCTCCATGGAAAAGTGTACATGCAACCACCCCCCTGGCTATCCACATTCAGGCAGCCAAGTTTGTCGCCTTCGCCGTGCTATTTATGGCCTTAAGCAGGCTCCTCAAACTTGGTTTGAAAAGTTTAGCTCGGTTGTTGCTCAGCAGGGTTTCACTTCGAGTCCTCATGACACCGCTCTCTTTGTCCGAAGATCCTCTGCTGGTATCACTCTTATTCTTCTTTATGTTGATGATATGATTATTACTAGAGATGATTCTGCAGGTATCCGCTTTCTTCAGCAGTTCCTTAGTCAACATTTTGAGATGAAACATCTAGGCACTCTCAGCTATTTTCTTGGGCTTGAAGTTACCTCATCCTTTGATGGATACTATCTTTCCCAGGCTAAATATGCTTCTGATCTTCTCTCCAAAGCCGGTATCACCGACAACAAGACTGTTTCCACTCCTTTAGAATACAATGCAAAGCTCACACCTTTGGATGGTGAACCTATATCCGATGCTACTCGCTATCGTCAGTTGGTTGGCAGTTTGATCTATCTCACTGTTACTCGTCCAGATATTTCACATGCCGTGGGTATGGTTAGTAAGTTCATGGATGCACCTCGTTCTGTCCATTATGCTACTGTTCTTCGGATTCTCCGATATGTCAAAGGCACACTTTATCATGGTCTGCATTACTCCTCTCGATCTTCCCTCGAGCTTCATGCTTATTCAGATGCTGACTGGGCAGGTGATCCGACTGATCGATGCTCTATCACAGGTTTCTGTTTCTAGTTAGGTACTTCTCTT
Source organism: Quercus parvula (assembly GCA_030820535.1). NCBI lineage: Eukaryota > Viridiplantae > Streptophyta > Magnoliopsida > Fagales > Fagaceae > Quercus > Quercus parvula. The sequence continues at coordinate 259,790 of JAUAME010000007.1, read as the reverse complement.
GTCTCGTGGCGCAGCAAGAAGCAGGATGTGGTTTCCCGTTCCAGTACTGAGGCAGAGTATCGTGCCCTTGCCGACACCACTTGCAAGCTTGTTTGGCTTCGTTGGCTCTTGGATGACATGGATGCTCCGCAGCCCACTGCCACTCCTCTTTATTGTGACAATCGTAGTGCTATCTACATTGCTCATAATGATGTCTTCCACGAACGCACCAAGCATATTGAGATCAACTGCCACATCACTCGCCAGCATCTCAAGAAAGGAAATCTCAAGTTGTTCTCCATCTCCTCTGCTGACCAGCCTGCTGATATCTTTACCAAGACTCACCCGCCTGGTCGTCTTCGAGATCTTATATCCAAACTCCCGTTGGCTTCCTCCTTGCCACCTTGAGTTTGAGGGGGGATGTTAGTATATAGCTTAGACTAGTTTAGCCCATTGGGCTTAGCTCAATATACTATACTTGTAGTTTACTCCTTTTGCTTGTACTGCACACAAACCTAGCCTATATAAAGCTCTCTATTGTACATTATTATTTACACATTAATATATAGACTATTCAGTCTTTCTCTCTCACTTTATATTGTTAACAGGGATAAAGGACCTGGGAGCTCTAAAGTACTTTCTAGGGCTTGAAGTGGCTAGAAGTGAAAAGGGTATCAATTTGAACCAAAGGAAGTATGCCCTGGAAGTGTTGACAGATTCAGGCGTGCTTGGTTGCAAGCCAATGAAGACTCCTATGGAACAGCATCTTAGGTTGTCCAAAGATGAAGGTGATTTGATTGATGATCCATCTCAGTATAGAAGGTTGATAGGAAGGCTGATGTAAACTTTAACTAAACCTGATATCTGCTATGCAGTTAACAGGTTGAGTTAGTTTTTGGGTATGCCTAGACAACCCCACATGTTAGCAGCACAAGGTTTCTACAATACATCAAAGGTACTCTAGGCCATGGGATTTACTTTCCGGCAAATTCAGATTTTTAGTTGAAGGCATTTTGTGATGCAAACTGGTTTGGATGTCTAGATACAAGGAAATCATTGATTGGATATTGTGTATTTCTTGGAGATAGCCTGATTTTGTGGAGATCAAAGAAACAAACAACGATTTCAAGGTCCTTAGTCAAGGTAGAATACAGATCCATGGCCTCAATTTGTTGTGAAATCACTTGGCTATTCTATTTGCTTAAGGATTTTAGGATACAACACACTAAGGCAGCACTACACATTGCTGCAAACCTTGTGTTTCATGAGTGGACTAAGCACATAGACGTAGACTGCCATTTGATAAGGGAAAAAATTTAGGCTGGGATGATTAAAACTTTTCATGTTAGAACTAACTATCAATTGGCTAACGTTTTTACTAAATCTCTTGGTGTGCCTACTTTTATGAACTTAGTAAGTAGGCTGGGATTGTTAAATGTCTTTAGTGCAAACATCATCTATCCAAGGCATTTCCAAGACACAACTGTTGTATCTACTTCAGTTCAGAGGCAGCTTTGGTCTTGAGGGGGACTGTCAAGAAGAAGGGTATGAAGATTGTTGAGAACAAAGCAATGTTGAAGAAGCCAAAAGTGAAGAAGAAGAAGAACAACAACAAAGTTAAGAAGGCTCAAAACGACACAGTCAAAGCAAAGAAAAGGTTGACTTCATTTAGTGAAACGCCAGCGTTTTGGATGAAAGTTTTGAAGAAACTACTTGCCGTTTGAAGCTTAAAGTTTTTTTTTTTTTTTTTTTTGATAGGTGTTTGAAGCTTAAAGTTGAGCATGTGACATTCACGAGCAAGCGGTTATAGTTGGTTAGGATTAGCTTGACAGGTGTTTTAATGTTATTGGAGGAGTGATATTAGGAAAGTTATTTTTCCCCAATTTTCTTTCTTCTTCCTTTGATCTGCTGTTCAGTATATAAACAGATCTTGTACATCAAATTAGTTACAGTTTTTCATTTACAGAGCTTTAGCAATAAGAAGCTATTCTCTCATCGAGTTTTCTCTCTGTTTCTAGAAATTTTCCTAGATCATTTTGTAAATCTTGTTTCTCTATTTTTCAAGTTCTTTAATCACCTTGAGATTTTAACAGACGACAATGAAAATGTTTGTTTTGGAATCCATCCTCAAATATTCCTCATCCAAAAGGGAAAAAAAGCAAAAGCAAAGCCAAAAAATTTAGGAAAACAAAATTGAAATTTCATATGTGAACAATGGCACATAAAGATATATACACATGTTAAACGCGTAACAGTATACATGCACATCATGCCCCACAATACAGCAAAAATACCCAAATGCAATTGTATTGTCATATTTTTACGACAGTGGAATTCAATTTGGTTCGTGTATGACATGAAGGTAGTGATGACTGGTGTGTCTTCTATCTTGTAAGGAGGATAAGGAGAGGGACTGATGCTCATGCTCTCCGATGAAAATGAAAATTGCTGCAATCTTTCTGGGTTGCAAATTGAAATTGGGCAGGTTCTGGTCCTGGCCTAAAACCAGAAGCTTATTTCATTCCTTTATTAGAGGCAAGATTTTTTTTTTTTTTTTTTTGTATATTAGGAAAGTCGCATATCTGCTAATTAGAATCATCATGTATTTAAATTGTTAAGGAGCAAGAGTGTATTTAAATTGTTAAGGGGCCTATGTTTAAATTAGCAATGAGTGGCAATTGTAAAAGAGTGATAAAATTAAAATCTCTCTCACAGAGAGATGAGACGAGAGGAGAGATCCCCAAATCAGAGTCGCAGTCGGACTCGGTCCCATGCCATCAAAATTTCTACACGCAACGCAAACGCAATACGGGAAGGCTTCTAGAAGCTGGATTATGATCTTATCTTAATAAATAATTCTTTATGACCTTTCATTTTGGTCCCTACTCCATAGTCACTACTACTATTTAGGCAGCACTCATTAATTATTATGAGGGATTCCTTTGTGAAATTGACATGATACTCTGACTCATCATCAAAGATGATAGATGGACCCTCCCTCTAGACTCCTCCATTCACATCAACAAACAATCTCCATTTTTAGTTTTCACGGAAGTGTGATAGAATCATAGAAATGAAAACTCTCACGTACAGTTCCCTTATCTTTCATGAATGATTGAGATTCGCTCCACTTTCTACACACTTTTCTTTTTTCTTCATTCCCGTACTACTTTGGCAAAGTAAAGTAAAGTTACGACTTACAAAGGTGGGGGGTGTCCACACCTAACTTTATTTCTGTCACCATCTCTGAGTGGACTCCTTAATTTCTTGTTCATCCAGCCGTATACTTCTACCTTTTTTTTTTTAACACTTATTAGCCTCTTCACTACTCTCTAATTTCTATGCTTCTAGAAGTCTTGCACATGATCTATGTCCGCAACTCTCATCATGTTTCCCATCCTATCCTATGAAATGGTTGCGTATGCTACACATGGGGCTGTTTGGTAGGCTGTTTTGAGTAACCGTTTTCAATGTTCAAAACAATATTACACATATTTTCACACACTTTTTTACCTACATGTATTTCTAAAAAGTACAAACAACGTTACTAGAAAAACATTACCAAACGGCCCTCAATCCTCTTACTTATTATTATTAATCCACCCTATTATCGCCATTTAAAGAACTTTTGAATCTGTCTAGGTTTCAAAACATTGTCTAGAAACCTTCTTTTCTTTTTTTTTCTTTTTTTTTAGAGAGAGAGAGAGTTTCAACGTATGATATTCGCTTCTGATAATAGCTATTTGTTATGAGACCAAGATATCAATCAGTTTTTGGTGTAGGCGTGGATTGAACCCTAGATCTTTTATTCAACCATCAGAGACTTTACTAGTTGAGTTAGCCTGGAACCCACCATTGTCTAGAAACCTATGTATGTATTATGTGATTCTTTCTAGCCTATCTTCTTGCTTTCCATTTTTTTCTATACATAAATGTAATTTTTTTTTTTTTTAAATCCAACAAATGCAACAAGAAGTCTTCTTCCATATTTCCAAATAGTGGGTCTTTCAAAGTAAAGATAAAAATAATATATCTCTTCAAGCTTAAGGAAAAAATAAATCTTTATTTCATGGATAATAGAGTTCATGAAAGATAGAAATAAATAAGAATGTTAGGTGCCAACTTTACAAGTAGTAATTTTGATTTTTTGTTGCGTTGTATGAACTGTCCCTTATGTAAAATTCGTACAAAGACAATTGTTATCGAAACCACATGCCATCTTTACTCAAAAAAAAAAAACAAAAAAACCACATGCCATCAATGATACGTTGCATTTGTACATATCTACAACTTTCATTTTTCCGCAAATGGTCGAGGATGGAATAATCTTCCCCATGGGCCATGGTTATCCTGGTAGAGGAAAAGAACCATATGCACACTGACACTGTGCCTTCTAGAAGATTTTTTTATTTTTTTATTTATTTTTTTTCCTTTTTATTTATCACCGCTATTTTGGCCATTGTCTTCTAGAAGATTTGATGGATTTCTGTTAGTTTGGTTTTGCATGTGGGCATCACTTTTATAGCCACATATAAGGTGGACACAGCTTTATTTGCTTACGAAGTTTCCCCATGTGCAATTCTTGTCTTTGCTCTTTCCGTGTTTTCTAATAAATCTTTTATTTTTTTTGATAAAAATGTTTTCTAATAGACCTGTCTTTCTTTCTTTTTCTCTTTTGCATACAATATGATACATGCTGTTGGATCATGAGAGAGATGTATCACTTGACATGACAACACTTTTATTATTGAAAAAAGTTCCAGTTGGGGGATGAGCCGACTCCTACTACTGCAGAGTGAGGCAGCTTTGATTCATTAACCTAATATCACCTTGAATCCACAGGATTAAAAATCTAGAATCCATAAGAATATAGTGAACAATAATCTTAAAAACTTAATATTAAAAATAAAAAATCTTCATATAACTTGTATGATGTCATAGGTTAAGAATAATATGGTATAACTCAATAAAAATCCACCAAAAGACAAAAACAGAAGGCCTGACTGGTTTCCTTTTTTCTTTTTTCTTTTCGTTTTGGACATTGTATCATAGAGTTAGATTAATTACACCTTTACATATGAGCTTCAAATGAGAAAAAAAAATTTTATTTCTATTTTATGATGTACATAACTGCATACTAAGACTCATACATAAAGTAAAGGAATCATGATTCATGACTAACATATTAAGGTGATTTCCCTCAACAAAATAAATAAATAAGTAAAGTGCTAATTGCATAACTTAATGTTCCAGCCAAAAGGAAAAGCATAACATAATGATCTTCTTGAAACTGAGAAGGGTTTAGTAATAAACAGGGGCGAAAAAGGTGAGAACAGGCAAGAACATTAATGCCATAATTAGTATTAAAAAAAAAAAAACTCCATTTAAAGTATCTCTATTTTTTATCACAGGCAAAGTGTGTGTTCTTCATAGTCAAAAGATAAGCCCATACTATATGAGTATATGTCTTTGATGCTAAGGGGCGTTTGGATTGCCTATTTTCATAATTCAATTCTCTGTTTTCATAACTCATAACTCAAAAATGGTGGGCCCCATAACAAAAAGGTTGTTTGGCAAATGATAACTCTGTTTCCATCACTCAATTCTCTGATTTTTGAGTTATGAGTTATGGAAACTGAAAACACATTTTTGTGTTTTCAGTTTCCATAACTCATAACTCAATGACATTTTTGTAATTAAACACACATGAGGGACCTGCAAACAGTACCAGCCGCAACTTTTGACCACTTTTGACTTTTTTTTTCCTTTTCCTGGGTTGGCTGTTCGTCGTTTTTTTTTTTTTTTTCCTTTTTCTTGGGTTGGCTATTTGTTGTTTTTTTTTCTTTTTCTTTTTCCTGGGTTGGCTGTTCGTTTTTTTTTTTTTTTTTTTTACTGTTCGGTCTTCAGTTCTGAGTTTTTTTTTTTTTTTAATTTTTTAATAGTTTCGATGAGTTTGGGTACTAAAAAAAAAAAAAAAAAGTTGCACTGGCTGACAGGTATATGCCCACAAATAGTGTGAAAAATATTGAGTGATGGAAATTAGGTGATGATGTCAAACGGGTGTGAAAAATTAAGTGATGAGTGATGAAAATTAAGTGATTAAAAAAATGAAGCCAAACAGCCCTAAGATTCCTCTCTGGTCTCCCCCTCTTTATATATTAGAAGACAAGAAATTTTGCAGACCATGGAACTTAATTGAAAGGCACTTAGGGGAATACAACAATTTAACTATATACTAATAATCTAATGACGCTCTCTCTGTTATCTTATCTCACACACATACCCTGGAGGGAGTGCCTAGTCTAGTCATTATATATATCCCAATACTAGTCCTATCCTAGCCCAAACTAAAGGTCCTGTTCGTTGATATCTCTGTCTCACACTTTCTTTAAACCTACAAGTACATCTTCCCCTTCCTTCTACACACAAAACATCATTCATCCTTCAGTCTCACCAAAAGTAACCAGAAATCCTTCACCTTTCCACCCTCTATTTCTTCTCACTGTAACATCTTAGTATATATAGCTTTTCTTAGCATCCATTTTCAGCTCACTCATTCAAAGCAAGTTTGCTTGAGTTTTTATTCAGCCTAGGGAGAGACTCAGTATAGGGCGTGAAAAAGAAAAGATAATGGGACAAGCAGAGAGTAGTACCGAGGATTATGACAAACAACAACAGCAGCATCAGCAAAAGCAGTTGATTCCAGGTCTGCCTGATGAGATAGCCATGGATTGTTTAGTGAGAGTGCCCCACCAATTTCATTCCAACATGAAATTAGTGTGCAGGAGTTGGAGAACCTTAATCACGCATCCTTCCTTCTACAAAGAAAGACGCAGATCCGGCACAGCAGAGCAAATGGTGTGCCTTATTCAACCTCTTCCAATTCCAATTCCATCACCACCACAAAATGAGACGGAGTCATCCAAGAAGACCCCAAGCCCACCCCAATATGGCTTGAGCATCTACAACGCCTCACACCAGACTTGGCATCGGATAATGGGACCCAATGCAAACACCGGACATATCCCCATGTTCTGTCAGTGCGTGCCACTTCCAGCATTTGGGAAGCTCATGCTCTTAGGTGGTTGGGACCCCAAGAGCTTGGAACCAGTGACTGATGTGTATGTCCTGGACTTTATTGGTGGTTTCAAGTGGAAACGTGCAGCGTCCATGTCAGTGGCACGCTCTTTCTTTGCATGTGGAGTGGTAGGAGATTCAATGGTTTATGTGGCAGGGGGACATGACAATCAGAAGAATGCGCTGCAATCAGCAGAAGTGTATGATGTAAACGCAGATGAGTGGAGGGTGTTGCCACCTATGGCAGAGGAGAGGGACGAGTGTCAAGGGCTCACCTGGGAAGGTGATTCCAGGTTCTGGGTGCTCGGTGGGTACAGCACTGAAGCCCAAGGACTATTTAGATCTGATGCCGAATGTTATGATCCCAAGACAGGATCTTGGTCCATAATTGAAGGGGTTTGGCCCTTTCCAAATGTTAGTCCAAGAGGCCTCATCACCACAATCACCATCAGCAACCAAAACCAATTGTGGTGCTTCTTGGGAGGACAGCAATTTAAGGAATCTAGGGACAACAATGAGATCCTGTGGAATGTGCTCAAGTCCGTTCAGCTTCCTGATGACATAAATGTAACATCACTATGTGTCACAGCTATTGGACAGGGTCAAAATCAATGTTGTATCAATAATCATCCTCAGCAGCAGCAGCAGCGGATTTTCGTGATGAGTAGTAGTGGTGGCAGAGGAGTATTGTCATCATCAAATTGCGGAGAATGTGAATGTGATTGTGAATGTGAAGGGAAGGGGGCATATATGTTGGAGAGGGAGATCAAAAGTAAAGGTGGTAGCATCTACAAATGGAATCATGTCCACACTCCTGTTGCATTTGCTAGCTTCCCATATTCGGCTTCGTACATTTTTATCTGAAAACTAATAGATTTACAACTGCCATCAATCTTTTAACTCGTGAACTTTTCAGCTCTTGTTCTTTGGGCTTCTTTTGGTACTTGCTTCTTGTAGTTATGTGGACTTGGTTTAGTTTTAGTTTATCACTTCGATCATAACTTCCGGAATTTATGAGAAGAGAATGAGCCATAGAGATTTAAAGTTGATCTAAGACTGCCTTTAAAATTCAGTCTAAAATGCTCTAGCTTGAGTTTCTAGTGCCTGTAGTGAAGTAATTGTAGTATTAGCTGCATTTTCAATAGTAGCAGTACTGTCTCGTCTTATTTGTGTGTTTTGTACTTTATATAGTTCAAAAGGCAAATAGTAGTAATATGAATCAAGAATTGCTGGAAAGGATTCGTTTATCAAACGTTAAATTTCAATTTATAGACTCACACTGGAATGTGCACCAAAGAACGCGTCGGACATTGATCACTTTTTCATTATAATCGGCCTAACAATTTGAAATTTTTGGTTTAGAGCTGTGCAATGTGTGAATTTATTTACATTTTAGTGATCATAATGGAAAAAGAGTGTGTATTTGATGTTGTTGTTGTTGTTGAATGTTTATAAGGTGTTTGTTGTTAATACTGAACCAAGACTTCACTTTGGAGCTCAATGTAATGTTAGTGTAGGATCTAGTGGTGGTGGTCTGGAGAGCTTGGGATTGGTTTTGGGTTTGATGGGTGCTTTATTTGGATGCAAAAGGGTGTGATCTGTGTGGCTTAGTGGTTGTAATTACATGGTGATGGTGGGGGTGGGGGATCAGATTGGCTGTGTTATGCTTATTTGACTATGAAATTTTAGCCAGTTTTGGGGTTTTGTTCAATGTAGGATGTCGTGGAAGCTATTAGGAGAGTTTAGGATTGGTTTTGGAAATGCTGGGTGGTTGGTTGAGCTCTAAAATCTTTGATCTGTGTGATTAGTGGTAGTAATTACATGGTGGGGATCAGATTGGTTGTGTTAGGATTATTTAACTATGAAACGTTATCCAGTTTGGGGTTTTGAACTTTTGATCAATGTAGGACTTTGTGACAGTTGGTAGGAGACTTTGGAATTGGTTTTGGACATGATGGGGGTTGTTTTGACTCCAAATTGTGTGATCTATGTTGAATAGTTGTAGTATTTAAATGATGTGAATCACATTGGCTGTGTTAGGCATATTCGACAGTGTTTGTGATGTAAACTCAACTAAAGAGTTAAGCTTACGGGGCTATGAAATGTTAGCCATTTTGGGCTTTGATTAATGTAGGATTTTATGGACTTCTTATTAGATTTTAGGTTTGGTTTTGCAAATGATGGGCTGTTGATTTAAGTCCCAATGTGTGATCTATGTTCAATAGCAGTAGTTACTAAATGGAGGAGGATCACATTGACCGTGTTAGGCTTATTTGACTATGGAAAGTTACTATGAAATTTAATCTAATAGCCTTCATTTCTTTTTCCTTTCTAGTTATAAGTCAAGTAGCAACAGGTGGTGAAAGTTCAAGCTCAAGCAAAGGTATCTTAATTAGTGTTGATGAATAATCACTAACCGGGTAAGTTTCTAACCTTACTGTTATTTCTATAGAGTTTGGTTTTGCCCTATTTATTGTTTTTGGTTATTACTATTCTGTATTTTTTTGTCTTGTCCTTATATTTCTATTGTTAAATATCTTTTTGCCTATTTTCTTGTAGGAGGAAGGACACATTTTGTATAGGAGGCAGATTTTTGGATACATTTTAGAAGCTCTTTTGGATATATTGCTTTTCTAACTTATAATTTATAAATCAACTCTTGCTTATAGGAAAGAAAAGTTAATAGTTTATAGATTTTCTTTTCTATAAGTCATGGACTTAACTATAAAGAATAGAGTAGTTGCTCTTTAATGCTTTAGAAAAACTATTTTTTGGAAATACTTAGGTATTTCATAATTATAACTAATTATAACTAGCTGCTATCTTGGTAATTTACTACCTTATACACTTGCAGTAACTGCCTTTCTGCCTTCTCTAATTCTATGGAAATATTGCAAGATGCTCTTATTCTCTGTTATTGCCATACTTGTGGTGTGGTGGTGATTGATTTATATGTTGGAATTTGTTTGCTGGCTTGTGTTACATGCATGGAATGGTTGGCACAACTTGGCAAGTTTAATAGGTTGAGATGGGCTTTTATGCCAATTAGATTTTCTTGATTTGTTTTTGAATTTTTAAGGTACTACCCAAGTCTTAAGGCTAAGGCATTTTGGAAAATATTTCTTTCTTGTGTTGTATTGTGTGGTTTTAACAGGTGGTTAAAAAATAATATTATGTGTTTGCTAATTTAGCCCAAGTTTTTACGTGTTATTTACTGTATTTGTTGTCATTATATGAGCTAAAAACATTAAATTTTGACTAATAAGGCTTGGAGGTCCAAAAGATTCAAAGTTGTGTAGTGGCATACAAGCTGAGCTTAAAAGCCAATTTGAAATAAATGATGTAAAATGAGGCACATATGATATATATATATATATATATATATAGTTCAAAAATATATAAATTTTTGTTAAAAGTAAGCCCATTAATTTGGGCCCAAAAGGCCTATCAAAAATAGGTTTTAAAAAAATTCATACAAATTCCCAAAATTTGGCCCAATTCAAAGCCTAAACCTGTCTAACCGATGAACCCGACCCGTTCAACCGATGACTCCAACCGCCAGGTCCAACCCGTAAATTTGGTCGAGTACAGGTAGGGGTGTCAATTCGGGTTAGCGTGTCGGGTTCGTGTCGTGTCAAGGTAGGGGTATTCGACTAAATGGCTCAACCCTAACCTGACCCATTTAATAATCGTGTCATGATCCTTCAACCCTAACCCGACCTGTTAATAAAGCGGATTGACCTGACCCAACCCATTTAACACGCTTAATAAACGAGTCGTGTTGGGTTGATACGAATGTAACACAACTCATTTCAACCTGTATAATATTAAATATAACATTCATCTAGAAATAATTTTTTTACATCCCAAAAAGTAGTGCATACACTTCAAGTCTTTAACCCATATTCAAAATAATATAATTAAAAAAATATATAATATTTATCTAGAAAGTAAGTTTTTTACACTCCAAAAGAAGTGCATACACTTCAACCCAAATTCAAAATAACTAAGTTTAAAAAATATAAAATAACATAGTTCAACAAAAATATAATATCCTTAGAACTCGTCAAATGCTAAGTATCAATATTGAAAGAATTTGAGTAAACAGTAGACTAATCCTGACTATGACCACGATTATCATCCATAGATTCTTTGTTAATGTCCAAATTCATAACATCTTCCACAGACTCATTCAATTTCATTTGTGCAAGTTCTATGCCAAAAAAAAAAAAAAAAAAAAGAAGAAAGTATTAGTAATTCTAGGGTCTGTAAAGTTTCAATTTCTAATTATATCCCTTGTAAATTTTTGTAATTACTCACTTTTCTTTTTAAATTTAGAATATATATTGGATATAAAAGGTATTTGACAAATCCAAAATAAAATAAATATTTATTTGTTATACAAGTTAAATGGGTTGTGTTAAGTGGGTCATTTCGGGTTGACACAAATAAATTTGCGTGTCAAACGTGTCTATTGCGGGTTATGCGGGTTGACCCGTTTATGACACGTTTCTTATCATGTCGCTTTCGGGTCAACCCGTTTATGACCAAAACCCATTAAGGTCTAACCCTAACCTGAAAAAACCCGTGTCGGGTTCGTGTCGTGTTCACGGGTTGGGTTGAACATTGACACCCCTAAGTACAGGTCACATTTTTTGATTACCCGACCTAGTCGGGTCGAGCCCAGGTCAAGCCCAAACCTGACCTAACCCGTGGACGGTCCTAGTAAAGTATGCCCGTCAATAGTTAAAACTTTATTTTGCATGAGCTTTCAATATAATGCTCTGAAGTCTGATCTATGTGCAGGAAATAACCATTTGACCCTTAATTCCTAATCTCATTCATGTTAACACCAGGATAACCAATAAATTGTTCGTTGTGAGATAAAATATAAAGAATATAAATATAAACTCACTATTATATCACATTTTCAAAGCTCCAAACTAGTGCATGTTCAAATTTTCACAAACTTCCTAACAAATTTTAGTTTTTGAAACCCATTTTACCAACAACCAAAACCACTAGCGGAAATTACATAATTTAAAAGAATTAGCACTAACTCTCCCTTACCTGACTTCGGGTTCTTGAATAACTGAGCTAGAAATCAACCTAGCTTGAAGATTTGAAGGAATTGATGAGATGGATTGAAGGGATTTAACCCTTTGGTGTTCCTAACCGTGAGAAAGAGGAAGGGGAATTGAGAGCTTGTTCTAATTTTCTTTTGAGAGGGAATGTGTCCTAATTCCTAAAGATGTGAGAAGGAAAAGATTAGGGAGCTTACATGCATTGGCCGATTATGAGGTTAGTGGGTTTTTTTTTTTTTTTTTTAATATATATATATATATATATATATATTTATTATTATTATTATTTGGATACGAAGGTTGGCTGGGTTAGGTGGCTTAAATGGGTTTAAGTGGTCCAAGTGTCTTAAATTAAATGGGTCATTAAAGAGGTTAAAGTGAACCCTCCCTTAATTACACATTTTCAACATTAATCATGTTACTACATCTATTTTAAAGCATAATGAATAGCTGCTATATATAAATTTTACAGATATTCTTAGCTGTTTCAACTCGGGAGTTGGCTAAATAAAAAGGTAATTTATCCTAAAACTTATCCTTTTTAACTTATCTACTCTGTTGCTACTCCCATTGATATAATCATTTGTCTAAAAGAGTCTTGATTCTAGGATTTCTAATTTTTTTTTTCCCTACTAATGCTTTGTTTTATTTTTTAATATAATTTAATAATTGAACTTTGCTAAAAAATACAATAATATATCAATTGAGTTACAAAATTTCTGACCATTGATGTTATTAGAAAATAAACAAATAAAATTATATGATCAAATATTTATAAGTATCAATTGAGCTATAATGTTGTGGCCAATTGATGTTATAAGAGAGTGGGAAAATTAAGTGACGTGAAATATGAATAGAATATTTGTTAAAATATTTTCTCAAAAGTCTTAAATCAATGTAACTTTTTATTATAAAAAATGTTGCTACATATTTATTATTATTATTATTTTTAAAAAAACCGGTTTATTTATTTATTTATTTTTTAATGTTATGGAGCGTAAACTGAAAGAAGAGGGGTCGGGTGGGTTAGTCGCAAAAGGAGATGGAAAAATGGGCGAAAAAGAAGCGGCCGCGCCTAGCCTTAGCCTTAGCCTTAGGTTATGTATCGATGGATTGGGTTGGTCGCTGAGCCCCAGTTGCAAAGTCACGTTCTGTTGTCGTGTCGTGGTTTTGGTTTTAGTTTTAGTTTTACCTTTGGTTTTTCTGGCTCACTGTCTCTACTGCGTCTAACTCTGCCAGATCTCATTTTCGTTCATTCTTCCCTCCCGGTAACCATTTCTTCCTTCTTCTTCTTCTTATTATGCTTTGCTACTTTCTTTGTTCACTTGCTTAAAAACCTACTTTCTGTGGTTTCATATTTCCCAACCACTCTCACAAACAAACTGAATCTTTTTTTCTTTAATAATTGCTTCATTTCGTTCGCGTTCTAATTTCTTCTGTGAAATTAGGTATTCTTATCCATGCTCTGCTCTTACTCTTATCTTCTTAATTTTCCAAATTACATATATGCAACTTGTTTCTTTCAGTTATTACCAAATTCCAACATCCCACAAATTTCAAATGTTTTTCTTTTCTTTTTTTATAAAACCTTCAAGATTCAAATCTTTTCAACTTTTCATTATACATTTCTGAATCTTGACATCTTCCATTCATTTTTCTTTATATTATAGCAACTACTATGTTATTGTAATGTGAGTAATTTCATAATACACCTACTCCTAAATTTAACATGCACAAGTTTTCTTCAATTTTTGTTCTTTTTCCAACTTCTTATTCACCTGAACTTGTTACTTTGCTTTATTGTACCCAAACCACAAACTTAATTATTTCTTACCTATGTTTTACTTTGCTATTGATTTTTCATTTTCTAATGTTATATACTTTTCTTGATTCGTAGGTTACAGTCGCACCCAGTTTGACTCGAGCTAGAGCTTTATTTTTCTTTGAGATATTGACTTCCCTACTCAATTGTGCGGCGGCCTTTATTTCTCAATATTTTATGCGGTGACTCTACTTGAGTTGAGGCCATGCCTGCTACAAAGAAGGTTGTTTAATCTTTTCTTATCTTTGTTGGAATTGAACTTATGTATACCCTGTAATTCTTCATTATATCTTGGATATATGTATATATGTGATAAAGATGGTTTCATTTTCTTTCCTTGCTTGGTAGTAGGAAGTAGGAACTTGATTTTCATGAATTGCTTACACCACAAGTGTGTGTGTGACTCTCTTTGCTATGTCAACTCAACTACACTCCTCCAAAACCACAATGTGCTTGCCAAAGCTGTGAAACTGCTTTTTTTTTTTAATTGTTCATTTCCCTTCTTGAAATATTGTTACCTTAGGATTCACTTCACTACAACCCAAATAACTTTTTTTCACCAAACAATGTATAATTGAAGTTCACTTTAGGAGCCTATAGTTTTTATGCCACAGTATTTATCAGATCAGATAACTAGAGTTTTTATTTATTTTTAAAATTATGGTTGATTGTGCGTTAGGCTAGCTCATTTACTTAAAGGTGAATTAAGCCACCTTATTGCCTAAAGTTACTTTTTCTCTCACATGTCAAAAAAAAAGCTGGCAAAATGCACATGTTTGCCTAAATTCTTTTGGTTGGCTCTCTTGTTTATGATATTTTCAAGAAATGCTAATTCACTTGTGTATAATGCTAATTCAAGAAATGCTAATTCACTTGTGTATAATGCTAATTCAAGAAACGATTTAAGTCAAATCTGTTTTCAGGCTACCGTATTGTGTATAATGCTAATCAAATTATTGTGATTACTGCTCTTGCTTCTTGCTGTCTTGCATTTAATCAGACTCCTGAGCACAATCGTGTCGGGAATGTTTTTAACAACTTGCTGAAGCAGATTGGGAATCCTGTCGATTTCGAACTTCCAGATTGGTTTAATAAATGGAAGCCAATGCCATACACCTTTATAAGGCGAAGTATCCTTTTAAAATGCAGTTTCAGTTATGTAACCATATTATAGTTGTAAGATATTATGTGAAACTTATTTGAGCTTCTCATAGTAGGTTTGCTGCTGACCCTGATTAGTGGGATCAAGGCTTGATTGAGTTATAGCAAGTTTAGCATCGGTACAATTTTAGTCATTTTTATTGTCATATCTTTAAACCTTCATTTATTATTTCATATATCTCATTAATTAGATTTGTCTTACATTGATTTAGCTGATTTGAGTCTGTGGTATATTAGCTGATTTGAGTCTGTGGTATAGTGGGATCAGTTTTTGATTTATAGTTTAATATACTCTGCAGTGTTTTGTTCTCTCTCCCCCTCCCTCTCTCAAAATCTTTCCATAGCTTCCTTTTGTTGATATTGACAAATTTAAGATATATATCTCACAAAGAGAATTAAAAGACGCCTTGAAGACGATGGAATATTCTGTTCCTGTAGCCCATCACCTGGATCTTCTGGCATGTGTGGTAGAGATTGCCATTGTGGGTAAGGAATGTCTTTGGAATTATGGTTACTTTACCTTGTATGTCTTGAAATAGGTCTGTTAACAATTTAAATTGGTCGCCCATCCCTTATCAAGTCACAGTATGCAACTTGCCCTTGGTTGAGTTAGAACCACTTTGATGCTAATCCAAATCACTCTAGCAGTGCTATGGTGAATCAACCAAGAAAGCAAGTTATTGTGGCAACAGTATGCTCACCGAGTTCCATTGTAGTCAAAGGTGAGGCAAGGCGCCACCTACGTGCCTTAAATGATCTGAGGTGACTTAAAGGCTCTAAGGCAAGGTGCCCTTAGAGCCTAGGTGAGCAAGGCAACTGCCTTAAGCCATGAAAAAGGTGCTAAGGGCGAGAGTCTTGTTTATTTATTTATTTTAATAAATTTATTTATGGAAAAAGTTAACGGATGCCCTAAGGGCATTGGTTTAAGAAATAATTTTAGAAAAATTTTATGGGAAAAGAAAAAAAAAAAAAAATTAGCGGCTTTTCATATTTCCCATGAAAGTGGTTTTAAAAATTTCTTAATTGGTTTATTAACAATTACCCTAAGGGCACCAATTAACATGACCCTTTATTTATTTATAGAGAAGGTTGTTATAAAACCTAGTATTAGATTATTAATTTAAATAATCATGTTATAGAATCTATTGTTAGATAAATTAATTTACAAGAGTTTGTTGTAAAACTTATTGTTGGATTAATTAATTTATAGTAGAAGTTTGTTGTAAAGCCTATTGTTGGAATAACTAATAGAGCCTAAACTATGTTAATCCTATTTTGAAATCATTTGATAGACTTAATTTCTTCATGCAACACATTTAGAAACACTTCATCATCATATTTCAATACACTAGGTACATATGATTTTAAGTTCTATATGTGTAATAAATATATTTAGAATTTGGTGTCTTGCTTTACTTTGGCACCTTAAGGCTGCCTTTTGCCTTTGACTACCTTGCCAAGTTCCCAATTAATGCATAATCAAATTATTGTCAATGGATTTTACTCATTCACAGGGCATCCCATATTTATCAGTCATACATGTCCTTGACTCCACATGTAATACAAATTCATGTATGACTGCATAATTTGTTGCGTTTTTAGTCATTTCGGGCCAAGCAATAGGATTAGGTCAAATTGGTGCATATATGAATGTAATTTTTCTAACTGAATATTAAGATTTTATCATATCAAAAGTTAATACCAGAAAAGGCTATTGTCCAACATATTTGAATCAAATTACATCCATGATTTGTTCATTAACTCAAACAATGGTGTCTTGGGTTGTTAAAAAAATGTAATAGGAAAGTAATATTTTTCTTTATCATCTTCGTTATACTCTTGTCTTACAAGTATTTTTAAACCATCTGGATTTGATTACCTGTTTCAAAAGGAGGTGGTTTCTGTAATGGGCAAAATGTGATTTGAAATTTACCTCAACTGTTGTTACATCTGACCACAAGATTCTTAATTAACAAAAAGGATTCCTGTGCATAATTTGACAGTTTATTCCTATAGGATGCTTCTGTCTAGCTGTTCTTCTGGCTGTAAATGTGGGAGTTCATGCCTCAACAAACCATTTCAGCACCGACCTGTGAAGAAGATGAAACTGGTGAAGGTACACTTCTGATTGAGGTTTTTATTTGAATTGACTTGCATCCAGTGCAGCAAGGTTTTTTTTTTTTTTTAAATATTCTTACCCTTATTTATTGTTAGATTTTATAATAAAATAAGAAAAATATTACAAAGATGGGATTGGAGATACTGTAAAGGACAAAAGGAAGTACAAATGCTACAGTCTATGAGTAAAAACAACCAAGCATTAGAAATGGCATGCTAATGTGATAGTTTATGCTGTATGTAGTCCCCTCCCCCCCACCACCACCACAAATTTTCAACAAAGTTTAGCAACCAGCAGTTAGCAGATTTCGTTTTCAATAAGGCTCGCTCTCTCTCTCTCTCTCTCTCTCTCACACACACACACACACACTTGCTTGGACATGGTCATTTGAGTTAATTGTTTGGGAATCCTTAATTTTCTTTTTGAGAGTTCATGCCCCTTTCAATTGATTTTATATTTTGTTTTAGCATTCTCATCTCTTGTACATTGGATCACTTGAAATTTTTTTGTTGCAGCATGTACATGCACATTAAAATACCAATTCATTTTATGATGTTGCTTGCTTGCAGACTGAAAAATGTGGCTCTGGAATTGTGGCAGATGAAGATATCAAGCACGGAGAATTTGTAATAGAGTATGTGGGAGAAGGTGACCTCTTCAATCATTATTTATGCCATCTCTATCTGACTTTTTGTATTGTTTTGGATGCTGATTAAATGATGCTGTTTAATGCAGTTATTGATGACAAGACATGTGAGGAAAGGCTTTGGAATATGAAACACCGTGGAGAGACAAACTTTTACTTGTGTGAAATTAATCGAGATATGGTAATTGATGCCACATACAAGGGAAACAAGTCAAGATATATAAACCATAGCTGTTGTCCCAATACCGAGATGCAGAAATGGTTATCCACTGATCCTTAATGCCAATTTTGTAGTTGTAATGTTTTTTATTTGTTCTTATAGTTATTGTTTTTTTCCCTTTTTTTCAAGGATAATTGATGGGGAAACAAGAATTGGCATATTTGCAACTCGTGACATAAAAAAGGGCGAGCATCTGACCTATGATTATCAGTATGAGCCTTTGCATAACTCTTAGATGCGTCCTCTCACTTGCAATACATATGCCATAAATTCATGAGATTTTGTGTTCTTGTACTAAAGTCTAACAAATTTAGCAGGTTTGTTCAATTTGGTGCAGATCAAGATTGCCATTGTGGTGCTGCTGGCTGCAGGCGGAAGCTGGGGGTTAGACCTACCAAGCCTAAGATGTCTTCGGATGCTGCATTAAAGCTAGTGGCATACCAGGTGGCTGTGTCATCTCCTAAACTGAAAGCAATTCTGTCTGGAGAAGATGTATGTATAGGTGGCTGTTTGATAATATGATATTGTCAAGATATGACTTAGAAACTTCAATCTCATTTTCCATTTTATCTCGTGTTTTTAGTTTGATCGGTCTTAGAACCTTTTAGCTCAACTGGCACCTCTTCGTGTTTCCAAGGGGGGATGTCTAGGGTTCAAATCGCCCCTCCCCCCATTGTTGTAAATGAGCCAAAATAATAATAATAATAATAATAATAATAATAATAATTGTCTTGCTTGTTGAGTGTGGCTATATCTCTCTACAAAGAGTATGCAAATATTTTTAACATCCTAAATACTAATCATGGAATTGGTGTTTGGGGAATGCTTAGGGTTGTATTTGAAACACCAAATTTTTTTATTCCTCCATGAAATTGACATTTAGGCTTGTGAGTATCTGGCTTAGTGTATGGATCAGGGATTTGGTTTAGTAACTTTAGTTATGATCAGTAAGAAGTAAAACAGTAAGTACAATTCCAAGTACTTAGTTTTAGGTTTTGATAATCCAGCATTTTTACAACTTAGCCATTAAAAAGCTCTCTCTCTCTCTCTCTCTCTCTCTCTCTATTTATTTATTTGGTTAGAATACAATGCATTTTGGTTTTATAAGTTTCTAGCAGCATCAATGGCTTGTTAAGTTATTTTCTGTGTAATACATGCTTAAATTTGAAGTTCTATCAAACATGGACTAATCATTGGGTTTTTGTTTGGAAAGGTTTATCAGAATGGAGGTTTACATGTAGGTAATGAATTTTTTCCTTCATATGTTGTTGTTGTCTTCTAATATATCAACTGCATTTAAAATTGTAATGATTCCTATGATTGGTTTATTCAGAGCTCTTAATTGTTTATCATACTTTTTAACTTTCTCATTCAGGGAGTTCACATGTTAGTGAGCAACAAAGAACATGCTCCCGTAATTGTATTGGTGAAGTTATCATGATAACTCGCCCCATGAACAAAAGGTATTTGTAGAATGTCTGCTCCTTTCCTAGTATCTGCATTTTGCAAGTGTTGTTTTAATTACAATGTCAAGAAAACTAAATTTGAAAAACTGCAATAGCCATAATTCTTATAGTACTTATTTATTTTAAGTGGTGTGCCTGGTGTGCCTTTTCTCAGTTTCCCATTTCCCAACTGGAGCCTTTTACTACCTACCTATTCACTTGCGGGCACCTCTCTCTCAGCCTTGGTCATATAGGCTGGTTACACTTTTGCTAGAAAATTTATAATAATTTGGTCAATTATTGCTTGTGACTCCTTTCGTGCTGCTTATTGCCTATTAATGCATTACTGGACCAAACTAGTTGTAATAGAAGGATTCATTTGTGGCCAAATAGGCTACTTAGATGAACTCATCATATCCCAAGCAGATTGCGTGATGCTTTCTTTCATCCGAAGTTAGATGAATTTCCGTCTGAAATTTCTGCAACTATTTAATTGTAATCATAATATGTAGATAACTCATTTAGCTTTTATAATTGATTCATATAAATATTAGTTCATGGTTTCTTTTAAGTAATTCAGCAAAAGCCAGTGGTATTTAATAGGTTTTGTTTTTGTTAAAGTGGCTTGCCTTTCTATGCTTTTTTAATTTTGTGTTAGAACTTGGTCATTTGATAAAAGTTGACATGCAAGACCAGAGGTGTTATCTGTGATTGCAAATAGACTTTGAAGAATTATTCCATTCCTGATTTAGGTTTTTTTTTGTTAAATTTAGGTTGGAAGTTAATATTTTTTTTTTAAAAAATTATTATTATTATTACTATTATTACTAAAATTTGGCAATGATGCAATCTGTTAATATATTTGGTATAGTTGAGTTGACCTTAATGGATTAATCCCTCTGTTATGCTCTTACTTCTTGTTTACTAATTTATCTATTTTTTATGTTATTAAAATTGTCATTTGCTAGATTTTTTTTTTTTTTCTCAAATTTTGAGTTCTAACATACTGACATTTTATGTTATATTATAACTTAGTGTGCTAAAAATTATTCCGTGCTTTATATGCTGCAGGTCCTTTGGTATTATTAAACGTTTTGATAAATTTTCCAGAAAACACTCAGTAAGGGATTTTCTCTGTTGGTTTCTGTTGATTTGACGAGTATGATGAGCCCATCTGAATAGATGTATGTTTTGGCAGATCATGTTTGAAGATGGTGCTGTTGAATTTCTTGACATGACCAAAGAAGATTGGGAACTTGTAACATTGTGATTTAATTATGAGGTGAGTACAACTTTTGCTTAATATGGCTTATGTTTTTCATCCCTAGACTGTCATATAATGTTATCTGTATCTTTGAATTATATTTGCCAACTCTTTGAGCATTTGTATTAGCAAAACTGAGGGGGGAAATTTGTGATATTCCAAGAAAAAGTAATATTTGAAGGGGGATCACATGCTCACTCTTAGTGGGGATTTCAAGAAATGCTGAAAGCTTGTTTCTGGTCTGTGTTTTTAGTTTTGACCAAGGGTGTTACTTGAAGGCACTCAATGGGATTTGTCCAAATTGGTAAGGGTAACTTGTTAACCTCCAGTGGGGATTTGGGGAAATGATGGAAGCTTGCTTGTTGTCTTCATTTTTATTTTGATCAGGGTGATGGCCAAAGGCACTGAAGTAGGCTTTGTCCATATTGGTAAGGGTAGCATATTTATTGTATAAAAAATTAAGTACGTTTCAGGTGTATGAATGATGATGATAGTTTATACTTATTATTAAAAAATAAGAAAAAGAAAATAGATGGTCTATCCACTCTTGATGGCACATAATGTTGCTCTCTCTGTTTCTTCTGTATTCAGAGAGCTCCACAATCTAGATGTTTGTACTTGCAAATTAAATATTATTTTATGCTTCTAGTTGTATAGAATAAATGTATTTCTCTTATAATGTTTGCATTGTCTTTCTAGTTTAGCATGCACAATGTTTGATGATTTCGCTTGTTATTTTTTGTTGTTTTTTCATGGTTGAAGGAATTTGTTGAATTAAAGATACCACAGATGATAATAAGCATTTCTAACATGTTTCACTGAATGTGCATATTCCTTTTTCGGGCTTGGTTAATGGCTGTGAAATCAATACATAATTAGGTCAAACTCAGATATTTTTATTGTTTGGATTTCAGGTATCACTACTTCATTTACCGTTGCCTCCTCCGTTTCTCATGAAACAAAGATCCTTCTGTCTTGCCCCTGACTCACAAGAATGTTATACCAAATGTAGGAACCCTAGCTGTGCTCTCACATAAATAAGGATTTGTCATTCCCTTCACAGGGTTCACAAGAATGCTGTACCAAATGTAATTTGTTCTTAATTCTTCCAATAAGGAGTTCATAAGCTGATTCCATTGAATATATATGATGCTTTTATTTTTTGGTGAAGTGGGGGGGAATACTTGGCTGGTAAAGGCACCCCTCTGGATTAAGTGTAATGCTTGTGATACTACAACAAAGTCCTATGAAGGTGGATAACATACACGCCTTGGGGAATGCATAGTTATGTCCAAGAAAATGAGATCTTGTGCTGGGCACTTGATTTCAAAGTCGACTTGGTTTGTATTCTGTGTCTGAGAAATGTCATTTGGATTATATGTTCCTAGAAGTAGATTTGAGTACAAGTAGTCTTCTTTTTTAGTTTTCAACCAATGCCTTGATGTTTCATTTGAATTTTGGCAAGTAGCTTGTTCTTTAACAATTTGAGAGGCTTGATGCCCAATCAGGTAGTTGAAATTACCAACCATATTTTCCTGTTTCATCGACATCCAAGATTTATAAAATACAATATTTTTATGGGGCTGCTTCATATATAATAAAAGCATTGAATAAACAGATGGTATGTAACTCTTTATGCTTGGTTTTTATATTGGTATTCTCTCTCTAATCTCTTTGGATTATTATAATTTATAGGGTTGGTATGATTGTAGATATTTTTTTTCCCTTGCAGTTGCTGACGTATTTGTGTTTACAAATGAGTATGGAGATTGGGGATGGATGGGTGAATCTGATAAAAGTCATTGATGAGTGTGTAAAATATTTGTCATTGTGCGACGAGGATTTGGCGAGGAAATGGGGATGGAGATGGGTGGAAAGGAATGGAGGTTGGTGTGGTGGTCCCACCCACCAACTATACTTACTTTAGGCCAACTATCCTGAATGTCCTGCTTTCTCTGTATTTTTCAATTATGCGGGGTGCTGGTGAGAGAGAGAGAGAGAGTGGAGACTCGCTCTGTAGTAGGAAAGGATGGTGACGAGTGGGTGACCCTCAACCAATCAGGATTCAACCCTTAAAGCCTAACTGGGTCTTAACCGAGAATGATTTCTTTTTAGCTACAAAATAATAGGAATAAGAGCTAAAGCCTTGTTTGAACCTCCCCTAATTTGGTCCATTTTGGATTTGGATTTGGATTTGAGACTAGTAAGCCTTTTCTCTCGTCACCAACCAAAGACGTTGAAAGAAACGTAGTATGTACAGGAAGAAAGCAACATTAAAAATTAAGCCTCGTGCTATTTTTTGTTTCTTTCCTATTTATAATTCTACACTTGTCTCCACGATGAAACCGGAGTGGTGTTCAAAATTGAAATGTTACTATAACTTATTCCTTTAAATTATACTAAAGAATATCATTGGATTGAGTTTATTATAAGGGTAATACTTTTTTTTATACAATAATATTTCAACTCATGGTTTCTTTTTTAATTTTTAATTATAAAGTCAAGATATTAATTGGGTTTTTTGTGTAGATGAGTTTGAATTCTAAATTTCTTATTTGATAACATTAGATTTTATCAGTTGAGTTAATTAAAACTCATTTAAAGGTAAAACTTAAGTATAGTACTTTGGATGCAATATATTAGATTCTTCAATTAAATTTAAATATATAGTTAAATTGATTTTTTTTTTTTTTGATAAAGAGTTAAATTGAACTTAATTTGGGAACTTAATGTATTGTAAATAAAATACCATACCTAAACTTTACCCATCATGTTTAGTTTTTAATTGGTGTTCAAGTATTTACACATAAGTGGTAATGTGAAATATTAATATGAGAGTTCAGTTGTTTAATGGATAATACAAATTTTAATACAAAAGTGATGTATCATCAATAATAGAAAAAATAAATAAATTAAACATTCACTTATAACTTAGTATAATTCTAAAGTGGCACAAATCAATAATTACTACGTTAGTTTGAAAGTTTTTTTTTTTTTTTTAATAGTAAATTTGACAATAGTTTTCCTCACATTTTGATTAATATTATGATTCTAACTTTTGAGCAAAAAGATTGATCATTTGATCTAAATGAGGACCATTCATGATTTTTTTTTTTTTAAGAGGATTAAAGAAAAAATATTTATTATATTATATTTTGAAGGGGGTGAGTGGGTAACTAGAGCTTCATTAAATTTTGAGCGGAAGTGTCTATTTGGCTAAGATTATTTTTGCCAACTTATTTTACTATTCAACTTATTTTTGCTACTATTCATAAGTTCTATTGCACTTTTTTATACTATTTATGAGTCTCATTGTATTATCTCAACTTACTTTTATCTCTATTTACAGTATTTTTTGCAAAAAATTTTCAATTTCAACAAAAAAACAGATCCTAAACAGACCTGAAGTTGATCGAACTTGTTGCAGTAGGAAGTGTAAAATGTGAAGAAAATGTGGGTTGGGAATTTGGTCAAGTACGCGAAGAAACAAACATTTTTCAAATGAATTGACATGCAATTTGTTATGGTATGATCAATGATGCAGCCTGGCCCTGTAGTCATGTGTGTGTCTCTCTCTCCCAGGAGAAGAAAAAAAGCAATTTGGTTTTAGGTGAGGGAAGTGGGGTGGGATAAGGTGTTGCGCGAACACATGATAAGGACGATAGATCTGCCGCCAACGTGATGATTGATGCTATATAATATACACATAAAGAGGAGATGCTGTGGTCCTTTTTATTTGACGTGGAGTTGCATTTCCTCGGCTCCTCGACCGCGAGTCCGCGGGGTTGTTGAGCGAGAGTTTTGTTTTGTGGGGTTTCTCTCTCTATAAAATGGGAAGCACTTAACACACCATCTCTCTCTGTGTCCGTATTTTCACTTCTCTCTAGTCTCTATCTCTAATCTCTAATTTCTTTCTTACTAATAATAGAGTAAAATTTAATCTAATTCATCATCTTTATTATTATTATTATTATTATTATTATTAGTAGAGTGTCGGTGGTGATTTCACAGATCTGAGTGTGGGAGTGGGAAAAATGAAGGTAATAGAGAAGATCCGGGAGGCAGGGGAAGATAAAGTGGTGTTCTCGTTCGAGTTCTTCCCTCCCAAAACTGAAGATGCAGTGGACAACCTGTTCGAGAGGATGGAGCGTATGGTGGCTCACAACCCCGCATTCTGCGACATCACTTGGGGAGCCGGTGGTTCCACCGCCGATCTCACTCTCGACATCGCCAACAGGATGCAGAACATGATCTGCGTCGAGTCCATGATGCATCTCACCTGTACCAACATGCCTGTGGAGAAGATCGATCACGCTCTTCAAACCATCAAGGTTAATGGTCTCCAGAACATCCTCGCTCTCCGTGGCGATCCTCCTAAAGGCCAGGACAAGTTTGTTCAGATCGAGGGTGGCTTTGCTTGTGCACTCGATCTCGTAATTCTCCTCTCTCTCTCTCTCTCTCTCATATTCTAATGTATCTCATCTCTTACTTTTACCGTTACTGTTAACGTTGTAGGTGAAACATATCAGAGCCCAATATGGTGACTACTTTGGCATTACCGTTGCTGGTTATCCAGGTTTATTTTCTTCTTTTGTTTTTGTGTTTTTGTTTAATTCTTTCGTTTCTGCTGCTTAATAATAATATTTGCTCTCTGCAGAGGCACATCCCGATGCGATCGGAGAAAATGGGTTGGCTACACTCGAAGCTTATCACAAGGATCTTGCTTATCTCAAGCAGAAGGTAACACCAACACCACTCTCTTTATATTATGTATATATTCTGCTTTTTGTTTGTACTACATTCACACTTCTAGTATATGATGTAATTAATTGATGGTTGCAGGGGCGGAGCTAGAAATTTTGGTTTGGGGGGGCCGAGGTTAAACTATCTTGTAGTGAGTCACAATTCAAGAAAAACTCAAAATGCTATGTATATGTTTTTGTGCATTGGTTTAATCAATGTAATTCTTATTAGCACTTAAAAAAACTAAAATTAAGTATCTTAAGTTCATTTTCCCTTCTAAATTTCTCTTAGTCCTTTTAACAACCATAAATTCAAACCATTCAAGAAATTAAATATAAATATAACAATTACATCTACAAGAAAATATAAAATTTTTAGAATTAAAAATAAGAAAATCCTTATAAGCCAATATAAAATTATATATAAAAATACAAGATGACTTTGTATTTTGAATAAAGCTTATCAATTGGTTTAATTAAAAAAAAAATGGAGAAGAATAATCTAGTACTACTCAAGATCTTAAAGTCATTTTTGCTAGTTTCGAATAAGCTCAGCACTCTTTTTTGAGACAAAATTATAAATTTCATACAAAGAAAAGAAAGAATACAAAGCCAAAAGAATGGCCACAGCAAAATAGAGCAGAAAAAACAAAGTAGGAAAATAGCGACAAGTATATTCAGTAACAGAAAGCAACATTTACTAGCAAGTAGCAACAGATGCGGACAACAATCTCAGCTTACAACATAGAGCAATATAATAACAATAAAGAGCAAAATCAGCTCACACTAGGTCAGAAAAATATATTGAAGCTTGGAAATTGAAAAAGTAAAACTTCTAATCAAGCCAATGGTTTGACATATGAAGGAGTTTCAACAGTAAAGACTAATAATCAACGAGGGAAAATATTAAAAGTTGAAAAGCAAGTTTGCAAGGAACACTAAATGTGGACAAATGGGGGGGCCAAATAATTTTTCATGAGGGGGCCAATTCTTAGAAAAATTGTTCAAGTATATAATTTTACCTACTCTAAATTTTTTTTTAAAACTTTTGGGGGGGCCATGGCCCCCCCAGTCACCAACATAGCTCCGCCCCTGGATGGTTGATTCAAGAATTTATTTATTTTTATTAATAAAATGTTCTCTTGTGCTTATGTTATGGTGTTTAGGTGGATGCCGGAGCAGATGTAATCATCACACAATTGTTTTATGACACTGACATTTACCTCAAATTTGTGAATGATTGTCGCCAAATTGGAATTACTTGCCCCATTGTTCCTGGAATTATGCCTATTAATAACTACAAGGGCTTCATTCGCATGACTGGTTTTTGCAAAACTAAGGTAATTCACAGACTACTTCCATCATTTTTTTTTTTTTTTTTTTTTAAAATTCCTAGTATATGCTAGAGTTCTAAACAATAATATTAATGGGTAGAATTAGTTTTTAAAACTCTTGAATTATGTCAAATTTATTATATGCTTCAGTGAAGAAAAATAGCTAGAGGGAGACCTAAAAGGACTTGTTCATTAAGGAGGTTAAAGAGAGTATGATTTTGGATAGTATGACAGAGAAGAATACATGTAGCTCAAGCCTATTATAGGATCCATGCATGACCCCAAAATTTTGGGACTAAGGATTTATTGGTGATGTTCTTATTGTTGTATTAATAATAATTTAAATGGACACAAACTTCATAAATGTAGGAAGTGGAAAAGCCTGCCCTTGCATGTATTTGCTAAATGGTTACTTTTTATTGTTATGGTGTGTTCTGTTGATAACTTGTGAAATATGGTGGTTCTCTTTCTGCCTCTCTCAGTGCATATCAATGTGATAGAGTGTTTGCATCTATTGGCATATTGTAGATACCTGCTGAAATTATGGCCGCCTTGGAGCCTATCAAGGACAATGAAGAAGCTGTCAAAGCCTATGGAATTCATCTTGGAACTGAAATGTGCAAGAAGATTTTAGCTCATGGGATTAAGACAGTGCATCTTTATACCCTAAACATGGAGAAGTCAGCACTAGCTATATTAATGGTTGTTTCTCATATCCCAGTTAATTGTGTGTGACATATTAGTACTCATACAACATTTAGGTACTGATAATGGATGTACTTGGCAGAATCTTGGTCTGATTGAAGAGACCAAAATTTCAAGGTCCCTGCCTTGGAGACGCCCGACTAATGTTTTCCGTGTGAAGGAAGACGTTCGTCCAATTTTCTGGTATGCAACATTTGAAACTGCTATATTTTGGACTAAAATCCAGCAATTAATTAGGGATGCACAGAATTTATTGTATGTTTAAATTTCAAGACTTCTTATCTTCTGAGCCATTGATGGTAGGGCTAATCGTCCAAAGAGCTACATATCAAGGACTATAGGCTGGGACCAGTACCCACATGGGCGGTGGGGTGATTCTTGCAATCCATCATATGGAGCATTAAGTGACTATCAGGTGGGCACAATCATTTAACTTCTATTTTTTTATTGTTTCGTACTAAATATTAAAAATTCATCATGTTGAACCTTTCACTATCTTTAAATTCTCTGAGGAAAACATTGAGAATTCCTTTCTTTATTAGCAAATATATTTGGCAATCTCGTATGGCTTGATGACAAGCTTATTTGTTTAATGTTTGCAGTTTGTATTATGTCATTTCATTGATATGAATAATTAATACTTAAAACAAGGTTGCATTCATTTCATAAGGCTGATATTTATTGATGTCACCTCCTCCCCTTGTAAAAGCAAGGTGGAGGATAAGGTCATGGGTTCGAGACCCACCGCGTGCGTGTGTAAAACTGAACAATTTAAAAATGTTGGTTTGTAATAATAAAGGGTTGTTTCTTTATTGGCATTGCAATCATATCTATTTTTGTTGGTTTTACATACATTTAATATCTAAATGTCAATGGTCTTTGGTCTTAGGAACAATAGCATTACATTTTTTGTTTTAAAAAGGTTTACAACAATAGTACATCATCCCAATGGTGGTAAGGAAATATGCGATCTGGTTTAAGATAAAGTTAACCCTTGTGGAGTTAGTTTGTCAAGGCTCTTGGTGGAATCAATAAATAAAATCATCTGAATGGTACTATGTTGCCTATATGGGTTCTGGCATAATATGCACACTCTCCAAGTGGTGATTGCCTGGATTGTAACAGAATCTTGATACAAGTAGAGAATACAAAACCTCTTTGGTTCTGTCTCAGTCCTCATAATGAATAATAATACCTTGAATAGCTGTTTCATTCTTCTATTTTTTTTCATTTATATGAAGTCCTAGGACCTCATCTCTTTTGTGTATCTGGCAACTGCTTCCTTGTGTAGAAAATATTCATTGAAGAATTTAGTTTTAATAAATGGAAGTAACCGTGATTTGGTTAAGCTACATGTACTGTTAAATGTATTTTTTTTAGTCATGGCCATCTATAACCTAAGTCATAATTTATTGAACAGTTCATGCGACCACGAGCACGTGACAAGAAACTTCTTGAAGAATGGGCTACACCCTTGACAAATGTTGATGATATTCATGAGGTATAGTCTCCATTTTGGGTGTAATAGTCTTTCCTCATTGCCAGAGAGTTTCCCATAATTTTACTTTGAATTTTTTCTATATCAGAAATTTAAGAAATACTGCCTTGGAAAATTGAGAAGCAGTCCATGGTCAGAGTTAGATGGGCTTCAGCCAGAGACACGAATCATAAATGAGCAGCTGGGGAAGATTATTACAAAGGGATTCCTCACTGTCAATAGCCAACCAGCAGTCAATGGGGAAAAATCTGATTCCCCATCTGTTGGTGAGTAAAAACTGTTATATGCATTGCATGTGTGGGTTTGTCATCCTAAATATTATGAAATAACTTCATATCTTATGTCTATCTGAGTGTCTCTAGCACAAGTTAGATGTTAGTAATGATTTAATTTTCTTTTGATTCCTACTGTTGAGAATCTTACTTTGAAGTTTTCTGAAAAATCAAAAGTACATAGAGAACTCTATTGTGCTATAAGCTGATATTGAACTTTGATTGCTAGGATATTATAAAAGAGATTTTGTTTCTATTCGCATTAATGAAGATCAAAATAATACTCTTTTTTGTTAGGGGTTCCATAATATTTAGTTCCAAGAGAGAACGTATGACTCAAAATTTAAGCATGTGTCCTTTTACCAAGAGTATGTTGCTGGATTCATGTTGTGGTTTATTCTGGTTGTTGATCTTCACCTTCTGACTTCAGTTTGTACTTGGTAGTTTCATCATCCTTTTCCATTTCTGCTATATGAGTGTTCCCTTTTACTAAATAAATTAGTTATTAAATAAAGACATATGTATATATGAATTGACACTGTTCTATCTATTTAATTCTATTAATAAATAAATAAATTATTAATGCATATGTTTAAGATGTCTTGTATGCCTGGCACTTATTTTGTTCAAAGATTGTTGTCAAATTAAACAGTATTTTCTCTATTTTCATATTTGAAAGGTGATCCGATTTAATATTTGTAGTTGTTTTGTCAAAATAATTTTTAGATCTTTGATTTTTCTGGCTATTTAAATTTTGATGCCTCTTGACTTATTTTGGCATGATTCAGGATGGGGTGGACCTGGAGGGTATGTTTATCAGAAGGCATATGTAGAGTTTTTCTGTTCCAGGGAGAAGTTGGATGCACTTGTTGACAAAAGCAAGGCTTTCCCATCTCTAACCTACATGGCTGTGAACAAAGAAGGGAATTGGATATCCAATGTCCACCAAACTTCTGTGAATGCTGTGACATGGGGAGTCTTCCCTGCAAAGGAGATAATCCAACCAACTGTTGTGGATCCTGCCAGCTTTATGGTGTGGAAGGATGAGGCCTTTGAAATCTGGTCAAGGGGGTGGGCTTCCTTGTTCCCAGAGGGTGATCCATCCAGAAAACTGCTTGAAGAGGTCAGTTCTCTTCATATATGTGAATTCTTATGTTTATGACACAATCACATTCACATTCACAGACACATGTGACAAAGGATTCATATATGTAATATTGATATTATGATATCCTTTCTTTTGCAGGTCCAGAGCAGCTATTACTTGGTCAGCTTGGTGGATAACGATTACATCCATGGTGATCTTTTTGCTGTTTTTGCAGATTTCTGAGATGAACTGTGATCTCAGTCTCTGTTTAATTCTGGGTTCAAGTTGGTTTATATAATTGTTGTTGGAAGGTGTCTTATAATCTTATTGGTTTGTATTAATAATTCATTGGGATTTTGATAACTCCCCCTCCTTCATGATGCAAATTCTATATTTGGAATAACAAGTAATCACGGTTAGGTAATAGAAGTATGCCAGTGTCCCGCTAGTTCAATGGGAATTCATGGAAGCCATCTATATTGAATTTGTAGAAAATACCAATGTTTGTATGGTAATGCTAGGCCCCTGATTCTGTGTCTTGGCTTCCCGTTTTAAGTTTTGATGTTATCAGTTTGAACATCACTGCATTCCATTCATGTGGCCAGTTCTAGTCAAATGTGCTGTTGAATCGTGGTTTTCTTGTCCTCAGCCTAACACCAATAACTACGAAAATTAAATATAGGCTGGGAATTGTTTCATCATTCAATGGTACGTATGCTTACCATTGGGAGGTGGTATTTTGTATCAAAGGATATATGCGTTCCCGCTGCCTCTTGTCATTGAGAAAAGATAAAAGCAAAGCCAACTTTAATTTATATATAACTATATATGTTCATGGACGAAGTTTTAATCTGTTTCACCATTTCAAATTCTCAATTGTCCGTATGCTTTTCGTTGCTCCTTTGACTAAAATAAGATAACAAAGCTTACATTTATGGACTGTTCTCTTCCGAATTAGTTTGAGGAAAATTTCATAACCTATTACTTGACGATAGATAAACTATTGATAAAACAATTTACGTGTGCTCTTCTATCAAAAAGATTTTTTTTTTTTCTTTTTAAAAAAAGAAAAACTTATATGACTTATTTTTACTACTAAGTATCTTTGGTGTGATAATATAAATGTTTGTGGAGTGTGTGAAGGGGAGAGAGGGCAAGAGCTGAGATTCAAGTTTCTAGAAAGAAGTTTAACACATACATTTTAATTAGGTTAGAGTAAAATTTTATGACTTATTGAATGAGTTTACAAACCAGTTTAGTGGTAATTTTTCCTATACTCATTATGCAAATCTACTTTAAACTCCAATATATATCCTCGTTTCCTTAGTATATTCTATGATAGGTGTTGTTATTATCAAATTTGATAGATATCACTCCTCTTATAGGAGACAAGGCCAAAATATAATTTAAAATTTTTATATATAAATAAATTTTATTTCATACAGCATGGTAACATTTCGGTCTAGTTTAGTCTACTTTGATTCATTCAGTTCAATTCAGTCCATTTTGGTCTATTTGGTCCCCTTCGATGATGTTTTGGGAGGAGCAATTTGTGTAAAAAAGGGAACTGTTTTATTAACAATTATGTCACATTCTCAATGTAATATTGGCATATTCTTGATAAAATTACAATTTTCTTATGTTATCAAACTATTGTATTTTTTTTTTCCAACCTAATATAATTGATGAATTTACTTATATATATGCTTCTCTTTAGGTTATACAAGACGAACTGTTTGTAAGAAGCACTAAAAACAAATTCAAACTATACATTATATTGTTTACCAAATATCTCACCTTATATAATAATTTAATCTAGAATGTATTATGTTTTCTTAAAAAAATTACAAAATTTAAAACACTTTCAAATAATAAATATAGATAGTTTATCACTTCATAAGTATAAATGCTTGTAGGGTGTAAGAGGCAAGAGCTAGAATTCAAGTTTCTAAAAGGAAATTTCATACACATTTACACTTAAATTAAGTTAGAGTAGAATTTCTATCTTATATAAAAAATAAATAAATAAATAAATAAACTAATATATTGTATTAGCTATACTTTGTTAGAAAATAATCACATCATTTTAGGAAGAAATTGAGACTAATACTAAGTTTCTTCTACTATTTTTATTTTTCACCAAACAAAAAAAAAAAAAATTGTCAAATTTTTCCTTGCATCGAGTGAGTCTGCAATTAATATAAGTAAAGATATAGCTCTTTTTACTTTACTATTTCAAACAAAAAATGGAAAATGCCTACTTTTATAATTTTGAGCTTTATTTGACCGATTTAGAATAATAGATTATCTTATCAGCTTTAACTTTTAATCACCAACAAAGGCAAACAAATGATTTAAGTAGTAGTTACCAGTTACCAGTTGCCGACATAGAATATAATGAAATCCTTCGGTTTTAGAGGAGTGCGGTAGGGAGGAAAGGAGGTACTTCCAGTTTCTTTAGAACTGCCTCAGAAAAATAAGAAACAAAGATTTCAAACGTAAATGAATTAAAGATATTAGAAATAGGGATCCATTTCAAACAAAATCAAATTTATTTTGTCTGAGAATCATTTCCATTGCATATTACACAATGCATGTCAACAAATATAAGATTGTATAACCAAAAATGCAACCACAGTTACTGGTAAGCACCAGATACAGAGTACATACCATATAACATTTCCTGTGGGATGATCACGCCATTATCCGAGGTATGAAAAGAGCGCACACAACAAAAAACTTCAAAAAATCTTGATAGTGAAAAAAAAAAATAATAAAAAAAAGGCCCTTAGAACTTTAGATAATAAAGATGCCCTTACACTTAAAAGACTATATTCTTAAGCAAGCAAAAATTTTATTAATTGAGAATGGAAAGAATGCACCCAACAATCATCTAAAATTACAGCAGCCAATCACAACCGCATGTCAAGTGTGGGGGAATGAACCCGAGTACAAGGCCAACATTTGGGATCTGGATGGCAACTGGCCTAAAGGCCACTGACAGCTAACAGAAACTTAATCCTCAAGATTCTAGCAATGTTTTTTTATAAACTAGAAATGATAACGTCACAAAATAGCCAGAAATATATCATATGGCAATCAGGAGATTTAGGTATTCAGAAGCCATGCAAGACTAAGAAGTGTGAAATTGCCATCTGATCATGAGATATTTGCATTCTTTAAAGATGTGGACACGACCACACCTGCAGATGTCCGCATTACATGCAACCCAAGCATAGCAGTACAAGAAGCATCCGTCTTAAGATGAGGCTGCACTAATTCCCAAATCTTTTTCTTTTGAATCTACAGATTGTCATACAGAAAACAATAAAATGCAGAAAATTAGTCTCTTTGAATGTGTTAAAGAAAGGTATAAATGATGATCATGATATTGCTCAGAAAAGGAGGTGCTAGAAATTCTTAGATACCCGCCATCAGACCATTCATTATTTATTAATGGGAGATGTGATTACCATAATATGGGAATGTTACAATGGTCACAGCTGGTAGGGACACCTCACAAGGAATACCACACCACTTGAATATTCCACACACTTCTTCTAGAAGAGTATTACTCATACGGCACAAGTCTACAGCATAATTTTCTCTATATTATCTGTTCATTACTCTTCTAACAGAATGTATATAGAGAAATGAAGTATAAACCTCTCTAACAGAACGTACATGGAGAAATGAAGTATAGAGTATAGACCTTATAAACAAGTGATAAACTACTAATTATTGTAAAAGCTTAATGTGGGACTCTCTCACACCCTCGTGTAAAAACAAAGCCAGATACAAATGAGTTTAGCATGTATTCTAAGAATCTATAAAAGGTACGGGTCATTATCAAACACACCCCTCTTGTACTACAAAATTGACTTCATAAAACCTTGTGTTATCTAAATAATGCAATTGACCATACTGTTAAGACTTCTGTCCCTTTTTTATTGGATGGAAAATGACTATGTGGGCACATGTTCATAGTAACTGATTCCTACCCACCAATCAAAAAAACTGATTCCCACCTAACACATATCTCCACAAGGATTTGGTATCCTAAGAATGCATCACTTTTCTTACAAGCCAAGGATCCATTTATCTTGATGATACACCCCATCCTACTCCCAACCTCTTCAAAATAAAGAATGCTTGAAAAGGCTACCTAGCAACAAAGGAAGCTCTAAATAGATTTGGAAGCCATGTCTGATAAAAAACTTTAGCACATAGCATACACACTGTCAGTGCAAATTAAACAAGGGAGCACTGAACAAAAAATATCACACAGAGCAGGGGATTATAACTCATGAACAATGTCCACTACATGTTTTTCAAAGCACTTCCAGCCTAAATCATAGTCTCTCACAAATTAGCTTGATAATCATATAGGCAAGAAAATCCCTCTTGGCTAAGGGGATTCTCAGTAAGCTGAATGAACACATAACATATTGACTCTAGAGGTGTTGGTTGCAACATTGTAACAAGAGAAAAGACCAGGTTATAAGGACTAAGAAATTGGAAGAGACACTGGTTGTAACAATCACAGAGAGCTGGGGACTATAAACTTCAGCTAGGTCAGAAAAGGGAATTCAATAAAATGAACAGGCAATTTATGCTTTTCCTTGTTTCAATTTGATGTAACAAAACTATCAAAGAGTCAAAACATGTTTTTGAATTTTACTATATTTGGTGGAGCAAGACCCTTGGAGTTTAAAAGCTATAGCACTTCAGTCTATATAGCCATAGACCGAAGTACTATTTATCAGGATAAGTCACATTACTATTACTCACATCAGGGAAAGAGGAGGAGAAAGAAATGCAAGTACATCATTAAACATGAACAAGAATCCACAACAAATGTCTAGAAACAGTAGAAAGGCTTCTGATTGTAATCAAATTTCAAAGTGATGAATCAACAATTACTCCCTCCCTCTTTCAATAATTACTCCCTTCCTCTTTGGGCTATCTCCAAATAATTGAAACTTTCCACTAGTAGACGTTCTATTTTCTACATTACAGTCACTTTTTGCCAAAAACTAAATGAGATTCTCAAAAAAATTAGTGCCATCTCTATTATAAAGGACATTCTAGGAAGATCACCATACCTTTACCTTTTCATTAATAATTTCGAACATTGCAAAAAAAGGAGATAGAAGGAGTAAACAGAAAATTGATTCACAAAAATATAAATAAATAAAATAAAGGACAATAATGCACCAGATATCTGGTTTGACAGGCTACTAGTCTAATAAGCTATATCTAAGACAGGAATATGGTCATTATCATAAAAAATGGGTGTAATATTTTACATAATGATCTCAAATAATTTGACATTAATGCAGCTATTAGCATGTTAACATGTGCCTATTATGCAGATATAAGTACTATCCTCAAACCTCTTAACCTTTTTTTTTTTATAAGTAAATCTCTTAACTATTTTATACAGTAAACATAGATTCCACACAAATAAAATAATACAAATTATGTGTTATTGACCAAGATATTTGTGCAATGATTGTGCAAACACTGATTGACATGCAAACCAAAAAATGTTGGGGAAATTTTTTTTATTGGTAAGTCACACATGAACTCAGCAAATCTTGGACCATGACTTTACATTCCAGCAATTCTTATAGAGGGAGAGGGTATCGTTTGAGATACAGTTGATTCACTTGTTTCTTTTCCTGTGTTAATTGGACATTACATGCTTGAATGCTTCAAATGAAAGAAGTGGGTACCTGGTTGGGTGTGGCAGCAGCAGGTTGATTTTCTTTTTCTTCTTCTGAACCAAACCAAATTCTTTCACCAGGTAGTGAATCCTCTGGAGGCACTAGAAGCTCAACATTCTCATGGGATGCATCAGAAGCAGCCATAAGCATCCCACATGACTTGACACCACGCATGTTCCTTGGCTTCAAATTAGCAAGAACAACTACTTTTTTATCCTGCATGTAGATGTATATCAAACATTTGATGCAGTTTCACAGTGTATTCTGAAAAAATTAATTTGGACACTGACAAATAGTGAAAGTCCATTTTATTTTTTTGAAGTAAATATCAACATTCCAAATTAATAAGCAGGT
This sequence comes from Quercus parvula, assembly GCA_030820535.1. Lineage (NCBI taxonomy): Eukaryota > Viridiplantae > Streptophyta > Magnoliopsida > Fagales > Fagaceae > Quercus > Quercus parvula. The sequence continues at coordinate 223,252 of JAUAME010000007.1, read as the reverse complement.
AAAGAAAATGACTTTACTTTATGTGTTCTCCTTTGGAAATGATTTCATTTGCTTCCTACATTTTTCTCCAAAGATTGATGGGAAAAAATCAGGTTTAGTCAGATCTCATTGTTTGAATAGATATAACTGTTTCTTTCTTTCTTTCTCTGTGTTGAATCATGGAAATGCTAAGATCTGATTAAACCCTGATCAAACTATGTATGAATATTTGATCTCTTGAAATCTATTATTCCCTGTATGTTTTTTTCAAACATTTCTGGGAGTGGTTAGTTTAGCTATTACTACATGTTACATGGAATAGAGGTTGCATTTGGGTGGCATGAAGCTCAATCTTCTTGTCCCTTGGTAAAGTTTATCATCATGACATAATAAATAAATAGAAGACAAGAGATTGAGATTTAGATTTAGATGGAGATATATAGAAATTAAATTACGTGGGTGGGTTGATATGAAAGAAAGAAAGAAAGAAATTGAGTTTGAGATAGAGCTGACCTGAAGGAGGTGAAGGGGAACAAAATTGACTAGGCCGCTACAGATAGTTCTGGGTTCAGCTTCTCCAACATCGACCTCTTCGACGTAAAGAGAGTCAGCCTCCTCATGCCTCCACGCCTTAACAACACGCCCAACCCATATGTCCAGCATCTCCGCCGCTTCTTTTATTATTATTTCCGGATCCTTTTTCTTCTTCTCTTCTTCTTCTTCTTCTTCTTCATTTTTATTAGTATTACTACCAACCGTCGCCGCACCAGTATCAGCCGCCGCCGTGCAAAATGATAATGATAATGATGGTACCCACTGTGACTTTGTGCTTCTTCTTCCTCTTGCAAAGGAGGAGAGGGTGAGTGGCGATGGAAGACGACCTTTGTTATTATTTTGGTTATTGTTATTGCATATTGTTACTGATGATGACGGTGATAAGGACGAAAGCAGCAACGCTCTGCCTCTGCCTCTCAAAACCTTTGCAATTGCACAATAGGAAGCTGTTGTTATTGTATTCGTTGGCACTGCCATCGCTACCATCATCCTTCAATACACTCACGAATCAATGTCATATCTATATCTCTATCTATATATTATTATCCTCATATCATTTCGTTTCCTGCCTTCACCACAAGTCACAACTCTTAACACAAACTCCCTTTTTACAATAGGCATTACCATTATTATTATCATTGTTCTCAAAATTTTTTAATTAAAATTAAAATTATTGTGATTTAAGTGGTGAACATTCTAATTGATATTTTGTGTGAGTGAATTTCAAACTTAGCACTCTTGTTCGAGAACAAAAAACTTTATTAATTGAGTTAATTGCAATCCATTAAATTATTGAAAAAATGATGAAAAACGGAAAAAGAAAAATTGATTAAATTCAGCTAATAACTTCAAGTTTTTGTCATGCTCTTTATTTTTGGGCAAAGTTTTTATTTATTTTTTTTTTTCTTTGAGGGAATTGGGCAAAGTATTTAGTTTAAGTTTTGTTCTTCACATTTTAGATTATAATCATGTGCTATTTAGAAATTTTATAATGTGAAGTAACTTCTATTCTCTAATATCAAAATCAGATCAAATCAAAATAGATTTAATCTTACACTACCATCTGATTCGTGGTGAGAAAATGAACAAATAAAAAAAAAATTGAAATTTATCATCTCCTAAGTGCAATTATTTTTGTCATTAAAACTAAACAAAGTTTTAATGCCATATATGCCATATAAAAATAAAATGATAGACACCTTTAAATAAACTAGTCACAGAGAAATTTTGTTAAAAATACTTTGTTCTCTCTAAAAATTAAATAATTTCTAAAATTATTTCATCTATTTATCTCTACCAATATATCATTACGGCTAAATCACTTTTAAACTAAACTAACAAATTAGTCCAAGTATAAGTGATTAACCAATTTCCATAAAGCAAGAATTATTCTACACAAAGCATATCAAAATATAAAGCAATATGGAAAAAGGGTAAAAGCATGCAAACCACAACTAAATACTAAAGTGTTTAGGAAGAGAATAACTCAAAGCCCGGGCAGAAAAACCTCTCCCCGAACCACACCGTTAGAAATCTCAACTAGACAAGATAGTTGCAATACAATAGAACGCTATGAACCCTCCAAGCCCAGAAGCCTAGGTGTATTAAGCCTTCCAAGCTCCAGCTAGTAACCTGCTTCTCCAAGCTCTTTCTCCTTCTAGCTTACTGGAGACCCTCCATTGAAGCGCCAATGTAAACTCCACCAAATAGATTGGATTTTGAATGTAGCTTTCTAAATTTCCAATAACCTCACTCACTGCTCACAAGGGTCTGTGTATAGGTGAGATGAAAGAAATACAAATCTCAATCAAGGATTGAAAGAAACGGAAAAAAATGTATAAAGTGTTTTTGCTCAACAACCATGAAAGCTCACTTAAGGTGTAAAATACTAGTGAATGTTTAGACCCCCAATTACAAAAATACCAACATAAGCTTATATTCAAACAATATATATGCAGAATGATAAATATAAGCTATACCCAAATATTGCAAACTACTCTAAGCCATAATTTAATCACAACATAACAGTAATTAAAAGCAAAGAGTAAGGGTTAGAGGGAAGCAAACACAAGATAACACCGACACGTGTTATCGAAGAGGAAACTAAAGTACTTGGCAAAAAACCTCTCCACCGCTCTCCAAGTGGTAAAATGATCCATTAGAAAATCAGTTGGGATACATGAATAGTAATAGATCCTCCAAGTCTAACAACTCTTGGCTACCGACTTTAGTTTGGTCAATTCTTCATCGGTTCTTCACCATCTCATTAATCGGTGTTAGGCCGAGCGCTATAGAATTTCCCCCGAACGATAATTTCTTTGTCCCAATACATGTGTTATTGGGCTGAGCTCACTCCAATGAGTTTAAGGTCCATTACCCTCTTATGGACTGGACTTGGCTACTCAGGCCAATCTTGGGCCTTAGCTAAATGGGTCGGTACTGATTTTTTGGGCCAAAACCCCCCACAGATACATTAAAATAAAAATAAAATACATTCAAATTTGTCACTAAATAAAGCTAATTAACATAAACTTTTCAAAAAACAAATATAAACTACTTAAAAGAAACCAAACAATCAGTTTGAATCAATTTTCAAAATTCAAGTCACATATTACAATTCATAAGAAAAATTGTACACAAAAAGAGGGGATAAGTAGAACAAAAATGAATAATTTTTTAAACGAAAATAATATTTTTATTCATTTTAAGCAGGAGCAATACGTTACTCATTAGTTTCAAAATTTTAACTAAGAATTTAAAAGTTTTATTTGACTTGGAATAGCACTGTCATATTGAGAAATATTCTGTCTAATGGCATTCGATCACAGAATTCATTACAGTTGCATAAATGACAATCATATAAAAAATGGCATATGGAAGCCACAATAAATAGTAATAATAATAAAATTTTTTTTTTTGATGAACCAATTTCATTATTATTAGAATACTTCTAACTATGTGCATATGAATGAAAAGTCAACTTTAAGAAGAATGGATTTTTACTAGCTAGGAAGTAGGATGGGAGTCTTTTGGCTGAATATTGCAAAAAATTGAGTTTATTGGTGATATAGATACTGCTCAAAGTTATTTGGAAAAATGAGGAAAGAGAGTGAATTTCGGCAATGGTTGCCGAAATCAATTGCCACAAATTTTTTTTAAAAAATTTCTTCCCAAGATTTCGGCAACTTGGTTGCCACAAATTTTTTTTTTTCCTCCCATTTTCGGCAACTTGGTTGCCACAATTCATATTTTCTCTCTCCTCCCTTCCTTACAATTTCAGTAACTTGGTTGCCACAATTGGTTTCCCTTTAGGCACTCCACCTAGCACTAGCACTTCGGGCACTTCACACTCACTTGGGTAGCAGTTTCAGTTAGCAAGAATTTCAGTAATCTCATTAATGAAATTCAATTTTTTCTCTCTCCTCCATCACATCACTTATCTTTACTATCTCTCGTACTTTTTCTTGCAATTTCAGCAACACTATTGCCGAAATTCACTCTCTTTCCTCATTTTTCCAAATAATTTTGAACAGTATCTATATTATCAATAAACTCAATTTTTTGCAATATTCAGCCAAAAGACTCATTAGGATGGTGTAGGGGATTTTTTTTTTTTTTTTTTTTTGTACAAAAATACACATGTCAGGATATTTGTGAACACTTCTTGGACAAAAGCTAGTTGGGTTGGGTATTGCGCCTAGTTCGTTCTGCAAGATGGACATGACTAGAAGTCTAGAATTGGGCTAGATATGTACTTAAAAAAAAAAACGCATTTGGTACATGTGTTTAAACACGTGTTTTTAGTTTTTAAACAGCATTACACACTTTTTAACACACTTTTTCACCCATACATATTTCCAAAAAATACAAACAACATTACTATAACAACATTACCATACAGTCCCTAAACACTCCAAACAAATAATAAATATAGCCTTGTAATTTGTTACCCACGACAACATTAGTATATTAATAAGTATTTAATGACTGTATTCTACAACGTATATATACAGACACAAGATGGTCTTCTGCAGAATAGAACTTAGCAAAGAAAGATGTTGAAAGCACCTTAAAATGTATATTTATTATATATCTATTTGGGCGTTATTTTCCTTATTACTATACTTAATTTGTATAATTAAATGATGATTTGCATTAGTCCCTATTATTTATCTTTACATAATTTCTTGAATAAAATACCATTTATTGTGTGTAAATTTATATTTTCAAGAAATCATGTGAAAAGAAGTTTATAAGAGTTTGTGGGAGAATGGTGGTCAAACTAGAATTAAAGAGGAGCTAAAGGATCATGCTTAAATGTTTAAGAATGTACAGTTGGAATGCTTGAGACGTGTACCGTGTTTGAAAAATGAAAAATACTAAGACTATAATTTTTGCCACAACTTGCTCATATGACAAGTCGTGAGTAGTGGAGTAAGCATGGGTCCACAACACCACCACTCATAACTTTCCATCTGAGCAAGTTGTGGCAAAAATTATGACAAAAGTTGTGATCCTAGCATTATTCTTGAAAATTTCATATTAAAAAAAGAAATCATGAAGGTAAAATCTAAAAATGAAAAATTAGATTTGAGCACTGATCAGTATTTTGGGCTTATCTCTTTCCTCAAAATCCAATTGACATAAAATTAGATGGGCTGGAACCGTGACTTAAAGCCCTACAATTTTGTGGTTTTGAGTTTTCCGAATTTCACACTTGTTGAAGGCTTAAAGTTACCGGTTGTTGAGGGCCATTTGTGGAAAGCCCAATGGAAAGAAAAGCCCAATGATGAGGGCCACAAGAAATTGACTATGAATAGTTAAAAAAGACCATTAGGCCCAAGCGGCAGGAATAATGAGTCACTAGCCCAACAATGTATACATGGGCCTTGAAAAGGTAAACGGGCTCAAAGAAGCCAGGAAAGAAAGAAATAGCATCCCATGGGCAGAATATGAGTTAGAAAAGTGAGAAAGGGTCGCTGCAGGCCCAAGGTAATGTAAACTAAGAAAGTAAGGGATTTATGGCAGGCCCATAAAACCCAAAGATAAGGATAAGGTTATTGGGCCGGGGAAGCCCAATGAAGTTAGTAACAAAGCCCATGGGAGTGTGGAATTAGCAAACAGGCCGAGGAAGCCCAAAAGAATTAGCAAACGGGCCGTGGATGCCCAAAAGGAGAAAACAAAGGGACATAGGAGCCCATGAGTAAAAAGAAACAAAACAGTGCCTATGATAGGCCACTAAGAAAAGGAATAAAATGGCCGGCCCAAAAGGGGGCCCAGCAGGATTGAGTCATTACGGCAGGAATTACGAGCCAAACACGGCAGGCAGCAAAGAAAAACAAAGGTGGGCCAAAGAAATATAAAGCCCATCATTATACGAAGCCCAGCTTCTGATTAGAGCGAATGACCAAAAGAAAGTCCACATGAAAGGCCAGGAAACGCAGACGGAGAGTCTCCAGGTCACGACAGACACATGAGCAGCAGGCAGCCTCTTGGACAAATTTGAGAGGGAAGCACGCACAAGGCCCAGGCGTCACCAGCCTGTACCCAGCCAATACAGGACATGGTGAGGCCATGGGTCAGAGGTAAGAGGTAAAGGGGGTGTGGTTTGGTGGTGGGGAGAGGGGAAAAGATCTATTTTCGGTCCCTGTTCAAACCTCTTTTGGGAGGTACGTCCTGCTGGGATGACAGACCACCCAAAAGAGGCAATTTGAGAGGGAACCGTTGAGTGCATGCTCTGAGTGTGAGGAGAGAGGAGGTTAACATCGTTGCTGGCAGCGGCGCACAGAAGGACAAGACAAAATGAGTCCGCAGCGCACAGAAGGACAAAATGGATCCGTCTCTGTCTGGCAGGGGTTTTGTACGATTGGCAGGTACACCCAGACCAGACAAAGGCGGTTAAGGAGCAAAACAGTAAAACACTGGTCACGGCAGGCACTATAAAGAGGCCCTTGCTGTGCCCTGTAAAGGGGATCGAAAAACAGGAGATTTTTCACAACGTAAAAAGAAAAAACAGAGTAAGAAGAGAAGAAAAAAGATTAGAACAAAAACAGAGAGAAAAGGAAAGAAACTAAGAAAGAAAGGAGAGAGTTAGTTCGAAAGAGCATGCACCAATAGATCGGCTTCCCTCTCTCCCCCTTCAAAATCTCACATTTCCTCCAAAGAATGCAAACGAGAGCTTTCCCAGTGGGACTATAACCATTCAGGGCCGACTCCCTCAAAGCCATTAATTCCCATAGCAGGATTCTTCCTGGGGGATTATTTGCATTGAGAAGAGGCGTTCTCCCCTCTTTGGATTTGCTGCGGCAGACAAAACTTATAACTTAATATTTTGCCTATTCAAATTAATCAGTGTTACTCTCTTTATTTTCCTTAATGATTGGTATCATTGTGACGATAATCATGTTTTACTAACAGGAAATACATAACAGTCTGTATGAGTAAATAGAATACTCTGTTTTTTTTAGTCATTATTATCTGCCTGCCATAACTTGTCTGCAACAGTCTAGCCTGCCATAACTTCTGCAACAGTCTAGCCTGTCATAGCTCGTCTGCTACGATTCTGCTTGCCGAAGAACTTGCTCTTAGCAAGCGTGGCATAAGTTTGTGCACAAACCGGCCCAAGTTGAGTTGCAATTGGACCGACCCCAGCTCCCTTACTCAGAAACACTAGGGCCCACCATCGCAGGAGGCAGCCCAGCCCATTACCGTAGGAGGCAGCCCAATCCTACCAGAAAAGGCCCCCACATTAAATTGGCGACTTCACTGGGGAGTTGGGAAACAGACAGGGGTAAAGGAAAAGAAAACAGCACCCCTCGCAAACAATGCCACCCAAATCTAGGACGACACGAAATATGAGTGCCGTGCCCTCACAAGCAGAATCTAGGCCAACAACGCCTCATCAAGAACAACTTAACCAGACAGAAGGTGCCAACAGAACGGGGGCTGATCCTCAGCCTCAAGCAAGAGTCCCCGCAGACAATGTCAACACCTTCGTCGAAGTGTTGCAATCATTGCAGCACTCACAGCAACAAATGATGGAAGAAATCCGCCAACTAAAGGCGGACAAAACAAAAGAAAAAGGCAGCCAGCATGACCCAGATCATGCGGCAGACGGAGTAGAGACGCTGGCAGGAGGTGCCCCACGGAGCGCAGGACAGCGTTTCATTACCATGGCTGAGGTAGTGGCTCTCTTGGAGCAAGAGAGAGCCAGAACACCAAAGGAAAGATTTTACTCAAGGAGACCTTCTTATCCTTTAAAAGTGCTCAGCAAGCCATACCCCGAGAGGTATGAACCAAGGGCCTTTGCCCAGTACGATGGCAGGAAGGGAAGTGCAGTAGAGCACGTGAGCAAATTCATTGACACCCTTGGCCCTTATGCGGCAGATGAAGACTTATGCCTTCGGGAGTTTTCAAAGTCACTATGCGACCGAGCATACACCTGGTACAATGGTTTAAAGCCAGGATCAATCCCAACTTGGGATGACATGGTGGACGTATTTTGCACTAAATACTTTCACGGAGAAGAAACAGTGACGCTTGCAACTCTGCAGGCAACAAAGCAAAGAAGCGGTGAAGATCTAATGGAATACATCAAACGGTTCAGCGATATAGCACTTGATTGCTATGATCACTGCGAGGAGAGGACGTTGGTAGAAATGTGCATGACCAATATGATTCGGGAATTCAGAGCTGTCCTAGAAAATCTGGAGATTTCCCAGTTCGCGCAGCTATTACAGAAAGCAAGAAAGACGGCTCAGTCCGTGAAACCCAGTTCAGACAAGCGGAACACACCGCAGGCCATGGCCGTGTCTACTGGAAACCAGAGAAGGAGAACAGAAGGGAGGGAGTATGATACACCTCCACCCCTGCCATGCACTCCTAAGGAGCTGGAGGTGCTACTTGACAAGTGGATAGCAGATGGGATCTTTAAGCCCAACCAGGTTTCCAGAGAGCCAACGGAAGAAGAAAGGAGAGATCCTCGCTTCTGCCGCTTGCACAATTATGTGCAGCACCCCACCGCAGAATGTTGGGCGCTCCGCAGGCTAGTGCACCGCAGGATCAAAGAAGGCACATTAGAGCTGATCCAGCAGGAAGTTCAAAGAAACCCACTCCCAAACCACAAGGGAAAGGGTGTGGCAGCCGTAGTAATATGTGCGGACCTAGGAGAAGATGAGGAAGAGAACTTGGCCCTGCCTGCCGCGGCCATTACTACCCTTCAGCAGAGTGCCAAGTTCAAAAATCTATTTGACCAGTTAGGGCTTACGGCAAAAGAAAGAAAGATAGCTACGGAGGCCTTGGTGAGCATCGCCTCCAGCGCAGGGGTGGAATGCCTGTCAGCAGAGATATCAGAAGACAGGGCCCTCCTGCAGGAATTAACGGAGATCACATTTAGCAGTGAAGATATGGAAGTAGGGCACCCAGATCATCGAAGGCCTCTCTACTTAGCAGCATCTATAAATCAAATCCCCATCAAGAGGGCCCTGGTGGATACAGGTGCTTCCGTAAATCTCATCCCATTAAGCACCTTACAGGCCGCAGGAATTTCAGAAAGAAAGATCCAAGGATGCCCGATGGAAGTAACAGGATTCGGTGGGAGAGGTGAATACACCGCAGGCCACATTCAGTTATGGTTGAAAGTGGGTCCTATAGCCTCTCTAGCTCGCTTCCACGTAGTCAGAACGGAAGTATCTTACCACGTACTTTTGGGGAGGCCTTGGTTACAAAAGCATCGACTAGTCCCGTCCACCTACCACCAATGTGTGAAGGGAAGACTGAATGGCAAGATGATACGCATAGCGGCAAACCCTTCGCCATTCGAGCAGGCAGAAGCCCACTTGGTAGAAACCATGTTTTATGATCAATGGGCCCCATCTGGAGAAAACGCGGTTGCAAGACCACAAGGCACCTTTGTGCCTAGGTGGAAAGATGTTCAAGATGACCCAGAACCTGACTTAAGAGAGTTACTGGCACGAAAGAAGAAAAGAAAAGAAGCGCCTGCCGCAGACCTGGATGAAGTACCTCAGTGTGTCAGGATCCGAGGTCTTGATGGCAAGATTATCTACAAATTATGAAGGTGCGTGGGACCCACGGGTGAATTGCAAGTGGGTCCCGCCCAAAAGGGGCAACACAAGAGTTTGGCATGTTGTGTTGTTGAAAGAAGTTTGGAAAAAGAAGAAGGGAAGGATGAGGCAGTTACGACGGAAAGGGACATCCAGGTTATGGCAGAGGAAGAGCTGGAAGAGGTTGACTTGGGGTCTGATTCGCAAGAACCAAGCCCATCTCAATCAGTGCAAGCCTAACGGAAACGGAGAAGTCAGAACTCATATTACTGCTGAAAGAATTCAAAGACGTTTTTGCTTGGGATTACAATGAAATGCCAAGGCTCGATCCCAGGCTTGTCGCGCATACGTTGAATGTGGACCCAGAGGCCAGGCCGGTGGCCTAGCCTGCCAGGATATTCCACACAGAAATAGAAGGGCAAATAGTCAAAGAAGTACAGAAGTTACTAGCCGCAGGATTCATCAAGCCTATCCAGCATCCCCGCTGGCTATCCAACATAGTACCTGTGAAAAAGAAGAATGGGCAGATAAGATGCTACGTGGATTTCAGGAATCTTAACAAAGCTTGTCCCAAGGACGAATTTCCATTGCCAAACATGGATTTGCTGATAGATTCTGCGGCAGGAAACGCCATGTTCTCATTCATGGATGGTTTCAGTGGATATAATCAGATCAAGATGGCGCCAAAAGATGCAGAGAAAACTGCCTTCAGGACACCCATGGGCAACTTCTATTATAGTGTGATGCCCTTCGGGCTAAAAAACGCAGGTGCAACCTACCAGCGGGCAATGATGGCCATATTCCATGATATGATGCACAAGGAGCTGGAAGACTATGTGGATGACATAGTGGTCAAGTCAAGAAAAAGGGAAGAACACTTTCGGGTGTTGAAAAGAGTATTCGAGAGATGCAGAGCTTTTAAGCTAAGAATGAATCCCCTCAAGTGCGCATTCGGAGTGTCCTCTGGGAAATTTTTGGGTTTCCTGGTTCACAGCAGAGGCGTGGATGTGGATCCAGCCAAGGCCACAGCCATAGCAACCATGAGACCTCCTGCCACAGTAAAAGAACTGAAAAGCTTCTTAGGAAAAGTTTCATATATTCGGAGGTTCATCCTTGGTTTGGCATCAATTACCTCTGCTTTCACCAAGTTGCTCAAGAAAGGGCAAAGTTTCGAATGGGGGGCAGTACAGCAGACGGCCTTCAAAAGGCTACAGCAGATAATGATGAACCTCCTCACGGTGCAGGCTCCTATTCACAAAAGACCGATGTTACTCTATCTAGCCACCAACTCATACGCCATTGGCGCGCTAATCGCTCAGGAAGACAGAGGTGGTACTGAGCAGCCAATATACTACATCAGCCGCGCCTTAAAAGACGCCGAAACTCGCTACCTAAGGGGGCCTAGCCATTGTTTACGCTTCGCAGAGGTTGCGTCACTATTTCTTGGCATACGAAGTGTGGTTGATGACTAAGTCACATGCCGTTAAAACTCTGCTACAACAGTCGATTCTCTCCGGCAGGATATCCCAGTGGTTGCTGCAATTGTCACAATACGACTTGAGAATGGGGATGCCTAAGGCAGTGAAAAGTCAGGCTATAGCGGATTTATTAGCACAGTTTCCAGGAGAGGAAGAATTCCCACTAGACGATGAAGTTCCAGGGGAAGTCGCTGTAGCAGAGGAGGTCAAGGAACAGTGGGTAATGAAATTCGATGGGTCTTTTACTGCCCATTCCGGAGGGGTAGGAGTAGTTCTGTATCATGAAGAGGACAAGGCAGTGGCACTATCGTTTAAGTTAGAATTCCCCTGTTCAAACAACACGGCGGAGTACGAGGCCTACCTGACTGGGCTTGCCATAGCGCTCGAAATGGGAGTCAAACACTTGAAAGTGCTGGGAGATTCGAACTTGGTCGTCTGCCAGGCCAAAGGAAGCTTTTCCTTAAAAGAACCCAGCCTAGCTCCATACAGAGCAATGGCCCAGAGGATGGAAGAGAAATTCTCAACCTTTGAGATAGAACATGCTCCGAGAAATGAAAATCGGTTTGCAGACGCGTTAGACGCACTGGGTTCGCAGATAATCTTTGAAGGGAGTAGCACCAACGTAGAAGTCAGTAAAAGGAAGGAATCGATCATCGAAGTATTGAAGGAAAAGTTCCAGGAAGAACAGGATGAAGGGGATTGGCGAATCCCCATAAAGGAGACCTTGGTAAAGGGGGACGACGCAGCAGAATTGAAAGTGTTAAAAGACTATGCTTTGGTAAAAGAAGAGCTGTACCGTAGGATGCCAGGTGGGGTTTTATCCCGATGCGTGGGCCTGGAGGAAGTCCAGAGAAAATTGAAGGAAATACATGACAAGACCTGTGGGTCCTGTGAGGAAGTCAGTCTTTACCGCAGACTCCAGAGAGCAGGCTTCTATTGGCCAAACATGGGTAAGGACGCAGATCAAGTACAAACTCAGTGTGGGACCTGCCAGCTTGCGGCAGACAGGAAGGAGAGTTATGCTGTGTTCGTCAGCGAGGACTGAAGGACCCCCTTTATGCAGTACCTGGTGGAAGGTGTCCTGCCACAAAGACACAGCGAGAGGTACAAACTTAAGAGGTTGGCAACACGTTACTTCTTGCACAACACAGTCCTTTTTAAAAGAGGATATGATGGAGACCCTTTGAGGTGTTTGGGTCCTGAAGAGGCTAAAGAAATGATAAAAGAAGTACATTCTGGAGAATGTGGTGAACACCAGGGGAAGAAAAGGCTTTACAGATGTCTACTGCAGATGGGCTACTACTGGCCAACTATGAAGAAAGACGCAGCAGAATTTGTAAAGAAGTGTCACAGTTGTCAGGTACAAGCCAATTTAATCCATACCCATCCACAAGGCTTGCACATCATGGTCACTCCATGGCCCTTTCACACTTGGGGGCTAGATTTGGTGGGGCCAGTCAACCCGCCATCACGTGGGTACATTTGGATATTAGTAGCTACAGAATATTTTACCAAGTGGGCGGAGGCGATACCACTCCGCAAGGCCACAGGCGGAGCAGTGGCAAACTTCATCAAAGAAAATATAATTGTGAGGTTTGGAGTACCCCACAGGATCATCAGCGACAACGGCACACCGTTTGTCAACAGCGATGTAAGAAGAATGCTTGAGTTCTACCAAGTCAAGCACCACAGATCATCACCCTACTATCCCCAAGGGAACGGGCAGGCGGAGGCGACAAACAAAATCCTCATAAAAATCATCAGCAAAATGAGCCAAGAGTATGCGGGAGGATGGGCAATGCTCCTGCCAGATGCTCTCTGGGCATACCGAAAATCACCAAAGTCAGCCACGGGCTTTTCACCCTTCTCCTTAGTCTACGGAACTGAAGTAGTGAGTCCAGCAGAAATAATGACACCATCCTTAAGGGTCATGCAGATGCAGGAAAAGGAAAAAGAGGAAGGAGTCTTCGCAGCAGAAAGGCTTGAGAACCTGGAAGAACTTGATGAAAAGAGGGAAGAAGCCCAGGAGCGTAGCCGCAGATACAGGCAGAAGATGACTGAAGCCTACGGCAGGATGACCAAGGAGCGAGTGTTTGCGGAAGGACAGCTAGTGCTAAAAGTGGCAGATTATGTCAGGCGAGGTTTGGCAGGACCATCTAAGTTTGCACCAAAATGGGAAGGACCCCTTGTGATAAGAGAAGCGCATCAAAGCGGATATTATCGCCTGACTCAAATAGATGGCAGGGACTTGATGGACCCCATCAATGGAAAATGGCTGAAGCGTTATTTTGCTTAGAAAAGGAAATTTTGTGGTTGACCACCTTTTCTCAACTATCTGTTTATGTCTTCCTTTTTCTTTTTGATTTTTTCCTTTTATTCCTCCAAGTGATTATGTCATAAGAAAAGTTGTAACGTGCTTTCATGAGTGTGCAATGAAAAGGTACGAAATATTAGCATCATGTTATAGCAGCAGTAAAAAGAAAAGAAGAAATAGCAGAGTGTAGCATCATTACAAACTCAAAGTGTGGCAAACACAAGCCAAGCAACTACGGCTGGAAATACAAAAGTGTTCTGTATGACATAAACAGAGAAACAAAGAAAAGGAAAGGGAACGGTGCTATCATCAGTAAAGTCCAGAAATGAGACTCTGATCCCCAAGGCGACTAGGTCCCCTAATGCCGGAAAGAAGATGCTCGCGGCGACCCTCCAAATCAGCCACCTCCTTCTTCAAAAGCTCAATGCGGACATCTATGGCCTCAATGGCTGGACGGACTTTCCTCATAAAAAAGGCTCGGGCAATCTCACGAAGATGCTCAAGAATAAACTCCACAGCAAAACCTACATTGATAAGCTCCTGCACCGCAGCCCTCCACTGCAGAATTCTCTCGGCAGAAACAGTGTCGATGAAGTTATGTTCAATATCGTTCAGCATACATCCCAACATTTTCAAGAAATGCTCCCTGGCAGAACGGCCCAGACGAAAGCCCTGCATAAAGTTGCTATGACTGCTGTAGATCATCACTAAGTGGGAAACACAGTCCTGAGGGACTCGAAAGCCATTAAAGTCCACATAGGGAGGACCGGAAGCCCAAAACTCTGCCGGACCAAGGTCATTAACTTCCGGCTGATCAAAACGGACGAAGAAAGATGCAGCATCGTCTGGAATGGCGACATAACTACTACTGCCCGCGTCAAACTAAGAAGGTATAGTAGGAAGTGGACCTGCAATAAAGGGGGAATGGAACACAAGGGAACATAAAAAAAAAATAAATAAAAAAAAAAAGAAAAAAAAAAAAAAAAAAAAGAAAAGGAATGAGTGCCAAAAAAAAAAATTACCAGGAATGGGGGCTACGAGTGTAGCAGGAAGGGGTATCACAGGCACAAAAGGAACAGGGGCAGTAGGTATGGCTGAAACAGGTACTGAAAGTGCTGCAGGAGCAGGCGCTACAGGGGAGGCAGGAGCAGTCATCCCTTCACCTGCTGCAATCTCTGGTCCTTTAGAAGTTTCTGCAAGTGGAGAGATGAGTATGCAAACGAAGCGCAAATACAAAAAAAAGAGGGAGGATGAAGAGAAAGGGAGATACATACCCATCAAGTCAGGTCCAGACGAAGCACTACCCTCTTCATCAGAGTCAGAAATAGTCCTCTTCAACACAGGTACATCATCAGGATCCTCAAAAATGTCAGCAGACCCTTCTGAAGATAAGTCCAGGTCAGGGCCACGGGTGGCAGAACTAGGGATGGAAGAAGGAGTAACAACAAGCGAAGCACTACCCTTTGCAGCCTGGGAAATATCTGCAAAAGGGTCGCTGGACGAGATCACTAGCGGCAGAATGGGAGGAGTAATCTCGGTCTGAACAACGGCGGAAGGAGTGGCGCCCTCTGAAGGAGCAAATCTCTCAGCAGGCAAGGGTGTAGTCTCACCAACCCCTTCAACATGAGTACCCTCTCTAGGTACCGGCTCGGCAGAAGGGGTGGGAGTTTTGGCAAGAGCCTTGTGTGCAGCAGGAGGGGCAGGCGTCGATAATACCGCCTCGGCCCCATCAAAGAAGCCTTCCATAGGCACACCCATGGAAGCAGAAATCTCCTCGGCGGTAGGATGATATACGGACAAAGGTTCAGGTTCCTCCTAAAGAAGAAACTTTTGTTAAGTAAAAAAAAAATGTGTGCGAAGGAAAGGGGGGAGGCAGAGGACCCATGGCAGATGCGTGCAAAAAGAAAAAAGGGAGAGAGAAGTGAAGAAAAGGGACTCACCTCAGGCTCAGGATCATCAAGAAAAATGGGGCGAGTAGCTGATGAATCTTCCTTGTACTTGGACTGAAAGGAAAAAGATAGAAAAAGGTTGGCGAGTTGGCCACAAGATAATTAAGAAATCTTATTAGAAAAGAAAATAAAAGGAGGAAAAAAGGACTTACTCTCCGTTCAGTGGCAGATACGGGGTGAGGAGTGGTTTTCCTTTTGCTACCACGAGTCCTGACAGCCGGCAGAGCACCTACAGGAGGCAGTGGTGTGGCTGGCTTGGTTTTGCTAGCAGACTTGAACTTGACAGCAGACCTGGGTTTGGCAGGCACCTTTTCACTCGGAGCAGGAAGGTTAATCACTTTAACTTTTTTCTCCCAAGCAGGGGGATAGTCACCAGTATGCAAAAACCACCCTCTCTTCTCTGCATCCCACTCAAAGATGGCTGACCGGCTCTGCTTCCTAGCATACGCCAAAACAGACCTGGAAGGAAGCAGCAGGCGAGAGTTAGCCGATGCAACTGTACTTAACCCTTCAGGAGGAATGAGAGAAAAGCCACGGCTCCCAGATAACTCGGCAACAAACGAATCCATCACTGCACGCCAATAACCGTGCATGGGAAAGGTACAAACACCCTCCCTCAATGAACCAGGAACGGTGACGGCATCGAAGCGCTTCCTCCAAAAATCAAAGGCAGTAGGCCGCAGGAAAGGATGGACCGAAGTGGGAGCCCTCATCAGGGAAGAAAGGTCTTCAGGAATGTCTTGATCCAACCCAAATTGCCTCCTCACCCGGTTGGCAGGATAATGGACAAACCTAATACCTTCATCCGCTAAGTATGGCAGCCAGCCGGCATTGGTAGCGGCGAGATAAGTAATTCCAGTCTCATCAAAACCTACCAACGGAGTGGTAGTCCCAACAGCATCAACAAACGAACCCATGGCAGAATCCGCACAAGTATAACCAGCGCCCAAATTTCTATATGCCCGCCAAGAAAAACCCATGCCTTCATCGAAAGATTTAACTACAGAATAGCCTATCGGCTTCAAACCACACCAACGAAAAGCAAGTGGAAAGTCGGATTCAAACCTGCCACAGAAGTCGGTGATCTCCTTTGGGCAACTCTGGTATTTCTCCTTGGCAAACCGGGCAGGCCTACACCTCGCCAAATATTGAGCACAGCGCTCAAACATCCACTGCTGAAGTATGGTAGAGTGAACAGAAGAGGTGACAATATAGCAGGACCCAGCCTGCTGCTCATCGTTATGGAGAATGTCCAGCTGGACGTACAAATGCCCCAGAAACATGGGGGCTAGCGGCAGGCTCACCCCCGCAGATATTTTAATGGCCAAACGAAAATATAAAGGTTTTATGGCATAATGAGGGTGGGCCCCAAAAACAAACTTACTAAGCCAAAAAGCAATAAAAGCCGCGCGGCGGGCGGTAGCAGAAAACTTGGAAGAAGAACTCACCCAGTAGGATAGCTTGGCATTTCCGGGCATTCTTTTCCTTAGTTCAGCTTCGATGGCCTCCTCCTCAGAAGAAAGCTCTAAAGCGGCAGGATCAGTATCGCCGAGAATGGGCAAGAGCAACTGGTCGGCCACATCCTCAAGGGTTACAGTAAGTTTGTCGCAGGAGAAGAAAAAGGTGTGAGTAGTAGTGCACCACCGGCGGACCAAGTGGCGGAGATTATAGAGGTCACGAAAGTTTGACAAACAACGAGAAGAGACCACGGCCTTCAAAACGCCGGCCCGTTGCAATAAACCCATAAATCCTGTGTCGGAAAGTTTGCTATCGACCCACTCCTTCCAACCCAGGGACGCGCCGGACCCAAATTCAAAGTGGAGGGGTACAGGAAGTGATATACCTTAACGGATGGACAAATCGGGGATTGAAGAAGCCAACGGAGCCCAAGAAACGTCGGGGTCTCGCCGGACAAGGGTGATCAATACACGGCCTGGTGGCGGCGGTACATATTCACCGGGAACTTTGGGGAAGTGAGGACTGGTTTCATACCACGGGTCGATTAAGGGAGCGCACTCGCCGTCAGGGTCACGCTCCACCTCCTCCTCGATGGACCGCTCCGAATCGGAACGATCCGCCTCCTTAGAGACAACAGGGGGGTTGAAGGCTACTGCCTTCCCCTTGCGACGAGAAGAACTAGGACTTTTCGCCAGAGACATGATGGGAAAGTTTAACCGGAGAGAATGGGTATGGTCGACTTGAAGGAAGAAGAAGATGTGAAGAGCGTGCGTTTTGGAGAGAAAAGGATTTGTGTCTAAAATGCAGAATGATTTCTTTTCTAAATACCCACATTAATGTCCGCATGAAAAGAGGTGAAGAGTCAGCCATCAGAAGGGAATGAAGTTAATGAAGCGGCGGCTCTGTTTTGAAAATAACTGCCAAAATGGGAAATTCGAAGAGACAACCTTGTTCGCAGCAGGAAGGAGGATATATGTATGAATAAAAAAAAAGGGGTCCACAGCTTAAAAAAAAAAAACCCGCGAAAAAGGAGAAGAAGAAAGAAGATGAGAAAGGGGCAGAAGCGTCCTTTCATTCACATATGAATCGTAGAAACATTTCACATGTTCAGGGGGCTAAATGTTGAGGGCCATTTGTGGAAAGCCCAATGGAAAGAAAAGCCCAATGATGAGGGCCACAAGAAATTGACTATGAATAGTTAAAAAAGACCATTAGGCCCAAGCGGCAGGAATAATGAGTCACTAGCCCAACAATGTATACATGGGCCTTGAAAAGGTAAACGGGCTCAAAGAAGCCAGGAAAGAAAGAAATAGCATCCCATGGGCAGAATATGAGTTAGAAAAGTGAGAAAGGGTCGCTGCAGGCCCAAGGTAATGTAAACTAAGAAAGTAAGGGATTTATGGCAGGCCCATAAAACCCAAAGATAAGGATAAGGTTATTGGGCCGGGGAAGCTCAATGAAGTTAGTAACAAAGCCCATGGGAGTGTGGAATTAGCAAACAGGCCGAGGAAGCCCAAAAGAATTAGCAAACGGGCCGTGGATGCCCAAAAGGAGAAAACAAAGGGACATAGGAGCCCATGAGTAAAAAGAAACAAAACAGTGCCTATGATAGGCCACTAAGAAAAGGAATAAAATGGCCGGCCCAAAAGGGGGCCCAGCAGGATTGAGTCATTACGGCAGGAATTACGAGTCAAACACGGCAGGCAGCAAAGAAAAACAAAGGTGGGCCAAAGAAATATAAAGCCCATCATTATACGAAGCCCAGCTTCTGATTAGAGCGAAGGACCAAAAGAAAGTCCACATGAAAGGCCAGGAAACGCAGACGGAGAGTCTCCAGGTCACGACAGACACATGAGCAGCAGGCAGCCTCTTGGACAAATTTGAGAGGGAAGCACGCGCAAGGCCCAGGCGCCACCAGCCTGTACCCAGCCAATACAGGACATGGTGGGGCCATGGGTCAGAGGTAAGAGGTAAAGGGGGTGTGGTTTGGTGGTGGGGAGAGGGGAAAAGATCTATTTTCGGTCCCTGTTCAAACCTCTTTTGGGAGGTACGTCCTGCTGGGATGACAGACCACCCAAAAGAGGCAATTTGAGAGGGAACCGTTGAGTGCATGCT
Organism: Quercus parvula; assembly: GCA_030820535.1. Lineage (NCBI taxonomy): Eukaryota > Viridiplantae > Streptophyta > Magnoliopsida > Fagales > Fagaceae > Quercus > Quercus parvula. The sequence continues at coordinate 204,342 of JAUAME010000007.1, read as the reverse complement.
CTGAGTGTGAGGAGAGAGGAGGTTAACATCGTGGCTGGCCGCGGCGCACAGAAGGACAAGACAAAATGAGTCCGCGGCGCACAGAAGGACAAAATGGATCCGCCTCTGTCTGGCAGGGGTTTTGTACGATTGGCAGGTACACCCAGACCAGACAAAGGCGGTTAAGGGGCAAAACAGTAAAACACTGGTCACGGCAGGCACTATAAAGAGGCCCTTGCCGTGCCCTTTAAAGGGGATCGAAAAACAGGGGATTTTTCACAACGTAAAAAGAAAAAACAGAGTAAGAAGAGAAGAAAAAAGATTAGAACAAAAACAGAGAGAAAAGGAAAGAAACTAAGAAAGAAAGGAGAGAGTTAGTTCGAAAGAGCATGCACCAATAGATCGGCTTCCCTCTCTCCCCCTTCAAAATCTCACCTTTCCTCCAAAGAATGCAAACGAGAGCTTTCCCAGTGGGACTATAACCATTCAGGGCCGACTCCCTCAAAGCCATTAATTCCCATAGCAGGATTCTTCCTGGGGGATTATTTGCATTGAGAAGAGGCGTTCTCCCCTCTTTGGATTTGCTGCGGCAGACAAAACTTATAACTTAATATTTTGCCTATTCAAATTAATCAGTGTTACTCTCTTTATTTTCCTTAATGATTGGTATCATTGTGACGATAATCATGTTTTACTAACAGGAAATACATAACAGTCTGTATGAGTAAATAGAATACTCTGTTTTTTTTAGTCATTATTATCTGCCTGCCATAACTTGTCTGCAACAGTCTAGCCTGCCATAACTTCTGCAACAGTCTAGCCTGTCATAGCTCGTCTGCTACGATTCTGCTTGCCGAAGAACTTGCTCCTAGCAAGCGTGGCATAAGTTTGTGCACAAACCGGCCCAAGTTAAGTTGCAATTGGACCGGCCCTAGCTCCCTTACTCAGAAACACTAGGGCTCACCATCGCAGGAGGCAGCCCAGCCCGTTACCGCAGGAGGCATCCCAATCCTACCAGAAAAGGCCCCCACACCGGTAAGTTGCTATTGAAAATCTGGACATAAATTAAATAGTCAAGAGCTTTATTTTCTTTGATTTCTTTCTGATTAGGTTTTAATGTGGGCTGTGGGAAACGAATTGTGGGGACACAAAGCTTGTATTTTCTTGTTCTCTCATGGCAACTTAAGCTTTCAACTAGGGCTAGGAGTTATATTTCTTTTATACAGTATGATAATTCATTGTGATTCATCCTAAGCTTTGAGATGACAACATATTTAATTGTTCAATGAGATTTCTCTTTATGTATGAGTTCTTCCATACTTTTAATAAGTTCAATCATAATTTTCTCATTGTTTAAATGAATTTCTCATAGTTTCAAATAGAAATCAGGTTTTAAAGTGAATGAGTTTTTCTGAAAACTATTCTAATTGCATTGTCAATCTAGGTTACAATGTATTCTTGAATTGTCTTAGTTAAACTTAATCATAGGTTTTTCATTGTCTAAAAAAATCAATTATAAAATTTATTTCTTTTTAGATCATAAAAAATTTCATATCGATATAGGGAAACAACTTGATGCCCTTGTATTTATACTATTGATTTAAATAAGGTATTATTATTATTCTTGTTTACCATCACAAAGAAAAATTACTCTTTTTCTACATCCAAATTTTTGTTTGATTACATTGTCTTTGAATTACCTTGTTCCTTGTGGTTCGACCTCGGTACTCTGAAAATTATATTACTACAATCTCCTGCACTTAAAATTGGGCAAACAATTTTGACGCCATTGCCGGAAAGCTACCGTGTATTCAAAGACAATTACCTCATCAAATTACCTCATCCTAAGGTATTCTACAGTGAGACATTTTCTTTGGTTACTTAGTGTGCGTATGGATTATGATTAAAAATTAAAATTATTTCACTATTCAGCTTATTTTTGCTACTATTCATGACCCCACTGTATTTTTTGGTACTATTCATAAACTCCACTATACTATTTCAACTAACTTTTACTTTTATCTACAGTACTTTCAACAATAATTTTTCAATTTCAGCAAAATAAGTAGTATCCAAACAGACCCTTAGCCAACTCGGTTAAGACGTTGGCCAAGTAGGCCCTTCGGGTCCTTTTTTCCTTGCTCTTTTTGGACTTTCTCTACTGGGCTTGGGACTTTATTTGTTGACCTGATAACATTAAATTATAGGTATCAACATATGATGGCAGACAATTGTGTAATATAACGTGCTAAGCTATAACACTTTCTCATTCACCCTTCTTCCTATCGTTATTGTTTATTATTTGAGAATTTTAAGGCATTGCACAACCTATATGGATTATCTGGCAGAATTTGCTCTAACTGTGTTTAGATGTAGCTTTCCACTGAAAGTTTATTTGTTTAAAATATAATCTTACATAGAACAAAAAATGAGACTTGAACAAATTGTAAATAAAAATGAAGTTAAAAATGTTAGTAAAAAAAAAAAAAAAAAAAAAAAAACTATTGCCCCGGACATAGTCAAATTTGCCAGAAATTAGTTTGGTACCTCTCAAAATAACTAGTGTTAATGCTCATGGCAATGTTGAAAAAATCTAGACTTTAACAAGCATTATTTTCGTATAGGTTTAACCTTCCCTTAAAAGAAATTGACTGGAGGATGAGAAAAGAATGGGTGCAAGTCAAGAGTGAGAAAGAAAGTGAGAATCAGATGGTTGCAAATTCCAATCAGCAACATTTTTATATTGCATCTGTTCTTTTTCTTTTGTGAAAACATTAATATAAGGCACTACCTATATATCGAATCTCAGGGAGAATTTCCTAAGCCAATAATGAGTAGTTACTGTTGCTTGTTAATGCTCATTGCAATGTTACAAAGTCGTGAATGTATTGTTATGCGTAAGTGCTTCGTGTGTACAACGTTGAATGTGCATTATTATACAACTACTAAAATAAATATAACTTTGCTGAATATATCTAACCTATAGTAGAATCTCATTAAAGGTTGTTGTCACAACTTGGATCAATCAGCCAACGAGATTTATAGAATCTTCATCTTCGGAAATGAATATTCACAACTGATGGCTGTGAGAACGAAGTATACTGAAAAGAGAGAGCAAGGGGTAAAAATGGATGGAACAGGAATGAAGAAAACTTTCTTGTCCGACCATCCACGCTACCAGCTTCGGGACCTAATTAAAAAAACCAGAGCATAATTATCATGCATGCTCCAAAACTCAACTGGGCAAAGGAATTAAAGGTCAACCTTAATAACACAAGCAGAAGCTCATGTTGGAAGAAACAACGTGTGAATTAAAGTTCATGTAATTCAACCATCACTGAGACCATTTTGTTTTGTTTTTTGAAGATGCTAAAAGGTAAAGACATATACCTAGTTTGATCTTAAATTTGAGGGAACATGGGGGCCTTCTTAAAATGAACTTGATGGGATGGTCTGTTGACGGTCTATGCCGGTCGGTTGCAGATATCAGCTGCAACAGTGGACCAAAAAACATGAGATAATGGTAAGAGTTTCAGATGGCATAATGACAAATTGCACAGTAGCAACTGAGGGTGAGAAAATAACAAAAGAAGTTGGTTAGTTTGATCGTCAGCTTTCAGTCACTTTCTGGCTTGTCATTCAAAATAGCATTTCACAGCATGCCATTAAAGAACAAGTACTGGGTATGTAACAGCACAGAGAAAGGAGGGAAAACAATAGTTTTTGAATCAAACCTTTTCATCAAACCGAAAGAGAGATTGGTCAAAATAGGGAGAAGGACTCTGCGACTGACAATTGAAAGGTAAAGAGCCCAGCATCTTCTTTACAAACTGCAGAATTCATTGGCTGATGAGATATGAGGTTAATACAACAAAGTTACATGGAGTATGCAATGATGGAGCTATACATCAACCTTCTTATCATGCCTAATAAACATACAATAACAACAACAAAGCCTTAATCCCAAATTTTTTGGAGTCAACCTTCTAAACATAAAATATAAAAATATTTACATGTAACAAGAACTGCATATGAAAATTTCACCTGTGAAGAGCTGGTTGCTTTATTTTTTATGGATCTTAGTTGTTCCAGAGCATGAATGTTATTTGAGTGAGATGATATGAAATTCATATACAAAGAATTTCTTGATGTTGAGTGGAAGTGGTCGCAATACTGCTCAAACAAATGATATAGGTCCTCTGCAGAATTCTACAAAATGTATAAATACAACAACAAAACCTTAGTCCCGAAATTTGGGATACAAAACATAAGAGACAGCCACTGAAGTTACCTGATAAAATGCAACAATTTCAGTGGTCTCCATGTTATATACAGCGAAAAAAGCAGGGTGTTGATCGGCATTTCGTGATACATGAAGGAGCTTCAAAGAAGTAAAACCATTAGACATATTTTGAACATTTTCCAATAATGAGCACAATGGATATTCTAACCAAGAAAGTAAAAGTTAAATATAAATAACCCATATTCATTTATAAGAATCTACAACTACTTAATAAGCTTTGCCATTCTGTTAACTGGAGTGGCCACCGCTTGAAAGCTCCAAGAGCCACCATGAACATTATAAGCTAAACTAACCAGTGTTTAGGCTAGAGACTAGATGACTTGAGAACAAAAAGGAACTGACTGGAATTCATGGAATCAATATTGACATTTTCACAAAATCCAAAAAATTCTTTTGGAGAGGTGCTACAAATTTATCAAATTAAGATTTATTTTGGGATACTGAAAGTATATTGAAGTAGAGATATAATGTGAAATCAGCACTAAGAAATATGAAATAAAAAACTTTCTTGCATATATAAGCAGCAGCTAAATCATTAAAGGATCTCTTACTAATCAACCTATTCTCAAAAATGATTTACCCGAAAGACTAAGAAAAGAAGGCTAGAACTAAGATGTTTCAAGCCGAAATTAAAATGGAAGTCAAAATACCCAATCAAAATACCCATTCATTAAGGAGGTGGTTCTCTTCTTAAATAGTTTATTTGTGACGTAACAAAAAGGTTGGTTGAAGGTTAATATAGTTGCTGATTTTTTTTTTTTACATGATAGGTAACATCAAAATTTTATTAAAAAAAAAAAGCCAACCTGAGTACATTGGGGATGTGCTACGAGGGCAAAAATCAAAAACCAAAATTACATTGCTCAAGTAAAACAGGAAGGGAAAAACAAGAAAAATGAGAAAAAGTGACACTCCAATTAAGGAGAGTTTGCAAGAAGGAATTAGTCTCTAGCGTAGAATGTTCACATCCCTCAAAATCTTGAGCATTTCTCTCGCGCCAAATACACCACATCAAACAATGCAACACAAGTCTGCAAAAGTCTATGTTGCAATGCTATCCAAACTTACCCTACCAAGACTCAAACAACTCAATGACCCTGTGCGGCATAACCCAATGAATTCCAAACAGGTAGAACACCAAAGACCACAACTCACAAGCTATGGAGCAATGAAGAAGAAGGTGATCCACTGATTCCCCATAACTCTTACACATATAACACCAATCAAACAAAAGTATATGCATTTTGAGAAGGTTGTTGGTAGTTAAAATCTTACCTAAGGAGGCAGGCCAAGAAAAGAAAGCTACCCTGAAGGAACCTTCAATTGCCACATCATTCTCCAAGGAAAGGAAAGGATAAGAGGGTAAAAAGAAAGATAAAATCCTCTAACCTCAAAACCACTATTCCTTGCTAGCTTCTGACAAAACTTGTCAAGACCAATCCCCCACATAGTCGAAGAATAGACCATATTTATAAATAGATCAAAAGCTTCTTGCTCCCAATCTTGTGGTGGATGATGAAATTGAACATCCATATGAACCCTCCCATCAGACCAACACATAACCTCCGCCACTAAAGATTCCCTTGCCCAACTAATACAATAGAGTTCCTAAAAAGCCTCTTGAAGGGTACAATCCCCACACCACACATGCTTCCAAAACTTCACCCACATCAAGGAGTTTTGAAAAGTTCAGCCAGCCACTTCTAATAAATCTCCATAGGCTAACACCATAAGCACTCGACAACTTTTTAGTGCACCAACCACCCCAAACATTCTCATATTTCACCTTTATAACCCTCCTCCATAGAGCATCTGTCTCCATGTCATACCTCCACAACCATTTTCCTAACAAGGCAGAGTTAAAATTCCTCAATCGTCTTATACCAAGCCCCCCAACCTACATAGGCTTACAAATCTTAGCCCATTATACCAGGTGTAATTTAGATTCACCACTAATTCCACTCCAAAGAAAATCTTTCTGCAATTTCACCATACGATTAGCCACCTTCCCAAGAATAAGAAGAATGGAAAGATAATAAGTAGGTAAAGAGGGGAGAGAGCTTTTAATAAGAGTCACCTTAACCCCCTTAGATAAATATAGCCTGTTCCAACCTGCTAATCTTTGTTCCATCTTCTCCAATATAAGATTCCAAATAGTCAATTCCTTAAATTTAGCACCTAGGGGAAGGCCCAAATATTTCAAAGGAAGAGAAAATTGCTTACACCCTAACAGCCCCACCAAAACATCCATATTATGCACCACTCCAACCGGAACCAACTCAGATTTCCCCAAATTAATTCTTAGACCTGATACCCCCTCAAATTTGGTCAGAATTGCCATCAAGATAACTAGCTGATTAGGGTCAGCATGACAAAAAATAAGTGTGTCATCCGCAAATAATAGATGAGACACCATCATCAAAGAACTAGCCGTATTGCCTACAGAGAAACCCAAAAGCTGTCCAGCAGTTGCAGCCACATCCAACATATGACTCAACGCCTCCAAAACAATATCAAAGAGCAACGGAGATAAGGGGTCCCCTTGTCGAATCCCCCTAGAACTTCCAAAGAAATCAGATGGGCTACCATTAAGCAAAATGGAAAATTTGACAGTTGAAATGCAACACATTATCCCTTTTCTCCATTTCTCTAAAAACACCACACCGCTGAAGCATATATATTAAAGAACCCCAATTCACATGATCATACGCCTTCTCCACATCCAACTTACACAACACCTCTGGAATCCCTCACTTCAATCTACTATCAATACATTCTGAAGCAATTAAAACATAATCCAAAATTTGTCTACCCTTCACAAAAGCATTATGAGAATTTGAAATAAGCCCATATGCCACCCTTCGAAACAGATTAGCCAACACCCTAGAAATAATCTTGTAGATCCCACCAACTAGACTAATTAGCCTAAAATCCTTGACCTCCATAGCAACAACTTTTTGGGGAATAAGGGCAAGAAAAGAAGCATTAAGACTCTTCTCAAACACAGCCTGAGAATGAAAATTCTGAAACACTTCCATAATTTCTGCCTTCAAAACACTCCAACAAGACTAGAAGAAAGCCATGGAAAAACCATTCGGGCCAAATGGCCTCTCTAGCCACAGTGCATCTGCCTCAGAGATGATAGAGAAGTCCACATCATCTAGAACAAGTCTATGAGCCACAGTTTCAAAATAGAGCTGCCTATAAAAGCAAGAAATACACTCCGCTATAGCTTCCGGATCCAAAGTCAATTCTCCATCCACCATAATTCGATCAATGGAATTAAGGTAATACCAACAATAAAATTCTACAGATGAAAATTTCGATGAATTCAAAAGATAAAGAATGAGATAAATAACCATCATAGACACATCTCTTTAGTAATATCAAGCTGTGGTCTTATATAGGGAAACCAAAGTAAAGTCCAACTACAGTGATTCAAAGGCTCATTCCCTAGAGCAGTCCTGTTCTATTATCCCTGAATTATTTGGAAGCATGTGGAGAAAGGCAGTAGGTTTAAGTCATTGTAAACCAAAATGCCAAAAAGGAGAAGAAAGCCTCACCACTCCCTCTACACTACCAAATTTGATTAGCAGGTGGTGCCGGTCCAAGAATTGTACCTGTCCAAGAGTTGTGTATAAACAACTTGTTATTAGCCAAATTTGATGTGCACAATAAAACTTGTTCAACATATTTGAGAAAGACGGTATAAGGAAGATATGCAGGTAATGTTCACTTTTAAGTAATTTTGCAAAACAGTCACACATACATGTATACAATAAGAGCCAATAATCTACCTTCCAAATAATCAAGTCTACATAATCTTGAAAATGGAAATAAAATTTCTTCTTCAAGCACTGGACCCTCTGCAGAAGCCAAAAGATGGTGTAAGAGCAAAGGAATAGATATTAAATTAGCCATCTCCAGCTGTAGGCCCCATAAACTCAATGGGCCTATGCGACTAAAAAGGATATATAACTAGGTGCGGAACTTTGAAACAGTAATAAATCTTGATGCATCAAAGCTAATGACGATTGAAAAGCAATATAGGTCCACCACTTCTTTTTTGGTAATTACATGCAACCAATGGGACATGAACCCATGACCTTACTTTCTACCTTGGTGTTATAAAAAGGAGAAGATACCATTGAGATAGAGCTTGTTGGAAGTCCACCACAAATTATTTGAATAACATTTAAGAGACTTAAAAATGAAAGATTATCACAGAACCAAAAAAAAATATGCCAATCTAACCCATGGTTTTACTTTCTACCATGCTCCTATAAAAGGAGAAGATACCATTTGAAATAAAGCTTGTTGGAAGTCCACCACAAATTATTTAAACAGCATCTAAGAGATTTAGAACAATGAAAGATTATCACAACCAACCAATCTAAGCATAGGGCAAGGACTATTCACTAAAGCAATCAAATTGGAAGACATATCCTAGGAGACTTCTAAGATCCTGACTCTTTACTATTTGACTAATTTATACTACTAGAATAACTACTTACCAAAAAAAAAAAAAAAACTACTAGAATAACACATTAATAGACCTTGAACAGCACATTGTACCCTTATCTTCCCTTAAAATGAATTTTCTCTTAGATCTTTTAAACTATTGTCATGATGTTCTACATGCAGCCCCTTTTTCCCCTGTGGGGAATTTGGTCAAAACTCATTCTTGAGTTTCAGCACTAGTCTGCGCATCAAAAACCGAATTGGCTACTGTTCCCTTGGAAACTATAATTGTTTAGTTATTGACATGCTTAAACCTTTGTATTCTCAGTTTTTTTTTTTTTTTTGGTTTCAGTGTTGCATCCTAGCTTGTTTTTTGTTATTGCGTTGTAAAATAGGCCTCTACATCTGATTGAACCAGCTGAATTTCTTCTTATTTTCTCAAATTTATAGATATGTCCTCTTTCTAGGTGTAACTTGGTGAATTGGTCTAAGGTATGCTCTCCTTCCCATTCTGGGGTCTAGCAATTAGAAATCTGAGATATTTTAATGAAGCGCTATTGGGAAAATGGTTGTGGAGCTTTGGGTCTGGGAGAGAAGCATTATGGAGAAGGGTTAAATATGGATGTGAGGAGGGAGGCTGGTGCTCTAATTCTGCTCCAGGCTCCTATGAGGTGAGTTTATGGAAGACTATTAGTAGTGGGTCTACTTTTTCTAGCAACATTTAGTTTGAAATTGGAGATGGGACTAGAGTGAGATTCTGGCATGATGGCTAGTGTTGGGATAATCCTTTGAGCGTGTGTTTTCCAGAATTATTTGGAATCAGTAGTGTTAAGGAGGCTTACGTGGCTAATCTCATGCAGTTCCCTAGTGGGGTTCTTTACTAGGACTTGGAATTGTTGCAAGCAATTAAGGATTGGGACTTAGAATGTTTGCCTATTTTTTGGATGTTATATATGGAGTCTCGTTGAGGGGTATTCGTGAGGATAAGATTTGTTGGATGCTTGCTAAGAGTAGGGGCTTTGAGGTGAGCCGTTATTATTAGGCTTTGTTGGGTATATGTATTCATTCCTTCCCTTGGAATATCCGAAAGCAAAAAGGTTCCTTCCAAAGTCGCGTTTTTTGTTTGGATTGCAGCTTTGTAAACTATTTTAACTATTGATAAATTATGCAAGAGGAAGATGTTAATTCTGGATTGGTGTTATATGTGCAAAAGTAATGGAGAATCGGTAGATCATCTTTTATTACATTGACCTATTGTTTTTGAGTTGAGGTCTATGGTATTCACTTTCTTTGGTATAAACTAGGCAATGCCAAAGATTGTGGTTGAGCTCCTAGCACGTTGGCAAGGAAAATTTGGCCACCATCGTAAAGTGTTATTTGGATGGTTGTATTGTTTGATGTGGTGTATTTGGCAAGAGGAATAACCGATGTTTTGAAAACTTTGAAAAAGACAATAGCCGACTTAAAACTTTTCTTCTTTATAACACTATCAGATTGGATGTCTATCATAGGAAGTCATTCCATTTTTTCAGTTTATTATTTGATGGATGCTTATAATTTGTGTATTTGATTGTTTTGGTCCCCTGCCATATACTTGGGTGACTCCTTTTTATGACTTTGAATAAAATTTTTACTAATAAACAATTTTTAAAAAAAAATCCCTTTGACTCTCAGAGCAAGGCCATCACATAGTATGCATTCCAAGAAGGCTAAAATGCAAAATCCACCCTCTATGTTTTACCAAAATTCATTTCAGTCCTCTAACTTTACTTTCATTCATTTCATTTCTCTAACTTTCAAGTTTATTGGTTTTTCCATTAATTTTTGTTATACGTTGTTGTTAATTTTCCAATTTTTAAAAATTTCTTCAAATATTTTAAATTAAAAAAAATCAATTAATGATTGAAAAGTATTTTCCATTTTTTTTTTTTCAAAACATTTTAACAAAAGTTAACAGAAAGACCTTAATTAAATTAATTTGAAATATAGAGTGCTGAAATGAACGAAAACAAAGTTAGAGGACTGAATGAATTCTTAAGAAACTTAGGTTATGTTTGGTAACAGTTTTTGTTTTCTATTTTCAAAAACTTGTTTTTAGGAATATAAAGAAAAAACAATTTTCTTGTATTTTTGAAATCAAAAACATGTTTTGTTAGTTGAAATTAAAGAGATAGTTTTTCGAAGAAAAAAATAGAAAATACTAAAATATGTTATAACTAGGATTTAAAATTTAATGTTAACTCATTAAATAAGAAAGATTCATTAAATTAAATGCATTTTTTCATTGACTTTTGAAAATTAAAAACTGAAAACAGCCTTTTGCATGTTTTCAATTTCCTTCACAAATTGAATTTTGAAAACAGTTTTTGTTTTCTGCCTATTTTGAGTTGCCAAACAAGTTTTTCAGTCTTAAAAATAGAAATTTTTTTTTTAAAACAGAAAATAAGGGGAAAAAACAGTTACCAAACATACCCTTAGAAAGTGGGTTTTGCATTTTAGCCTTCAAAGAAACTAGCATCAGACTTTGAAATTATAATTTTTTTCCAACTTTAATGTTTAGAAGGGCTTTTCCCTCTGAGTTGGATACCAACTGATGCGAAACAAATTCACATCCACTTCCAAAATCATAGATGATGGAGAAATGGTTGAATTTGCTAGCAGGCCACTATTACTAGTAAGGAATAGATTACAGATGACTTAGTGGTCTTTGCCTTTCACCTTTCCTTGAGATTTTATGTTGTGATGGACAATGAGCTTTGGATCAAATGGCACCTCCTCCTCCCACAAGGGGACTGAGTGTGTGTAGCTTAACAATTAACATCAATCAAGTCCAACAAAATCAATCAGTATTAATAGGTCAAATTTGGTGTCTACAGTCTAAACCAACTCTCTTGTGGTGGGAGAGACTTAGCCCAGTGAAGTGTAGCTCTTGGCAGCGAGGAAGACTAGATTGGTCTGGAAAACATGTGAACTATTTTTCAGTGGGCTAAGATGGGCATGAAACAATGGATTGAATAACAGACCTGATTTATCAATTACTGACGACACCAAATTTGACCCATTAATACTAATTGATTTTGATAGACTCGATTGCTCGTGATTAAAGCTATTAGAGATATTTGGTTTTTATTTCTATATATCATATCATCTCATTTAAAGTTTTTTCCCCCACGTTATTCACTATTGTAGATAGTGTTTGATAATTCAATAGTTGAGGTAGGGGGGATTTGAACCCTAGACACCTTTGTTGGAGACTGTTGGAAATGCCAATTGAGCTTCAAGGATCTTAGCATTCACTGTTATAGATAGTTGATCATGGATTATGAGATTTGGGTTTGAAGTTTTCTTCCGACACTTAGTGATGTTTCTTGGGTTCTTATCTCTAAGTGTTTCTTGAGTTCCTTTCTTTATCTTATGCTTGTTGTTGATTCCAAGCAACCCTAGGTGGTGATCCCTAGATTCTATTTTTCTATTTTCATCACTTAGTGGTGATTCCTAGGTTCTATCTTTCTTGTTCTTCTTTGTTTCTTCACACCCCTATTTTGAGAGTTCATTGTCCTGCATCATATCCAACATTATAAATTCATCAAGGATGGAGCTATGATTATTTCACAATGCTTCGTGAAATGCAAGAAGGTAGAGAGAGAGAGAGAGAGAGAGAGAGAGAGAGATGAGAACAGCAAAAGTTGCTCACAGATAACTGAAACAATACTTATATTCAGGAAACTGGAAAAAAAAAAAAAAAAAAAAAAAAAAAAGAAGGGAAGGAAAATTATATAACCAACCAAGGTCCGATCTTTTTCTTCATTCCATATTCTGCGGAATATGAATGAAAGCAGGCGTTGTTTGATGCCACTCAGAAAAGACTCTTCTAGATTAGGCTGGCTGTGATGTAACCCATTCTGAACATGATTCTGAGGCAACTGATGCAGTTTACTTTTGTCAGGAAATGCCATGCACTGCCATCAATGGCTGAAGGGTCAGTTCAGAGCTCCAAAAACCAAGACATTAGAATAAGTTTTTATTAATCAAACTTTGTTTGATTTGAATAATAAGGATATAGAGGAGAATGCAAGGTAATTATTGAAATCTGCAGATGCATATGCAATCCATAACAGAAAGCATATAGATCAAACCAACCCAGAAGGGAAGGCTAATTAAACACGAAAAAAAATACTAAGGCCACCACACCAAGCAAAAGAAATAGAAAAAGAATGGTCAAGACTAAAGATATACTCAAGAGTTGAGAAAGTAAAAATGCTGTACCTCCAAATAGCCACATAGTTAGCACAAACCAAGAATTTATCATAAGTACAGGAGCCATTAGATGATAACATTTTGATGGTGGAGAGAGAGAGAGAGAGAGAGAGAGAGATAATATAGACAAAGAACTTTGTGGTTCTGCTGGTGCATCCTAATAGATGAAACTCTCAAAATATTTTTCTGTTCTTTTTTATCCCATTGTTAAGCAGGCAACTGCCAGTAGAGATTCAACCCATTTTACCCTACCCAAGGGCATTATTCTTTTTCACTATTCTAGGAAATCTGAAGTGTAAAGCCTGTTGGACTTGAGTGAATATCAAAAGCTTAAAAAGAAATGCCACTTGCCTGAGCATTTGAATTGAGAAAAAGTTCATCATCTTCATGACAATATGCCCCAATAGCTCGTACGTCCACAAGGTTCCCAGAGTCCCTAATTTGGAGAATGTGTACTGTTTGATAGCGAAGTGACACAATAGCCAATAGATCATCATACAAGAAGACACCCATGTTATGAGGCAGATTAACAAAATCATTGTGGAAGACTTTCTCATCTAGTATAACTCCATCTTCCAATCTAATTGCACAAGAAGATTGTTAGATAGGCATAAAGCAATCTCTACAAATAAATTAAACCTTCAATGTGTAAATTTTTTGAAAATTGTAAAACCACTGATACGAAAACAAGTGCACGTACCTCAATAGATGAAAGGTCATCTTTTCTATTGACGGGAATCCCGGAATAGCTCCTCCAGTAGCAGGTGCATCTTGGCTTGGTACAGTAGAAGTAGCAAATATTCCATATTGGTTACTATCCATGTAAAGGAAGAAATCTTTGCATATAAGTTCATTGCAGGAGGCAAGTGATACACTATATAACTGTGTGAAGAAGCTTTCAAATCTCCTTGCTTTTGAAGGTAGATCATGAGCATCACAATCTTCTTCTTTGCATGAAAATGAAAGCCAGGTTGGCCTGTAAACAATCAGATCCTGATTATTTCTGCTGAAACTTATAAGGTATTGACCATCATCTGTAAATTTGCGAAATGAATGGTCTGGGCATTCAACATCATATATGGTAAAACTTGGAACTAAATTCTCATAAAATCTTCTGGTGCAATGAACCTGCAAGCAAAAAAGTTTATTTGGTTTCTTGTTAAAATTTTTTAATTTATTTTCTACCAAGCTGTTTCTTTTATCCAATCAAAAATGAAAAATCTTAAAATGACAACATATGAGTTCCTACCTAAAGTTCCTGGGCTGTAAGAAAAATATTTTCTTTGATAACAATATTATAGTTTCTTCTTCAATCATAAAATAGTTTTACTGTGACCAACAAATGTATAATAAGAGAAGGAGATGGCAAATAAAAGAAAAGAAATGAATGTTCCAAAAAAAAAAAAATGTTTTAACATTCTTCATACATACATACATACATACATATATATATATATATATATATATATATATATATATATCTGTGAACTTGATACACATTGTCAGTCCACTTCCTAATATAGTATTAGAGCCTGGTTTAACTGTTCCTAGACGCTCCATGTGCTTGGCCCATTTTTCTCTATTTCAGATGGATTAGATCGGTCTATGCCTCTGTTAGTTTGTCTTTTCATTCCTTGTTTTTATTGGTAACTATACACAAACCTAGTAGGTCTTGAATCCATAAATCTCACCCTCCACCTTGTTCTTACAAGGAGAAGAGATTCCATTTGAGCTAGAGATCATTGGCCAGTTTGTCTGTGTTCCAGGTAGGTCATTAATTTTGTTGGGTCAGGACAGGAGAGGGTAATTATCATAGCATGTGTTATGCATGAAATCCTCAGTGCAAGCTTCGGTAACCCTATAATTAGTTTCTTCTGTTCTGCACATGCAAGTCCTTTGGTTGGTTTAGTGCATCTAAGCATGCCTAAACACAAGGGGAAGCATTAATGTTAATGTGTCTATGAGCTTGACACACTTTTTTTTTTATAGGTAATCAAAGATTTATTACATAAAAAAGGACATCATGTTAACGATGATGAACACTCTAAACTTAAAACGAATACAAGTAACTCAAGAAGAGACACAAATAGAAGAAAGAAATTTAGAAATGGAAATACATTGCGTAAAACCCCAAATTCTACCCCACGGAAATAAGGTCCCAACTAGTATAGGCTTCAAAAGATCTACTGATCTCACAATATCTTCAAAAGTAGGATTACTACACTCCTGCCAAATTAACCACATCAGAAAAGCTTGAACCATATTCCAAATATTAGAGGAATGCTTCCCCGGCCAATTCCACCAACCAAAAAGAAGGGAGGCTACTGTTGACCGACTTCCTCATAGATTAAGCTTTTGAGACTAATGGTCACCATCAAGTAAGATATAAAAAGGTCCAAATTACCAAAATACAAGACAAGCAAAAGACTTCAATCCAAAGCGAACCAAGAAAGACCTAAGTGAGTGGAAAACACACATCTAGAGGAAAAGGCAAATCCAAGTTCACAGAAAACCATGATCAATCCTCCATTATGCAGCTCAGTCATGAAGCAGTGATTTCAGCTAGTCAATAATAGTAAGGATACATAAAGAATCAAGATCTTTCAAGTTGCACAAGTCCACAAATGGAATCATACGAATTGAAAAATGACAAGATTAAGAAGAAGATACACTAGTTCCGGGAGCAGGAGTGCAGATTTGTCGCTGAAAAATCCTTGCAACGATGTTGTTACTTCTAAACATTACTACTGATGCCCAAACTCAATCGATATCCCCCCTGGAAACCAGTATATGAAAATTGATATAAGTTAACCATCTATTAGAAGCATCATTTCAATGTAGCCATGCATGCCGAGACCTATTGCAGATAGATTTTTTTTTTTTTTTTTTGGTAAGAATAGAACTCAAATTTGCAGTCCAATTATAATATTAGATAAGAAGCAATGGTTCTAATAAATTTTATCAACTATGAGAAGATACCTGGATGCAGCATGATATGAATCATGAAACTAAAATTGGTTGATACATTGCATGACAGAAGTAAACATGGGTAGTTCACTTCTAGTATTAATCAATTAACAACACCCCCCAACCCCCCTCCCCAAAAAAGAGAAAAAGAAAAGAAAAAGAAAAAGAAGTGCTTATATAGAAAATTAGAAGTCATTATTTTACAAAAATTATATAAATAAAAAAATAAACAAACTCTCTCATCTACAAATTATAGTCGTAGGAATTCCGTTAAACAAATAATGATTTAAAGAGAAGAAACAGATTGGTCAACTATTCATAACTACTTCTGAGGACTTCTACAATGGCTATGGATTTTAGATATTCAATGTAGCTGTTTTGTGCATAAATGCAATAGCAACACCAAGGTTTTTTTTTTATCATACTAAATTGATCTATACAGCCTTGAACAACGTGCATACAGACAGCTCTGTAAAAGTAAAAGGCAGGCAATCAAAAATTTAAGCAGGAGCAAGAATGTGTCGTCATATAAGTGACAACAGGATTGAGGTGATGAGCGGCTGAGAAAAAGGCTTGTTTTTATGGGAATAAAAGTATAAGAGTATACGATGATGACCCATAATATAAATTTTATATGCTAAAAGGATGAAGAAGAGGTAGAAATAAAAAGTAAAACCATAGAGAAGGCACTATGGATGTCTTTTCTTTTTTTTTTTCTTTTTTTTGATATGTGAGAGGGGACTAGAAAAATCCTTTGAATACAGATTATAGAGAGGGAAAATTATTAAACAAAAAAAGAGGGAGTAAAAAACTGATGCGGTAAGAGCAAATACAAAATCTCAGTAGAAGCTACTTTCACTAGAAAGAACACATATGCTCTAAAGAATCCTAAAAAGAGAAATTACAATTGCAAGGCTATATTTTAGATTGATGAGAAAAGGAAAGATGAAAGAGGTAAGGGAAATCAACAAGATGTGTGTCCCTTTAGAGATATAATCAAGCCAGAAATAAAATTTTGATCCAAATTAGGCCCAAGTTCTATTTTTCTCTTTGATATTTAAAAGTTTCAAATTTACCCCTGAATTTAAAAGGTCACAATGTTTTTTTGGTGATAAATATGGTAGCAATGTTATCCTTCCATCACTTAGCTATGAACTGAATTGCACATGTGGAAGACAGAAGGTTGATGTTGCATAACTACAATCTGAGCTGGTGGGAATTTTGAGATAAATGGTTGCCCCACCCCATGCACAACACCCCCCCCCCCCCCCCCCCCCGCCCTCCCCCCCAAAAGAAAAACACAGCCCACTCTTAAACACAACTCACGCTGCCACCGCAAACAGCCATTTGATATGGAAAACGGGCTAAATTGCAAAGATTTAATTCGTTTATGGACTAAATTGAAACCTTTTAGGGACGAAAATTGGACCTATGCATAATTTTAACACCAGAAGTTTATTTATCTATAGTTTTAGTAGATGCAACTAGATATATAGTTAATTTCAAGGTAGAAATTTGGAGAGATGCTTTAGAATCTAAAAGCTTTTAAAGTATAAAAAAGATGAAGGGATTGTAAGATTTGATAGTCAAGGGATACCAAAGAGTGAATGCTTTCAGTATGTTGGACGATTTATTCATAAGGATGGGGAGATTGAAGAGGATATGAATCAGAGGATAAAAAAAGGGTAGATGAAGTGGAGAAGCACATAAGGAGTATTGTGTGATTGTAGAATATTCATTAAGTTCAAAAGAGGAAAATTTGTATGGTTAGCTATGCTCTACAGTACAGAATGTTGGGAAATGAAGACACAACATGTTCATAAGATGAGTATAGCCAATCCTGATTAGTTGGTTGAGGATCCATAACGAACCCTAAAGTTTTGGGAGTAAGGCTTGTTGGTTGAGGACGTTGGAAACAAGGACCAAAATTGTACTTTATCTTATTATTATTAGTATTATTTATGTAAATTTAAACCAAAAAAAAAAAAAAAAGGTGCTCACTTATTAGCAAAGACACATTATTCATAAAAACAAATTAGAGTGGCCTAAAATGAGGATTGTTAAAATAAAAGTTGATGCTATTACAGGTATTACCTGTATGAAATATAGCAGCTAGATATGGCAAAAGGCAATGAATGTACATTGAAAAACAACATCAATTCCACCAACTTTTCTTTCCAAGACAGCCTCTAGCTTGAGAATTCTAAGACTGCCCTGCATCAGAAAAATTTTAGGGAAGAAAAGGTGGGGGGACTAGACTCCAGATTCAGAAGGAAGTTTAGTTTACTACTACTTCTCAAAGAAGTAAGTATGATAATTAAGCATTAAAAAAATTAAGAAGATTAGCCACTACTGGAAAAACGCCATAAAAAAAAAAATAAATAAATGCAGGAATCCAATTCCAAAAAAAGTAAAAAAGAAACATACCAAATGGTTTTTGGAGTGCAAAAGAGAAGTTGTTGATTGGTGCTGCCATCCATCTGGATCAAAAATAATATAAATTCAATAGCGGCCTACTGATAATAATACTAGTATTACAAATCATCAAGAAGTAGTGAAGTGTATCAGGATTTACCCATCAATGAATCCCAAAAATAATAATATGTGGTATCGATGAGAGAGAGAAAGAGTTGGTTACCCGTGGGAGGCGGCGAGAGAGGAAGCGTTTGATAATTGAGATGAGCAGCAGGAGCAGGAAAGAACTTTACAAAACACGAGAGAGAGAGAGAGAGAGAGAGCGCCACAGAAGGCTTGCCGAGCAAGTGAGAGTAAGTGAGTTAGCGGGTGACGTGGGACTGTTAGAGCCCTTCCCTTCTCTTCTTCTTCTAAAAATCTAAACTAACAAACCCGATATATCAAAATAGAAAATAGAAAAAAGAAACACAAATACTATCACTTTTCTTTTCCAATATCCCCTTACATAATAAATAAATCCACTTTCATATTACCCCAAATATTAACATTTTTTTTTTCATTAAATTAATACTTAATAATTTTTCATCTTTCAAATCTCTCTCTCTCTCTCTCTATATATATATTTATATATATATATATATATATATATATATATATATATATATATATATATATATATATATTAATTTTTAACATACAAACCAAATTTCCTACTAATAGCAATTTATTTATTATTTATTTGTAAAGTTATATTTTTTTATATAATTTTAAAATTTGAGATGAGATGAGATTGTTATTAATCATTTTTCATGTTTTGCAAATATAAAGGAGATGAGGAAACAACGCAATTCAACATTGAATTTATCAAAAAGCTATAAGATAAAAGAGTTTATATGGAAAAAGGTCCAAGCACCATATGTAGTGGGTAAGAGTGGTAAAATAAGTTCAAACCCATTTATCTACCTAAACTCACTCATTCTAATTGAACCCTGTTGAGGGCCATTTGTGGAAGCCCAGTGGAAAGAAAGGCCCAATGATGAGGGCCACAAGGAATTGACTGTATAAATAGTAAAAAAGACCATTAGGCCCAAGCGGCAGGAATAATGGGCCACTAGCCCAACAATGTATACATGGGCCTTGAAAAGGCAAACGGGCTCAAAGAAGCCAGGAAAGAAATAAATAGCATCCCATGGGCAGAGTATGAGTTAGAAAAGAGAGAAAGGGTCGCTGCAGGCCCAAGGTAGTGTAAACTAAGAGAGTAAGGGATTTATGACAGGCTCATAAAACCCAAAGATAAGGATAAGGTTATTGGGCCGGGGAAGCCCAATGAAGTTAGTAACAAAGCCCATGGGAGTGTGGAATTAGCAAACAGGCCGAGGAAGCCCAAAAGAATTAGCAAACGGGTCGTGGATGCCCAAAAGGAGAAAACAAAGGGACATAGAAGCCCATGAGTAAAAAGAAACAAAACAGTGCCTATGATAGGCCACTGAGAAAAGGAATAAAACGGCCGGCCCAAAAAGGGGCCCAGCAGGATTGAGTCATTACAGCAGGAATTACAAGCCAACACGGCAGGCAGCAAAGAAAAACAAAGGTGGGCCAAAGAAATATAAAGCCCATCATCATACGAAGCCCAGCTTCTGATTGGAGCGAAGGACCAAAAGAAAGCCTGCATGAAAGGCCAGGAAACGCAGACGGAGAGTCTCCAGGTTACGGCAGACACATGAGCAGCAGGCAGACTCTTGGACAAATTTGAAAGGAAAGCACGCGCAAGGCCCAGGCACCACCAGCCTGTACCCAGCCAATATAGGACATGGTGGGGCCATGGGCCAGAGGTAAGAGGTAAAGGGGGTGTGGTTTGGTGGTGGGGAGAGGGGAAAAGATCTATTTTCGGCCCCTGCTCAAACCTCTTTTGGGAGGTACGTCCTGCTGGGATGATAGACCACCCAAAAGAGGCAATTTGAGAGGAAACCGTTGAGTGCATGCTCTGAGTGTGAGGAGAGAGGAGATTAACATCGTGGTAGGAAAGGCCGCGGTGCACAAAAGGACAAAATGAGTCCGCGGCGCACAGAAGGACAAAATGAGTCCGCGGCGCACAGAAGGACAAAATGAGTCCGCCTCTGCCTGGCAGGGGTTTTGTGTCGCACAGTACGGTCGGCAGGTACACCCAGACCAGACAAAGGCGGTTAAGGGGCAAGACAGTAAAACACTAGTCACGGCAGGCACTATAAAGAGGCCCTTGCCGTGCCCTGTAGAGGGGATCGAAAAACAGAGGATATATCTCACAACGTGAAAAGAAAAACAGGGCAAGAGGAAAAAGAAAAAAGATAAGAACGAAAACAGAGAGAAAAGAAAAGAAAACTAAGAAAGAAAGAAGAGAGTTAGTTCAAAGAGCATGCACCAATAGATCGGCTTCCCTCTCTCCCCCTTCAAAATCTCACCTTTCTCCAAAAAACGCAAACAAGAACTTTCCCATTGGGACGATAACCATTCAGGGCCGACTCCCTCAAAGCCATTAATTCCCATAACAGGGTTCTTCCTGGGGGATTATTTGCATTGAGAAGAGGCGTTCTCCCCTCTTTGGATTTGCTGCGGCAGACAAAGCTTATAACTTAATTTTTTTGCCTATTCAAATTAATCAGTGTTACTCTCTTTATTTTCCTTAGTGATTGATATCATTATGACTATAATCATGTGTTACTAATAGGAAATACATAGCAATCTGTTTAAGTAGACGGAATACTCTGTTTTAGTCATTATTATATCTGCCTGCCATAACTTGTCTGCAACAGTCTAACTTGTCGTAGCTTGCCTGCTACGATTCTGCTTGCCGTAAACTTACTCCTAGCAGGCGTGGCATAAGTTTGTGCACAAACCGGCCCAAGTTGAGTTACAATTGGACCGGCCCTAGCTCCCTTACTCAGAAACACTAGGGCCCATCATCGCAGGAGGCAGCCCAGCCCATTACCGCAGGAGGCAGCCCAATCCTACCAGAAAAGGCCCCCACATTAAATTGGCGATTTCACTGGGGAGTTGGGAAGCAGACAGGGGTGAAGGAAAAGAAAACAGCACCCCTCGCAAACAATGCCACCCAAGTCTAGGACGACACGAAATATGAGTGCCGTGCCCTCACAAGCAGAATCTAGGCCAACGGCGCCTCATCAAGAACAACTTAACCAGACAGAAGGTGCCAACAGAACGGGGGCTGATCCTCAGCCTCAAGCAAGAGTCCCCGTAGACAATGTCAACACCTTCGTCGAAGTGTTGCAATCATTGCAGCACTCGCAGCAACAAATGATGGAAGAGATCCGCCAACTGAAGGCGGACAAAACAAAAGAAAAAGGCAGCCAGCATGACCCAGACCATGCGGCAGACGGAGTGGAGACATTGGCAGGAGGTGCCCCTCGGAGTGCAGGACAGCGTTTCATTACCATGGCTGAGGTAGCGGCTCTCTTGGAGCAAGAGAGAGCCAGAACACCAAAAGAGAAATTCTACTCAAGGAGACCTCCCTATCCTCTAAAAGTGCTCAGCAAGCCATACCCCGAGAGGTATGAACCAAGGGCCTTTGCCCAGTACGATGGCAGGAAGGGAAGTGCAGTAGAGCACGTGAGCAAATTCATTGACACCCTTGGCCCTTATGCGGCAGATGAAGACTTATGCCTTCGGGAGTTTTCAAAGTCACTATGCGACCAAGCATACACCTGGTACATCGGTTTAAAGCCAGGATCAATCCCAACTTGGGATGACATGGTGGACGTATTTTGCACTAAATACTTTCACGGAGAAGAAACAGTGACGCTTGCAACTCTGCAGGCAACAAAGCAAAGAAACGGAGAAGATCTAATGGAGTACATCAAACGGTTCAGGGACATAGCACTTGATTGCTATGATCACTGCGAGGAGAGGACGTTGGTAGAAATGTGCATGACCAATATGATTCGGGAGTTCAGAGCTGTCCTGGAAAATCTGGAGATTTCCCAGCTTGCGCAGCTATTACAGAAAGCAAGAAAGACGGCTCAGTCCGTGAAACCCAGTTCAGACAAACGGAACGCACCGCAGGCTATGGCTGTGTCCACTGGAAACCAGAGAAGGAGAACAGAAGGGAGGGAGTATGATACACCTCCACCCCTGCCATGCACTCCTAAGGAGCTGGAGGTGCTACTTGACAAGTGGATAGCAGATGGGATCTTTAAACCCAACCAGGTTTCTAAAGAGCCAACGGAAGAAGAAAGGAGAGATCCTCGCTTCTGCCACTTGCACAATTATGTGCAGCACCCCACCGTAGAATGTTGGGCGCTCCGCAGGCTAGTGCACCGCAGGATCAAAGAAGGCACATTAGAGCTGACCCAGCAAGAAGTTCAAAGAAACCCACTCCCAAACCACAAGGGAAAGGGTGTGGCAGCCGTAGTAATATGTGCGGACCCAGGAAAAGATAAGGAAGAGAACTTGGCCCTGCCTGCCGCGGCAATTACTACCCTTCAGCAGAGTGCCAAGTTCAAAAATCTATTGGACCAGTTGGGGCTTACGGCAAAAGAAAGAAAAATAGCTACGGAGGCCTTGGTAAGCATCGCCTCCGGCGCAGGGGTGGAATGCCTGTCAGCGGAGATATCAGAAGACAGGGCCCTCCTACAGGAATCAACGGAGATCACATTTAGCAGTGAAGATATGGAAGTAGGGCACCCAGATCATCGAAGGCCTCTCTATTTAGCAGCATCTATAAATCAAATCCCCATCAAGAGGGCCCTGGTGGATACAGGTGCTTCCGTAAATCTCATCCCATTAAGCACCTTACAAGCCGCAGGAATTTTAGAAAGAAAGATCCAAGTATGCCCGATGGAAGTAACAGGATTCGGTGGGAGAGGTGAATACACCGCAGGCCACATTCAGTTATGGTTGAAAGTAGGTCCTATAGCCTCTCTAGCTCGCTTCCACGTAGTCAGAACGGAAGTATCTTACCACGTACTTTTGGGGAGGCCTTGGTTACACAAACATCGACTAGTCCCGTCCACCTACCACCAATGTGTGAAGGGAAGACTGAATGGCAAGATGATACGCATAGCGGCAAACCCTTCGCCATTCGAGCAGGCAGAAGCCCACTTGGTAGAAACCATGTTTTATGATCAATGGGCCCCATCTGGAGAAAACGTGGTTGCAAAACCACAAGGCACCTTTGTGCCTAGGTGGAAAGATGTTCAAGATGACCCAGAACCTGACTTAAGAGAGCTACTGGCACGAAAGAAGAAAAGGAAAGAAGCGCCTGCCGCAGAGCTGGATGAAGTACCTCGATGCGTCAGGATCCGAGGCCTTGATGGCAAGATTATCTACAAATTATGAAGGTGCGTGGGACCCACGGGTGAAATGCAAGTGGGTCCCGCCCAAAAGGGGCAACACAAGAGTTTGGCATGTTGCGTTGTTGAAAGAAGTTTGGAAAAAGAAGAAGGGAAGGATGAGGCAGTTACGACAGAAAGGGACATCCAGGTTATGGCAGAGGAAGAGTTGGAAGAGGTTGACTTGGGGTCTGATTCGCAAGAACCAAGGCCCATCTCAATCAGTGCAAGCCTAACGGAAACGGAGAAGTCAGAACTCATATTACTGCTGAAAGAATTCAAAGACGTCTTTGCTTCGGATTACAATGAAATGCCAGGGCTCGATCCCAAGCTTGTCGCGCATACGTTGAATGTGGATCCGAGGCCAGGCCGGTGGCCCAGCCTGCCAGGATATTCCACACAGAAATAGAAGGGCAAATAGTCAAAGAAGTACAGAAGTTACTAGCCGCAGGATTCATCAAGCCTATCCAGCATCCCCGCTGGCTATCCAACATAGTACCTGTGAAAAAGAAGAATGGGCAGATAAGATGCTGTGTGGATTTCAGGAATCTTAACAAAGCTTGTCCCAAGGACGAATTTCCATTGCCAAACATGGATTTGCTGATAGATTCTGTGGCAGGAAACGCCATGTTCTCATTCATGGATGGTTTCAGTAGATATAATCAGATCAAGATGGCGCCAAAAGATGCAAAGAAAACTGCCTTCAGGACACCCATGGGCAACTTCTATTATACTGTGATGCCCTTCGGGCTAAAAAATGCAGGTGCAACCTGCCAGCGGGCAATGACGGCCATATTCCATGATATGATGCACAAGGAGCTGGAAGACTATGTGGATGACATAGTGGTCAAGTCAAGAAAAAGGGAAGAACACTTTCGGGTGTTGAAAAGAGTATTCGAAAGATGCAGAGCTTTTAAGTTAAGAATGAATCCCCTCAAGTGCGCATTCGGAGTGTCCTCTGGGAAATTTTTGGGTTTCCTGGTTCACAGCAGAGGCGTGGATGTGGATCCAGCCAAGGCCACAGCCATAGCAACCATGAGACCTCCTGCCATAGTAAAAGAACTGAAAAGCTTCTTAGGAAAAGTTTCATATATTCGGAGGTTCATCCCTGGTTTGGCATCAATTACCTCTGCTTTCACCAAGTTGCTCAAGAAAGGGCAAAGTTTTGAATGGAGGGCAGTGCAGCAGACGGCCTTCAAAAGGCTGCAGCAGATAATGATGAACCTCCCCACGGTGCAGGCTTCTATTCATAAAAAACCCCTGTTACTCTATTTGGCCACCAACTCATACGCCATTGGCGTGCTAATCGCTCAGGAAGACGGAGGTGGTACTGAGCAGCCAATATACTACATCAGCCGCGCCTTAAAAGACGCCGAAACTCGTTACCCGAGGGTAGAGAGAGCGTGCCTAGCCATTGTTTACGCTTCGCAGAGGTTGCGTCACTATTTCTTGGCATACGAAGTATGGCTGATGACTAAGTCACATGCCATTAAAGCTCTGTTACAACAGCCGATTCTCTCCGGCAGGATATCCCAGTGGTTGCTGCAATTATCACAATACGACTTGAGAATGGGGACGCCTAAGGTAGTGAAAAGTCAGGCTATAGCGGATTTATTAGCGCAGTTTCCAGGAGAGGAAGAATTCCCACTAGATGATGAAGTTCCAGGGGAAGTAGCTATAGCAGAGGAGGTCAGGGAACAGTGGGTAATGAAATTCGATGGGTCTTCTATTGCCCATTCCGGAGGGGTAGGAGTAGTTCTGTATCATGAAGAAGACAAGGCAGTGGCGCTATCGTTTAAGTTAGAATTCCCCTGTTCAAACAACACGGCGGAGTACGAGGCCTACCTAACTGGGCTTGCCACAGCGCTCGAAATGGGAGTCAAACACTTGAAAGTGCTGGGAGATTCGAACTTGGTCGTCTGCCAGGCCAAAGGAAGTTTTTCCTTAAAAGAACCCAGCCTAGCTCCGTACAGAGCAATGGCCCAGAGGATGGAAGAGAAATTCTCAACCTTTGAGATAGAACATGCTCCGAGAAATTAAAATCGGTTTGCAGACGCGTTAGCCGCACTGGGTTCGCAGATAATCTTTGAAGGGAGTAGCACCAACATAGAAGTCAACAAAAGGAAGGAATCGATCATCGAAGTATTGAAGGAGAAGTTTCAGGAAGAACAGGACGAAGGGGATTGGTGAATCCCCATAAAGAAGACCTTGGTAAAGGGGGACGACGCAGCAGAATTGAAGGTGTTAAAAGACTATGCTTTGGTAAAAGAAGAGCTGTACCGCAGGATGCCAGGTGGGATTTTATCCCGATGTGTGGGCCTGGAGGAAGCCCAGAGAAAATTAAAGGAAATACATGACAAGACCTGTGGGTCCTGTGAGGAAGTCAGTCTTTACCGCAGACTCTAGAGAGCAGGCTTCTATTGGCTAGGCATGGGCAAGGACGCAGATCAAATACAAACCCAGTGTGGGACCTGCCAGCTTGGGGCAGACAGGAAGGAGAGTTATGCTGTGTTCGTCAGCGAGGACTGGAGGACCCCCTTTATGCAGTACCTGGTGGAAGGTGTCCTGCCACAAAGACACAGCGAGAGGTACAAACTTAAGAGGTTGGCAACACGTTACTTCTTGCACAACACAGTCCTTTTTAAAAGAGGATATGATGGAGACCCTTTGAGGTGTTTGGGTCCTGAGGAGGCTAAAGAAATGATAAAAGAAGTACATGCTGGGGAATGTGGTGAACACCAGAGGAAGAAAAAGCTTAACAGATGCCTACTGCAGATGGGCTACTACTGGCCAACCATGAAGAAAGACGCGGCAGAATTTATAAAGAAGTGTCACAGTTGTCAGGTACAAGCCAATTTAATCCATACCCATCCACAAGGCTTGCACAGCATGGTCACCCCATGGCCCTTTCACACCTGGGGGCTAGATTTGGTGGGGCTAGTCAACCCGCCATCACGTGGGTACATATGGATATTAGTAGCCACAGAATATTTTACCAAGTAGGCGGAGGCGATACCACTCCGCAAGGCCACAGGCGGAGCAATGGCAAACTTCATCAAAGAAAATATAATTGTGAGGTTTGGAGTGCCCCACAGGATCATCAGCGACAACGGCACACCATTTGTCAACAGCGATGTAAGAAGAATGCTTGAGTTCTACCAAGTCAAGCACCACAGATCATCACCCTACTATCCTCAAGGGAACGGGCAGGCGGAGGCGACAAACAAAATTCTCATAAAAATCATCAGCAAAATGAGCCAAGAGTATGCGGGAGGATGTGCAATGCACCTGCCAGATGCTCTCTGGGCATACCGAAAATCACCAAAGTCAGCCATGGGCTTTTCACCCTTCTCCTTAGTCTACGGAACTGAAGTAGTGAGTCCAGCAGATATAATGACACCGTCCCTAAGGGTAATGCTGATGCAGGAAAAGGAAAAAGAGGAAGGAGTCTTCGCAGCAGAAAGGCTTGAGAACCTGGAAGAACTTGATGAAAAGAGGGAAGAAGCCCAGGAGCGCAGCCGCAGATACAGGCAGAAGATGACTGAAGCCTACGGCAGGATGACCAAGGAGCGAGTGTTTGCGGAAGGACAACTAGTGCTAAAAGTGGCAGATTATGTCAGGCGAGGTCTGGCAGGACCATCTAAGTTTGCACCAAAATGGGAAGGACCCCTTGTGATAAGAGAAGCGCATCAAAGTGGATATTATCGCCTGACTCAAATAGATGGCAGGGACTTGATGGACCCCATCAATGGAAAATGGCTGAAGCGTTATTTTGCTTAGAAAGGGAAATTATGTGGTTGACCACCTTTCCTCAACTATCTGTTTATGTCTTCCTTTTCTTTTTGATTTTTTCCCTTTTATTCCTCCAAGTGATTATGTCACAAGAAAAGTTGTAACGTGCTTTCATGAGTGTGCAATGAAAAGGTACGAAATATTAGCATCATGTTATAGCAGTAGTAAAAAGAAAAGAGGAAATAGCAAAGTGTAGCATCATTACAAACTCAAAGTGTGGCAAACACGAGCCAAGCAACTACGGCTGGAAATATAAAAGTGTTCTGTATGACATAAACAGAGAAACAAAGAAAAGGAAAGGAAACGGTGCTATCATCAGTGAAGTCCAGAAATGAGACTCTGATCCCCAAAGCGACTGGGTCCACTAATGCCGGAAAGAAGATGCTCGCGGCGACCCTCCAAATCAGCCACCTCCTTCTTCAAAAGCTCAATGCGAACATCTATGGCCTCAATGGCTGGACGGACTTT
Organism: Quercus parvula; assembly: GCA_030820535.1. Lineage (NCBI taxonomy): Eukaryota > Viridiplantae > Streptophyta > Magnoliopsida > Fagales > Fagaceae > Quercus > Quercus parvula. The sequence continues at coordinate 176,376 of JAUAME010000007.1, read as the reverse complement.
CCTCATAAAAAAGGCTCGAGCAATCTCACGTAGATGCTCAAGAATAAACTCCGCAGCAAAACCTACGCTGATAAGCTCCTGCACCGCGGCCCTCCACTGCAGAATTCTCTCGGCAGAAACAGTGTCGATGAAATTATGCTCAATATCGTTCAGCATACATCCCAACATTTTCAAGAAATGCTCCCTGGCAGAACGGCCCAGACGAAAGCCCTGCATAAAGTTGCTGTGACTGCTGTAGATCATCACTAAGTGGGAAACACAGTCCTGAGGGACTCGAAAGCCATAAAAGTCCACATAGGGAGGACTGGAAGCCCAAAACTCTGCCGGACCAAGGTCATTAACTTCCGGCTGATCAAAACGGACGAAGAAAGATGCAGCATCATCTGGAATGGCGACATAACTACTACTGACCGCCTCAAACTGAGAAGGAATAGTAGGAAGCGAACCTGCAATAAAGGGGGAGTGGAACACAAGGGAACATAAGAAAAAAAGAAAAAAAAAGAAAAAGGGGATGAAGTAAAAAAGAAAAGGAAAGAGTGCCAAAAAAATTACCAGGAATGGGGGCTACGGGTGTAGCAGGAAGGGGAATTACAGGCACAGAAGGAACAGGGGCAGTAGGTACGGCTGAAACAGGTACTAAAGGTGCTGCAGGAGCAGGCGCTACAGGGGAGGCAGGAGCAGTCATTCCCTCACCTGCTGCAATCCCTGGTCCTTTAGAAGTTTCTGCAAGCGGGGAGATGAGTATGCAAACGAAGCGCAAATACAAAAAAAAGGGGGATGAAGAGGAAGGGAGATACATACCCATCAAGTCAGGCTTAGACGGAGCACTACCCTCTTCATCGGAGTCAGAAATAGTCCTTTTCAACACGGGTACATCATCAGGATCCTCAAAAATGTCAGCAGACCCTTCTGAAGATAAGTCCAAATCAGGGCCACGGGTGGCAGAACCAGGGATGGAAGAAGGAGTAACAACAATTGAAGCACTACCCTTCGCAGCCTGGGAAATACTTGCAAAAGGGTCGCTGGACGAAATCACTAGCGGTAGAATGGGAGGAGTAATCTTGGTCTGAACAACGGCGGAAGGAGTGGCGCCCTCTGAAGGAGCAAATCTCTCAGCAGGCAAGGGTGTAGTCTCACCAACCCCTTCAACATGAGTACCCTCTCTAGGTACCGGCTCGGCAGAAGGGGTGGGAGTTTTGGTAGGAGCCTTGTGTGCAGCAGGAGGGGCAGGCGTCGATAATACCGCCTCGGCCCCATCAAAGAAGCCTTCCATAGGCACACCCATGGCGGCAGAAATCTCCTCGGCAGTAGGATGATATACGGACAAAGGCTCAGGTTCCTCTTGAAGAAGAAATTTTTGTTAAGTAAAAAAAAGGATGTGTGAAGAAAAGGGGGGTAGAAGACCCGTGGCAGATGCAAAAAAAAAGGGAGAGAAGTGAAGAAAAGGGACTCACCTCAGGCTCAGGATCATCAAGAAAAATGGGGCGAGCAGCTGATGAATCTTCCTTGTACTTAGACTGAAAGGAAAAAGATAGAAAAAAGTTGGCGAGTTGGCCGCAAGATAATTAAGAAATCTTATTAAAAAAAAATAAAAATAATAATAATAATAATAATAAAAAGAGGAAGAATGACTTACTCTCCGTTCAGTGGCAGATACGGGGTGAGGAGTAGTTTTCCTTTTGCTACCACGAGTCCTGACAGCCAGCAGAGCACCTGCAGGAGGTAGTGGTGTGGCTGGCTTGGTTTTGCTAGCAGACTTGAACTTGGCAGCAGACCTGGGTTTGGCAGGTACCTTTTCACTCGAAGCAGGAAGGTTAATCACTTTAACTTTTTTCTCCCAACCAGGGGGATAGTCACCAGCATGCAAAAACCACCCTCTCTTCTCTGCGTCCCACTCAAAAATGGCTGACCGGCTCTGTTTCCTAGCATACGCCAGAACAGACCTGGAAGGAAGCAGCAGGCGAGGGTTAGCCGATGCAACCGTACTCAACCCTTCAGGAGGAATGAGGGAAAAGCCACGGCTCCCAGCTAACTCGGCAACAAATGAATCCATCACTGCATGCCAGTAGCCGTGCATGGGAAAAGTACAAACACCCTCCCTCAATGAGCCAGGAACTGTGACGGCATCGAAACGCTTCCTCCAAAAATCAAAGGCAGTAGGCCGCAGGAAAGGATGGACCGAAGTAGGAGCTCTCATCAGGGAAGAAAGGTCATCAGGGATGTCTTGATCCAGCCCAAACTGCCTTCTCACCCGGTTGGCAGGATAGTGAACAAACCTAATACCTTCATCCGCTAAATAAGGCAGCCATCCCGCATTGGTAGCGGCGAGATAAGTGATCCCAGTCTCATCAAAGCCTACCAATGGGGTAGTAGTCCCAACAGCATCAACAAACGGACCCATGACGGAGTCCGCACAAGTATAACCAACGCCCAAATTTCTATATGCTCGCCAAGAAAAACCCATGCCTTCATCGAAAGATTTAACTACAGAATAGTCTATCGGCTTCAAACCACACCAACGAAAGGCAAGTGGAAAGTCAGAGTCAAACCTGCCACAGAAGTCGGTGATCTCCCTCGGGCAACTCTGGTACTTCTCCCTGGCAAACCGGGCAGGTCTACATTTCGCCAAATATTGAGCACAACGCTCAAACATCCACTGCTGAAGTATGGTGGAATGAACAGAAGAGGTGACAATATGGCAGGACCCAGCCTGCTGCTCATCGTTATGAAGAATGTCCAACTGAACGTATAAATGCCCCAGAAACATGGGGGCTAGCGGCAGACTCACCCTCGCAGATATTTTAATAGCCAAACGAAAATACAAAGGTTTTATGGCATAATGAGGGTGGGACCTAAAAACAAACTTACCAAGCCAAAAAGCAATAAAAGCCGCGCGGCGGGCGGTAGCAGAAAACTTGGAAGAGGAACTCACCCAGTAGGATAACTTGGCGTTTCCGGCCATCCTTGTCCTTAGTTCAACTTCGATGGCCTCCTCCTCAGGAGAAAGCTCTAAAGCGGCAGGATCAGTATCGCCGAGAATGGGCAAGAGCAACTGGTTAGCCATATCTTCAAGAGTTACAGTGAGTTCGCCGCACGAGAAGAAAAAGGTGTGAGTGGTAGTGCACCACCGGCGGACCAAGTGGCGGAGGTTATAGAGGTCACGAAAATTTGACAAACAACGAGAAGAGACCACGGCCTTCAGAACGCCGGCCCGTTGCAATAAACCCATAAAGCCTGTGTCGGAAAGCTCACTATCAACCCACTCCTTCCAACCCAGGGATGCGCCGGACCCAAATTCAAAGTGAAGGGGTACAGGGAGTGAAACACCTTGGCGAATGGACAAATCGGGGATTGAAGAGGGCAACGGAGCCCAGGAAACGTCGGGGTCTCGCCGGATAAAGGTAATCAGCACACGGCCTAGCGGCGACGGTACATATTCGCCGGGAACTTTTGGGAAGTGAGCGCTGGTTTCATACCACGGGCCGATTAAGGGAGCACACTCGCCGTTAGGGTCGCGCTCCGCCTCCTCCTCAATGGACCGCTCCGAATCGGAACGATCCACCTCCTCAGAAACGACAGGGGGGTCGAAGGCTACCGCCTTCCCCTTGCGACTGGAAGAACTAGGACTTTTCGCCGGAGACATGATGCGAAAGTTTAACCGAAGAGAATGGGTATGGTCAACTTGAAGGAAGAAGGAGATGTGAAGAGCGTGTGTTTTGGGAGAGAAAAGGATTTGTGATTAAAATGCAGAAGGATTTCCTTTTAAATACCCACATTAATGTCAGCACGAAAAGAGGTGAAGGGTCAGCCATCAGAAGGGAATGGAGTTAATGAAGCGGCGGCTCTGTTTTGAAAATAACTGCCAAAATGGGAAATTCGAAGAGACAACCCTATTCGCAGCAGGAAGGAGGATATATGTATGAATAAGAAGGGGTCCACAGCTTAAAAAGAAAAAAAAAAAAAAAGACCGCGAAAAAGGAGAAGAAGAGAGAAGATGAGAAAGGGGCAGAAGCGTCCTTTCATTCACATATGAATCGCAGAAACATTTCATATGTTCAAGGGGCTAAATGTTGAGGGCCATTTGTGGAAGCCCAGTGGAAAGAAAGGCCCAATGATGAGGGCCACAAGGAATTGACTGTATAAATAGTAAAAAAGACCATTAGGCCCAAGCAGCAGGAATAATGGGCCACTAGCCCAACAATGTATACATGGGCCTTGAAAAGGCAAACGGGCTCAAAGAAGCCAGGAAAGAAAGAAATAGCATCCCATGGGCAGAGTATGAGTTAGAAAAGAGAGAAAGGGTCGCTGCAGGCCCAAGGTAGTGTAAACTAAGAGAGTAAGGGATTTATGGCAGGCTCATAAAACCCAAAGATAAGGATAAGGTTATTGGGCCGGGGAAGCCCAATGAAGTTAGTAACAAAGCCCATGAAAGTGTGGAATTAGCAAACAGGCTGAGGAAGCCCAAAAGAATTAGCAAACGGGCCGTGGATGCCCAAAAGGAGAAAACAAAGGGACATAGGAGCCCATGAGTAAAAAGAAACAAAACAGTGCCTATGATAGGCCACTGAGAAAAGGAATAAAACGGCCGGCCCAAAAAGGGGCCTAGCAGGATTGAGTCATTACGGCAGGAATTACAAGCCAACACGGCAGGCAGCAAAGAAAAACAAAGGTGGGCCAAAGAAATATAAAACCCATCATCATACGAAGCCCAGCTTCTGATTGAAGCGAAGGAGCAAAAGAAAGCCCGCATGAAAGGCCAGGAAACGCAGATGGAGAGTCTCTAGGTTACGGCAGACACATGAGCAGCAGGCAGACTCTTGGACAAATTTGAAAGGAAAGCACGCGCAAGGCCCAGGCACCACCAGCCTGTACCCAGCCAATATAGGACATGGTGGGGCCATGGGCCAGAGGTAAGAGGTAAAGGGGGTGTGGTTTGGTGGTGGGGAGAGGGGAAAAGATCTATTTTCGGCCCCTACTCAAACCTCTTTTGGGAGGTACGTCCTACTGGGATGATAGACCACCCAAAAGAGGCAATTTGAGAGGAAACCGTTGAGTGCATGCTCTGAGTGTGAGGAGAGAGGAGATTAACATCGTGGCAGGAAAGGCCGCGGCGCACAGAAGGACAAAATGAGTCTGCGGCGCACAGAAGGACAAAATGAGTCCGCCTTTGCCTGGCAGGGGTTTTGTGTCGCACAGTACGGTCGGCAGGTACACCCAGACCAAACAAAGGAGGTTAAGGCGCAAGACAGTAAAACACTAGTCACGGCAGGCACTATAAAGAGGCCCTTGCCGTGCCCTGTAGAGGGGATCGAAAAACAGAGGATATATCTCACAACGTGAAAAGAAAAACAGAGCAAGAGGAAAAAGAAAAAAGATAAGAACGAAAACAGAGAGAAAAGAAAAGAAAACTAAGAAAGAAAGAAGAGAGTTAGTTCAAAGAGCATGCACCAATAGATCGGTTTCCCTCTCTCCCCCTTCAAAATCTCACCTTTCTCCAAAAAATGCAAACAAGAACTTTCCCATTGGGACGATAACCATTCAGGGCCGACTCCCTCAAAGCCATTAATTCCCATAACAGGGTTCTTCCTGGGGGATTATTTGCATTGAGAAGAGGCGTTCTCCCCTCTTTGGATTTGCTGCGGCAGACAAAGCTTATAACTTAATTTTTTTGCCTATTCAAATTAATCAGTGTTACTCTCTTTATTTTCCTTAGTGATTGATATCATTATGACTATAATCATGTGTTACTAATAGGAAATACATAGCAATCTGTTTAAGTAGACGGAATACTCTGTTTTAGTCATTGTTATATCTGCCTGCCATAACTTGTCTACAACAGTCTAGCCTGCCATAACTTGTCTGCAATAGTCTGGCCTGTCGTAGCTTGCCTGCTACGATTCTGCTTGCCGTAAACTTACTCCTAGCAGGCGTGGCATAAGTTTGTGCACAAACCGGCCCAAGTTGAGTTACAATTGGATCGGCCCCAGCTCCCTTACTCAGAAACACTAGGGCCCATCATCGCAGGAGGCAGCCCAGCCCATTACCGCAGGAGGCAGCCCAATCCTACCAGAAAAGGCCCCCACAAACCCAAATCCACCCAATTATTTTCAAGTTAAAAGGGCATCAACCTAATTAGACCCAGTAATTATTGGGATTTAACTAAAAACCTATTGAGACCCATTTAACCAAAAAACAATAAACCCAAATTCAACACAGCCCTTCCCGTCAAAAAAAAAAAAAAAAAAAACCAGCCCTACCCCTCTCTCAGCCTCGCGACTCTCTCTCCTCAGTCCTCAAACACTACTAGTGGGTGACTAAATGTAAGAGGTGATTTGTAAATTTTTCTCCTTGCTTTCATTTGCCAAAGAAGACATTGGAAGCCTTAGATATGGCCAAGACATAAGGAAAGGCCTTACATGAAATAGCATTCCAATTAGACATTGTAAAATAAATAGCATACATGCCAAATTTTGCCCAATCAATCTCAAAAAATGTCTATATCAACTTATGCAATTATTGTGCAAAATGCATTTTTGCTACAGTATTTGTGCAAATATACACAAGCACTACTGTTATGCATTTTGATTTTTTTTTTTTTTTCTTTGTGTTTCTCACCAATAAATGAAAAAAGTGGATGACAGTTATAGTTATGGATGATAAATGAAAAAAAATCAAGAAAATTTGATATTTAATGAAATAAAGTTTTAAATAAATAATCTAATGGAGGTGTTTTGAAAAGTTGTTACGCAAAAAAAAAAAAAAAAATTCTTATGCTAAAATAGATAAGAGTTTTTTGCATGAACTAATATGAATAATCTACTAGTTTCCTATTTCATATCTCAATGAATTGTTTTCAAATCCATATTTCTCAATAATAAATATATAAATAAGGACAAAGTCAAGCTACAAACTCCTACTAAAAAAATTAACATGATTACATATTTTGAAATAATTGTTAAATTGCATGTTCTTTATGTTCATGACACGTGTCAAATTTCATGCCAATTGAATGTTATTCACCATTCGATCTATAAACTTATTTTTAATATGTAATTTAGACTACAAAAACTTAAAATTTAAATATTTTATTGATGGGATAGTTATTGATCTCTAATCTACTGTAAATTTTACAAGTACAAATGATATAAAGAAAAAAAAAATGTTATCCAATGATAGATTTGTGAAAAATTCACAACCAATAAAAAAAATATATTAAGGGAAGTTTTTACTTTGTCTTATAAAAATATTGAGGGAAAATTCACATTTACTTCTTATGCTATAATGACAAATCCGTTTTAAGTAGGTTGTTGATCACAAGCATTAATCTTTTCATTCTAGGTTTCACTTCCAAATGCTGGGTGGGAATGGATAATAGAGACAATTCAAGCATATAAAGATTGCCAAATGTATTTATTCTTGTCAGGGGTTCTTTTTATGTTTCTTGATGTTATTAGACAATGCTTAGTCTAGGCTTTTTCTAAGAAGAAAGTTGGGTCTGGCACTCCGCGGAATGGGCTCCAAAGTATCATTCTGTCGCTGCCAGTTTGTGCTCAAATGTTGAGTCCAAAGTCCAAGGGAACACGCTACAAAGTGGGCTTGTCCTTAGTTTCTTCCGCAGAATGAACTTTTCTCCAGTTTCTACCACATGATTGGCTTTTCTGCTATGCAGAAAAACTTTCTACTGTGCAGTAAAACCGTCTGCTGTGCAATAAAGCTTTTTGATGTGCATTAAAGCCTTATGCCGTGTATTAAAGTCTTCTGTTGTGTAGTAAAGCTGTCTGTTGTGCATTAAAGCCTTCTGCCATGCAGTAAAGCCTTTTACAATGTAAATGACTACTCTTCATTTTTTACTGCAAAAATACTCTTCTACTTCCTACACATAAACAAATCTAAAACCCAAAGAAAATACCAATCAAGTAAATGTTAGCTTACATGAGTTAGCATATTCTCAAATATATACATACATATATTTGTAAATATACTTATACGTATTCACATATATATCTATAAAATATATTTTGCAGAACATAAGAAACAAGATATATGTATATATATACTTATGGCAAGATAATGATTAGTTTGTGTCAAAAGTAAAACACGTAATAGCTAACACGGTAAATATAATAAAAGGTGCTACAACAGAATAACTAGTAGAGCAAGTAAAGATACCACAGCAGGACAACTAATGCAGCAAACGTGATAAAAACGTGCTATAGCAGAATGACTAAATACAACAGATATAATTTATAATGAGAGAAATCAAATATATTTGCAATCGAAATTAAGTATTGAATCTTCCCATATAGTAAGTAAACCAAAAAAGAACCCAAACCCCAACTTGAACAACCTTGTCATAGGTTTCTGCCATCAAAATTATGTATTTTGGAGAATATGCCTAAATGGCTACTAGCTATTACTTTTAGAGACTTCAAAGAGTGGGTTTGCTAAGAGGGAGGGAAAAGATGATCTATTAATGCATGCCCCTAATTCTGCCATGTTTTCTCTCTTCTTTTTACCACTTTCTTTCTTTCTTTTTCTCCGTTCTTTTTACTCTTAATTTCTTATTACTCTCTTGCCGTGAGTTGTTCCCCCTTTTGATCTTTCCTTTTCCTAGGTCACTCTCTCTGGGTGCTTACTACTCTCTTACCATGGGTTTCCCCCCTTAAGTCCTTCCTCCTCCTTTTCATCCATGACTACCTCTTCCTTTTATAGCGAACTGATTCAATGAGATTTCTCCCTTTTACCCCTAGGGCTTCACCAATTGTTTTTGGCTTGTTGTGGGCATCCCTTCAGGACTATCCACCAACCCATTGGTTGTCCAGCCACTACCTCTGCTTAGAATACGTTAGCTGCACCATTACTCATTTCATGACAAAATTCAATTTTCTTTGTTCTTGCTGTATACCTCTACCTCTAGATGACTAACCAATAAGGATTGGGTTACCTCACTACCTAGCTCTATGGCATGCATCAGATGGTCTCAATCATCTATTACTTCTTTTGGGTAAGATACCATCCTAGCAAGGTATATTCCCAAAAGAAGTCATGGCTAGAAACCAAATATAGACCCCATTTTCCCCCCACCACCAAACCACACCCTCTGAATCCCCTTGACCGTGGGCCTACCTCCCTTGTATTGGCTAGATCCAGGTTGGTGGTGCTCCGGCCCTTACGTGCTTGCTCCATTGTCTTCTATTTTTGTCTTCTTTCGTTCCCACGTCGTTTCTGCCGTAGCAAATTAATTTTGTTTTGTTCTGCTGCGTGTTTTTGTCTTATTTCTTCATGCGTTTCTTGCTACGTTTGTCATTTTCCTTTGATTTGGCTTTTCTTTCCTTCATGTTATTCCTACTACTAACACTTCCTACTCTTCCTTATTTCTTTTCATTGTGCTTCTTCATATTAGTTTTCATTCCTATCTTTTTATACAAAAGGATTTGGGCATTTGTAGGCCAAATAATGTTGACTAGATCAAAAGGGTCTTGAGCCAATTTGTCTTTATCTGCCGAAGCCATTCTGCCAAAGAACTGTATTCTGTGGCAGATCTGTATTATGTTGCAGATTTGTAATTTGCTACAGATCTGCGTTTTGATGTATATCGCTTTCCCTTGCACTTCTCTCTTTGGACCTTTTTTGCTCTTCAGTCTTCTTGGTGGGTCTTTGGGCCTTGATTTTTATTGAGCTTTCTTCCTCATAGACTTTTGGATATGGATTCGCAAAAATGGACATCAACAATTCTTAGACATATTACATTAGTTTTTAAATTCCAATCTCCAGGTAACTAATTAAAAGCCATAACATCTTCATTCTAGGTGCAATGTTCAAAAAATTGTAGCATCCACTTAAGTATTTCAAATACAAATTTGAGTAAATTTATTACCTTACAAAGTTAATAAACCCACTCTAAAAAAATTATTACAGTGCATTTCTTTGTTGTGGAACGTATTCTATTTCCACCACCCCACAAAAACCACCTCAGGGTAAGCAAAAGTTAAAAGTAAAGTATTCAACACCCAGACGAAAAAAAAAAAAGGTGGAATGAAGATAGTTCAAAAAAGAGAAACCCATGCATCGCATAGGTTTATGACTATTACAAATTAAACCCTAAATTAAATCAGTAGACTAAATTTAAGGATGAGGAATTAGCAAATATACACAATAAATATTAAGTTTTACTCTCTGACCACTTGATTTGTTATATTATTAACGTGTATTTTATTGCTTGATAACGAATTAGATAATAAGATATATACATTATTGGGTAGCTTAGGTTAAAACCCAAATAAAAATATTCGTACATTGGTAAACTGGGAACTTAAAAATCATTCCAATATCTGAATCACATCTCATATAATACTATCCATGAGAAACAATAGCAAACTTTAAAAAGGTAGCAAACTATTTTTCTTATAAAAGAAGAGGGAGGGAATTAAGGGGAGGGGGAGGAAAAGAGAGACTAGGAAAAGAAAGCTGCCAAGAGTCCAGCATAATTGACTCTAGATTACCAACTGCAAGACGGTTGGTCTCCAAACATCCAACACAAAAAGCCCACATATTTGCTTTTGTTGGCCACCATTCGTTTCGCCCCCCACCAGTCCTCAAAACATACAGAATTGTAATCAAAATGCATAGCTCCAGATGTAGATATTTTCCTCATTGCAGTGTTTATCTCCAACGTATGGGGTATCGATGTCCTCAACTAATCTACAAAATGCTTCTAGCAGGCTGTTTCTAATGATTCTGCAATGAGGCCCAACAAATAAGCCCACGCCATCATTATTTTCTACGATGGAAACTAATGCAATTTATGCACTCAGTTAAGGCACTTCTTTGTCCTTTACTAAGTATGGTAAGTATCAGTCTATCCTGCCACTAGCGTCCAATTTTGAGTGTGTCAAGCATGTTACCAATATTTTCTGGAAGTACTTAATGGACAGCAGAAGGCACATCATCTGAATCCACCCTTAGCTGAAAAAACGTACAAAAAAAATAAGGAAAATCACAGTGGCAAAGTTGATCAGATCAAAAGCTGTTTATTGAGTATACCAGCTGAAGGTGCCTCAGCAAAGCTTCATGCAATAACTTTTTGAGCTTCTCACAATGGTCTACCATGCGACCGGAACTGATTGATTCCTCAAGTTGGCACCATAGGCGCTCAATTGTTGTGTATGGAAACCAAACTGCAAATGGTCTTTTCCGATTGATTATGTCTACTGGCCTCTGCAGAAGGGTAAAAGGTTGTTAATAGCTACATGTTTCAGTATGCACCCAGCAGAAGTATATGAACTTGAAAGAAAAAATTTACCAGGAATTAAAGTAACTGATTTGAGCTAAAGAATGAAAGGAAAACGTAATTGAACTAGTTTGGAGGAAATTCCCCCAGCCCACTATATGATAATTGATAAATTAAAAAAACCATTCATGTGTACTTTTAGTTAGATGACCTATTTAATGAGTCATATAACTTATTTAAATAATACACATGAATGGTTTTATGAGTCGCCATATAATGGGTTCGAGGAGATTCCTCCAAAACAATTTGGAGGAAAACTTGGTCCAAAATGAAATGAATGAATTTGCATATTGAAAAGAAACTGCATTTTACCGCTGATGCCAATGATTCTATACAATCAAGCAATAGATTAGTAGCCTCTGTATATCGACCATAATCAACATAGAGCCGAAATAATGATGAAGGATTTGATTCTTGACCAGTCATCCCCCAGGTCCTTTCCCTTCGATTATCCTGTCACAACTCGTGTGAAAATGGTTAAGGAGGTGAAGCATAGCATAGGTTCATATCAATGCAAGAATGAGATTTAATATCCAATCTACCCATGGGAACCCATCAATCTGATTGAAAAAATTCAAGAAAATAGCATTAATAAGGAAGGAATAAACCACGTGGCAACATGTGTCCAAAAAGGTGAGTCAGATCAGGGAAAATAGAGGTTCAGAATACTCTCCCAACGTGTCCAAGAACCCATAAAGGCAAATTGACATGGGAACAATAATCTGAGGTTCAGAATAATCTGCCAAGAATGATGCTGTGCAAGAAGAGTCTGTAAAGACAATAAGGATGGAATATGAACAATAATTGAAATTCAGAATACTCTACCCAACCCTTATGTGATGCTGATGTGACACATAGAATAGAATTGCTTGTAAAGACAATAAGTGGCATAGGAACAATAATCTCAGCACTGAACAGAGTCCGTAAACTACTAGGAAAACCAAAAAAAAAAACACCCCTAAGGAAACAGAATTTTGAGATGAAATGTAGCACATGTATTCATCAAACAAATAGAAAAAAACATATTTTGATGGAAAAACAACATTTCTGCAACTCAAAGAAGGTTTCCAATAGCGAGTATGGCTAATACCCTGAAGTATAGATAGACTAACAAGCTGAGACTAAAAAGTCAAAACATTTGGACTTAAGCAATGACTTCACTGGAATTAGTCAATAATTGAAGAAAAAGAAAGGAAACACCAAACTCAATGAAAGATATACATTAGTGTAGTTTTGACAGTAGTCCTATTTTCCTTTTCTTTTTGGCAGTTTATCGTGTATAATGTTGCTTTTTCTTCTTATATTTGCTCATTTAACCCTTAGGGCCATCTAACCATGCTTTTTAGCTAGCTCTTATAACTTCGGTCCCCTTTCCAAAATCAGAAGAGAGAGAGAGAGAGAGAGAGAGAGACTAAAGATGCCCCTATGTTAATTGTTTGATAGAAAAGGTATATCAAGTTTAAAGCTATAATGCAGTTCATCACATATTTAAAACCCCACCCAGATATTCCAATTTCTAGCTAGAGAAAGTACCTTAAACATCTGAACCAGCCAAAGAGGCAATTCAATCTGAGGATCCATAGAAAGGAGGGTTTCAGCAACAATAACTGGTAATTTGGCATGAAATCCCCTATATTTTACCTGCAATTTAAAGGAGGTAAAAATAAGGTGGAGAAATAAAGAGAAAGATGGTTGAGGGGTGGGGACAACTTTCATGGTTTCTTTTAACTAAGAAATTATAGATATCATCAAAGTGCTTGGGCGTTTAAGGGGGAGGGGTTCGAACTGCAATGTCAATAGCATACACACACACACACACACATATATATATAATTTCTAACCATCTCCACACACACAAAAATAAACCCATCAAACAGTTATGACAAAACTTGACCCCGAGAAAGGAGAGAAGCTGCAGTAAAGGCACTCTTTCAAATTCATTCAGACTTTGAGCAGAAAAACTCTTTAACAAATTTCTGACCATGAACATAGATAAACTCATTAAGTGAAAACCCATTTGTCATTTATTTATTTTAAATTGAGAGCTTTAAACAAAGCTATTATTTAAGCTCTGGAATCACAATTTGATGACCTACCCACACCCAAATAGAAATATTTGCAGGACATACAATTACCTTATCCTTGGGAGCTAAAATCAAGATTCATGAAGTCCTAGTGGAGGAAATTACCAACCTGGACCCACCAACTTGCTTAAATCAATAGGTGCAGGTTGACATCACCCACTGCAAACCCCACCTTTTCTGCCCACCCTGTCACGAACCAAACCCATACCAAGGATTTAAATACATGACTTATCATAAGACACTAAAATTTTCCACCCACCAACCTCATCCTAACATATCAGAGATCTACACCTTCCATATAAAGCCTCATAAAGTGTCATCCCAAGACTTGCTTAATAGCTATTGTTAAATACAAATTTCACCAAGGTCGAATGATCAATCTAGCTACCTTTGAAGTCTAGGACTCAGGCTCTCAACATGTCTTCAAATATTGAATCAAACCTAAAGTACAAATAATACTACCAAAAATTTCCTAAAAGTTAACAGGTTTTCAATCTCCAAAAAGAAAACAAAATAAAAGATTACACTAACAAATTTCCTATAACACAATTGTGGGCTCTGAGACACTACCCCCACAAAGTGGGCCTTGATGAGGAAGTCAAGGATTTCAATGGGTGAGATTGTGATGCTCCAATTTGATTGGATATTGATTAAGCGTGTGTTGTGTGTGATGAGTCCTACAAAGATTATATACTAGGTTTTTTTTTTGATAAGTTACAAAGGTTATATACTAGGTTGATCGCGCTTTTATTAACAACTACAAGAAACTTCAATTGTAACTAGATTAGTCCTTTTTGGCCAGTGCTTTTTCTTTGGTCATTACAAACCCAATGTGCAAGATTTTTTTTATCTTCTTTTCTCTTCTTTTCTTTTTTCTTTTTCTTTTTTTTGTGGGGTGGGGTGGGGGGGGGGGGGGGGGGTGGTTATAAACAGGTTGGATCAAAATTTTGAATCAACCAATGTAAACTCAAAACCTCCTATTGACTGATTTTCATTTTTTTTGTGATTATCAAATAGGCAACTAATATATCATTTTAATTTTAAGTTCCCAAAAAATTCTCTTACAAGGTTGGCAAGTTGAAATTGCTGGCTCATGAACAAAGACAGTGTTAGGCATATGTAAGGGGCTTCAAATATCTTATTCGAAAATATTACCCATCATCCCATGACAGCATGACTAACTAAAATCAGGGTTACTTCAAACACCCATTTTATGAATTCAAAATGCAAGAACGTCAAGTAAATGATGACAAACACTGTAAACATTTTAATAATATCCAGAACAACTTAGAGAATTAACCTCTGGAACAACTTAAACACCACCGGAACTTGTACTGTTTAGAGTAAGATTGCAAATAAAAAGAGCAATAAAAAATAAAGGTAAGGAAAAAAGGACATGTTCAGAACACAGAACTTCACTGCTTTTGTTGGCATCAGGTTATCAGATTGTCTGGTTCCTAGGTTAAGCCAACCAGCAATAGCAAACAAACGATAACAAGTCAATAGCAAACAAAACACAAAAATATAGTATAACTCTACATGCAAAAGATTGACAGGTATATGAAATCTAGAGCTTTTTTAAAATTTATTACAAATAAAAGAGAAATCTTTGAAGGTTTAGGTGAACCTCAAAAGGCAAATTAAACTATTATAGAATGCAGAAGATACTCACAAGATAAAGCTCAAGAGTTTCCCATTGAGTGTTCCGCTTAAATTGTTGAGTTGCAAGACACACATCTTGTGAAACATGAACAGCCATTTCATTCTTTGATGATGTCAACAAAAGACCATGTGTCCTGAGATCATCCCTGAAAGTCATAACTCACCCAATGTTACTACATTGTAGATGTGTAATTCAATAGCAAATAAAGCCCATGGATAACAAGGACAAGTCTGTTTTTACCGAACACATGAAGAATCTACTTTATTTGGACAGCATTTCAGTGACATAGCACAGAAAATTCCTTCCAGTTCCCTGAGCAAGAAAGGACCCAAGTCACATTTACAGGCATGCAAAAGGAATTAGTAATTGTAATGAAATTATGCTGCAACATAAGCACAAAATGCACCTTTTCAATCTTGAACCCTTGTAGAACCTTAAAAGAACTGTAAATGCCATATCATACAAACTTTTCTGGACCAGAAGATCAACCAAATCTGTTGAGGCATTGTGAATTTCTGCAAGAAAATAGGAAATAGTACAAATAAAAATTCATTAAAATTAGGGGAAGAAAAAGATCACTGAGAATTACTTTTTTTTTTTTTTTAAAGATCACTGAGAATTAATTTAAAAAAAAGAAAAAAAAGATCATTGAGAATTTGCTCTGTGGTATAACTATTTTTTTCTTATTAGTATAACCTACTTACAGTTTTCCAACTTGATTTTTCGAAGGTGTCACTAAATCTCCCTGAACTTTGTAGTGAATTAAAAAATAATAATTTTTCAATCCAAAGTAATGGAAAAAATACATGTGACAAGCACATGACTGAATGAATAAAGAAAATGAAGACACTTCCTTATCTATATTTCAACACACTGTATATTATATTTTCCTTCTTTTTCTTCTAAATTTTACTGATAAAGAAGGGAAAAATAAAGGATAAGGAAAAAAATAATAAAAATTCAGACACATCTAGCTATTCCTGAAATTAGAGAGAGAGAGAGAGAGAGAGAGAGAGAGAGAGAGAGAGAAGCGGATTTAAAAAAACTCCAGATCCTTTTCTTTTAATGGTTTTGTTTCGATATTAACAATTTTAGTCTTCTATGTTTGCTAGTGCTTGAGAAGAATTCAAAGAGAAGAACAAATACAAAAATAAGTGGAAGACAAAGACAAGAAGTAAAGCTAAAGACTCCACCTCTCTCTCTCTCTCTCTCTCTCTCTCTCTTCACAAAAAAAAAAAAATCTTAGATCCATTGTATTGGTGGCATTAACATGGTTAAAATTCCAGGTCCAAATCTATTTTTCTTCTACCATCTAAATAGCTCCAACACTGACACCCCTTGATCTGCCTCAGATGAAAGTGAAACAAGCAGGATTCTACGTACATGGCCACCAATACCATCATCATTGACAACACCAAGGCCATCTTTGTCAACATATGTTTTCCCTCTCTCCCCATCATCAAATAGCAGAGCCATTAAGCTTCCACTGATGCCACTGTGGCCTACTTCACCATGGCTGGTCAGTATGGTGGCTGAACCAAACTCTCTCTCACGCACACATAAATATACACAGAGGCAGATCACATATATTCAATTCTCTTTATTTTATATTTAGGAGAAATTATACTTTTCCACCCAAAAGTATCACCCTGATTACACTTCACCCGCTGAACTATCAAAACGCACGATCGACCCCCAAGTTTCAAAAATATATTACACTTAAGCCCTTGCCATATGTTTTGCTGTTAACTCTAATAGAATTTAGCATTGGAAGACCAATTTATCTTCAGCCGTATGTTTTGTAGAGAGGGGTAAATTGGTTTTTTAATACTAAATACTGTCAGAGTTAACACCAAAACAAACAGTAAGGGGGACATTGAAACAGAGTTACAACTTTGGGAGGTCAATTGTGCATTTAATAGTTCAGGGAGTTAAGTGTAATTGGGGTAATAGTACAAGGTGGAAAGGTGCAATTTACCCTATTATTTATTAATTTTATATCTATGAAAGAAAACATTCTATATGTTAAGGTGCAATTTCTGGAAAGGTGTTGTTTGATTGGCTTAACAAGATATCTGACTTTCAAATGTCAATTTCCATTTATCTTCGACAGAAAAATTGATAATTCATTTTCGTCCATGACCATAAGGAGAGAGAGGGAGAGAAAGAAATACTTAAGGTGGATATTCCAAAATGCGTGATCATTTAACATGAAGCTATATGCTTAAAATAATAGTTTTTGACATTGTATGAACTTTTGGCCAATGATTAGGCAAAGTAAATGAATAAAAGGAACAGGATTATCTTGTGATATTTATCCACAGGCAATTTCTCAACGAGAATATATAAACGAGATATCCTACAGTTTTACCAGAAAATATTCATTTGACAAAAGATGTTGAAGACTTTTACCAGTAAACGTCCATTTGACATTTGCCATTGAAAGAAAATATTCTGCTGAAGTAAGCACAAACTCATTCTCCAGTTTCTTGATATCAATATAAGACTGCCACCTTTGAGACTGAACATCATTGCACACTGCTGTAGCATAAAGAATAAATATTATTGACTCAAATGAAGAAGTATAATGCACATACTAAAACTCTATATATCTCACGGAAAGTCTAGCATGAAGGATGCAAGAAAACCCATGGCAGTTATTTTGATACATCTTAAGTGTATGTGTGTGATGTGGATTGAGAGGGGATTCAAATAATTGACATCTCTGTTGGAAACATTAGGAAGTACCAGTTGAACAAGAGGTCAAAACATGTGGTAGTTATGAGAACAAAGATGTAAATATAAAAAAAAAACTAAACAAAAAAAACTCAATCTTCAATTGCTTTATTTACCCTGTTCCTCCACTTTTCTAGCCTTTTTACGAGGATAATGCTCATTGTGAAGAGAATTTCCTTCAGGCAGAGGATCAATCCAAGCATATGCAGGATGAACAAGATGCAGTGCATTGATAGCAGCAGAGAGCCCATTCAGTCTCTCTTGCAGCACAAGAGCAGTGTTCTGGTAGTCTTTCAGAGTTGCTTCACTTCTCAAACGAGCTGAATATAGGTACATGTAACCTGCTGCTCTTCGCCAGTTATGTCGATGCATTTCGAATGTGTACAGCAACTTATATAAGTTTGGCTTTGCCAATATATCAGAACGCTCTGCCTAAATATTTCAGAGCAGGAATGTCATTAACATTGATGTGCAGGAACCTGAACAAGAAAGCAGATAGTTTGTTTTGCAACTAAGGCACACACCTTACGGGCAAGCTCTTGTTCTACCTTATCATTTAAGCCAATAAAGGGTAGTTGACCACCACAAAGAATCTGCAATCAATATAAAATGCATCAAACTCACTGGTAACAGGCGGATTGGGAAATTAGTCTAATAGTGTCAAATGATGAAAATAACTAACACAGCATGGAGTGTATAAAGCCTCCTGCACCAAAGGTTGACAAATGTTGATGGAATAAGCAGAAACTGAGGCGGTATGAAGCATCAATACAGATATGGGATATGGAAACAAAACCATATGGATGTGGTGTTATGTCAATTCTTGAATATTTAGGATATGATGTGGCGGCCATACATTAATTAATTAATATATAATCACATATTTCTAAACATATATATGCAGATCTGATTTCTAGTTAAAATTTGAATACTAATATTGAAGCTATAAACAACAACAACAAACAAAGCCTTAGTCCCTAATTCATGTTTTACATTCATAGAGATTTGAAGGTCTCCAACCTTCTGAAGTACCAGCCCTTTTGTTTCAATCCATTCTCCCACCCCCACACC
Organism: Quercus parvula; assembly: GCA_030820535.1. Taxonomy (NCBI): domain Eukaryota; kingdom Viridiplantae; phylum Streptophyta; class Magnoliopsida; order Fagales; family Fagaceae; genus Quercus; species Quercus parvula. Next base: position 157,532 of record JAUAME010000007.1, on the reverse strand, counting down.
CCCAAAGGAAAAAAAATTTGTATCCATGCTATATACATGCTCTATCCCAAAAAAAAAAAAGAAAGTATTCTTTATCCAAAAAAAAAAACTATTTTTTTATATGGATATGTAAGAGACAGATATCCCACCACATCCCTATGTAGCCACATCGAATATGTACCAATAATAAGCTACAGTTTAACAGGTGTTTTGAGGTATTCATGCTTCCTAGTTGAGGAGTTTCCATATTAAATTTGTACCAAGGCATTTGGCATGTTGCAAAAAGTGTTCTACCCTACTTTCAGGCTTGCCAAAGCTTTACGGACAATTCTTTTAGCACTTTTTGAGAGACAAAACCAAGCCAGTTTGTAATGCTGTTTGTCTCTCCTAAATGGATTTTGAAAATCACATCAAAGATTCTCTCTCTCTCTCCCTCTCTCTCTCTCTCTCTCTCTAATGAAGTAAAAAGAATATTGGATACAACAGCAAAAACAATAATGGAAATTTTATGATTTCGTAGAGAACCTTCATGGCACCGCATTCATAAAGAACAATTATGAAACGCCTCAAGCAGATGTATTTGCTCTCCTCATCTGGATTTGTAATTATTGCACAATATGCATCATAATAGTGATTAAGATCTAATGTAAACTTGAAGACATTTGCCCAAAGTCTTCCTTTGGTAGTGGCAGTTGATTCACTTAATGGATCTCCACCTGAGTTTTCACCATTAGGACTTAGAGCTTCATCAACTTGCTCGAGAGCAGCAAGTGCAAACTGGTAAGCACCTTCACTAATATTATGTTGCTCAAAAATCTGCATTGCCCACTGATAGTAATGTAATCTCCATGCAGCATCTGATACACAACCAGCTGGGATGGGGAAAAAAGAAAATAACAAATACTTAAAAATAAACAACATAAAAAAAAAAAAAAAAAAAAATCGTCAATATGTTATAAAAAATAACTAATAATTGCAATCTTTTCTGAATAAGCTCACTGAATTTAAGATGCTCAAATCCTGCTTTGTGAGACAAACTCTGCAAAGCCTGGGAAGCTCCTTTTCCTGACGATGCTCTGAACAAAAAAATTCCCAATGGCAATCCAAACCATCAAGACAGGTGAGCATTTAAAGCCATGAAATTAATGCAATATTTAAATTGAAGATTTGCAACCAAAACTAGTAAGACCAAAAACACAGAGAGACTGTGATAGAATATACATTTATTCCTTTATAATGTGATATACTAGTTCTTCAAAATTCAAATATTTTGCTTTTCATTTATTTGTTCTGATCTTAGAAGTGAACAGTCTTTGCTTTTTTATAAATCATCAAGAAAATACAAATTTAAGATTAGTTCTAATTGAATGTGGAACGGTCCGTCAAAAGCGTAATAGGCACTTTAGAGTACAAGGCAAAATAGAGGCGATCCTTATAAACTAAGCAGCTGCATTAATTACATTAGGTGATCACTATTCTGCTCTGTACCAAATAACAATGAACTAATGACACGCCCATAGCAAGTAATGATTCCATCTTGGAATCCCCACAATTTTTTATGATGGGGATATATTCCTCTTTGTTTTCTTACATATTTTCATGCACAATTCTTAAGACTCCATAATTCATTCCCCCAAAAAAAAAGTTTGGTTTAGATCCGTATGTATTACATAATACTCTTGTAGTTATATCATTGTATACAAACAGTACACAATTCATTTCTACCTTTCTTTTTTTATTTATAGAATTGGATTTTTAAGTTTTTGGATAAAGCAAGCTGTGGAATGTAAAAAGGCATTGGTAGGGAAACATTCTGCCTTAGGGTGAAGCACTCCAAAGAACAATGTTGGACGAAGTGTAAGCGAAATGTCAGCTTGAGTAATGCATACATTGGTGTGATGCCCCAAAAGCCTAATGCTATGTTTGGAAGTTTGGAGGGAAAGAAGAGCAAAGGAAAGTAGAGGGGAGGAGAGTAGACGGGAATGGTTATTCTCCACCTTGTTTAGATGTTTTTAAAATTAAGTAAGGGGGAGAAGAATAATTAATATTTTCATAGCTTGTAATTTTGTTGATATGGTAAGGGTAAATTTGGTAATTCATTTGGTCAAGTATTTCTATGCTTTACTTTCCCTCCAAATCTCTCCAATTTGAGGGATAAAAATGAGGGGTAAGAAGTAGATAGAATCCCTCCAAACCCCTCCAAATCCCTCCCTTAAAAAACATCCAAGTAAGGTAATTTAACTTACTCTCCCTCCTTCTACCCTACTCTCCTCTACTCCCTCTCCATCCAAACAAGATATAAGGGTTCTTTTATAAGGTTTTCCCACGAAGAGTGAGTCAAGGTCTAAGTTCAGGCCGAAAGACATAGTCAATGGATAAGAGGTAAATATTTTCGCACTATCCTTAATCCTAAAGGCTGAGGGATGAAGGAGGCTAGGTTATTGGTTAAGGATCCATAGTCAACACCAAGTGTGGTAGAGCTTATGAAGTCCACTAATGGAGTCCCTTTCTGGGATGTAAGTTTCTTTAGGGGCGTTCATGCTCGGGAATTAAAGGCTGTGACGAGCTTCATGGATACCATATATGGTGCTACAGTAAAGGGGTTTGGTGAGGATAAGATGCGTTGGAAACTAGATAGAAATAAGGGGTTCATAGTTAATAATTATTATAGTCTTTTAGCGGGAGACCAGATGAGATGGAAATGGAAGCCTAATGGGGCTTTTGACATCTGGTCGTATTATAACAAATTAAGGGATTCTCCCTCAACTGTCTTTCCTTGGAAAGCTATTTGGAGAGCAAAGGCCCCTAGGCGAGTTTCTTTTTTTGTTTGGTGTGTAGCTTGGAATAAGATCCTAACGGGAGATAACTTGAGATTGAGGAGATTGGATTTTGTGGATTGGTGCATTATGTGCCGTCATTGTGGAGAGACAGTAGACCATTTACTTCTTCATTGTGAGATGGCTTATCGGTTATGGAGCTTTGTCTTTATAACTTTTGGCTTATCTTGGGTTATACCTAGATCAATACCAGACTTGCTTTTTGGCTGGTGGAATTGGCTGGAGAAGCATTCGTCTCAGATTTAGAACTTAGCCTCGTTATGCATCCTATGGTGTATTTGGAAGGAACAGAATTGGAGGACTTTTGAGGATTTGGATAGTTCCGGTGATCAGATGCTTGCTTTTTTTTGTGTAACTCTTTTTGATTGGTCTCGGGCTTGGGGACTCACGTCTATTGATTTCCTCCCTTCTTTTCTTTGCTCCCTTTCTCTTTTGTAATTATTCTGTTGTTTGGCTTTCTCTTATGTTTTTTCTCTGTTTTCTTCTTCTTGTACTTTCTGGGTTTGCTCTATGTTCTTCATGCATAGAGTAGACTTTTGTATTTATATCATTCTTACTTATCCAAAAAAAAAAAAAAAAAAAAAGTCTTTTAGTGGGCACTAATGATTGTTGTTTTCCATGGAAAAGTATTTGGAAGCAAAAGATCCCTTATCGAGTGGCATTCTTTGTTTCGACTACTGCTTTAGAGAAATGATTGACAATTGAAAATTTACGTAAAAGGAAGGTTTGGATATTGGGTTGGTGTTATATGTGCAAGTGTAACGATAAATCGGTTGACCATCTATTTCTTCACTGTTTAGTTGCTATGGATTTGTGGTCTATGGTTTTGGGTTTATTTGGAGTAAGTTGGGTTATGCCGCAGTCTATTGTGGAGCTTCTAGCTTGCTAGCAAGACAGATTTGGTCGTTGTAGAAATGGTCATATATGGTTAATTGTTTCCCTTTGCTTAATGTGGTGTCTTTGGAAGGAAATGAATAGTAGGTATTTTGAAGATAATGAGTGATCCATACCAAACCTCAAGCTTTTTTTCTTTAGGACTTTATTAGATTGGTTGGCTACTTTGCGAAATCAATGATTCTCTTCCTTTCTTGATTTTCTTGATTCTTGTAATTTTTGTTGACCCCTTGTACACTCCCTGTGTACTAGGGTGTCCCTTTTTTGATGTCAATAAAATTTACTACTTATCCCCCAAAAAAAAAAAAAACAGCAAACTTTTGGGACTCAAGTTTTGTTGTTATTTTTTTTGTTTATGAGAGCAATTTATTAGAAAGAAGTATGGCTCAAATGTAAGTGCCCTTAAAGATTTAAAATCAAACACTCATGAGGTGCAAAAAAATCAACAATAGAACTACAAGACACCCCCCAATCAAAGTACAATATTAAAAAAAATAAAATAAAAAAGATCTCAAAAAGCTATTCTTAATATCTTGCATAGATTACTCTTCGTTCTTTAAAATTCCGGCAATTCCTCTCTCTCCACATAACCTTGTTTTGGTGATGTCTAAACACCCCCTCTACAAATAGTCAACAGTCCATTACCTGACCTGTCATTACCTAAAGTACCCCAAAAGCCCTAAGTGCAATAGACCACAACTCTCTAGCTATGGCACCAACAAGAGCTCAACTGTTTTGCTACTGCCCTTACAAATTGCATATCTATTAAAACCACTATCTTCCGTTTAACAAGGCTATTTACGGCCATTATGAACTTCAAAGCTGCTGTCCATACGAAGAAAGCTACCTTACATGGAAACTTACCACCCCAAATACTTTTCCAAGGAAACACAAAGTGTGGCGCACGTCTCATAAACATGCAGAATGGACCGAACATTAAATTTCCCTTTTCCCATTTGGATTGCAAAGCAAACAATCCTCATTCCTATCTATAACTTGTATAGAGTAAAGTAAATCCACCAACACATTCACACCTTCTAGCTACATTAGAAGTGCAAAAAGGGCACAACTCTAGGGCATGGGAGTATACAAAGAAAGAGACAAAAGATTACAAAAAAATTACAAGAGGATAATCTAAAGTTCAACTTAGCTATAAAATCCACAAGGTTCTATACGGGAAAAGTAGAGATTGATGTCCACTCATAAAGAGCTTTAAGGAGCAATAATTTCAGTTGTACTTACGAATACCATAGCATCTTTTCTTCAAAAGTGTGTCAATCCACCTCTCCAAATGGTCCAAATTAGGCATAGAGGAATTGGCCTCCAAATCTCTTATTAGTATGCTTACAAATTTCCCTTTCCAACATGCTAAAAGATCAATTAGTGAGCCTAACATCACCCAACTTACGATGAAGAGGCTTAGTGCTAATGGCTAGAGAGCCGTAGACATTGAACATTGAAGAAATAGGTGGCTCATAGATTTCCCATCAAGACTATTCTTCTTTTTGGTAGGGGAAATACTTGTCCAATATTTAGAATTTGATTCCGTTATGTTTAATGTGGTGTCTTTCGAGGGAGTGTAATAGTCACACTTTTGAGGATGTGAAGAGCTCAAACAATCAGCTACTTGCCTCCTTTGTTGGCACCTTGTTTGATTGGTCCCAGGTTTGAGGACTCACATCTAGTGAATCTCTCACTATGTTTATAGATTCGCTACTTTCTTGCATATAGCTGTTGTTTTTTTGTAACCTTTGGCTGCTTATGTCTTTTAGCAGACCTTTTATTATACTTTTTCTTACCTATCAAAAAAATAAAAATAAAAAAATTCCCCAAAGCATTGGTCGAAGTGAACAGAGCAACCCAAGGTGAAGCTCTCACTCTCCATACGTTATTCCAAGGGAAAGATACATCCCCCATGTTCTCAACACCTTGTAATAGCTTTTAACCTGACCATAGAGTCAGCACATTGGTGTTGACAGTCAACACCTATGTTTGCTTGGAGTCTGCACCTATGGTGGGCTGGAGTCAGCACCAGACTACAGAGACAATTTCAATCAAAATCTTTGTTCATCAAAATAATCTCCCCTTTGTTAGCTATTTACATAGGAGTACCTTTTTTTTTTTTTTTGGTAAGTAGTTATTTACATAGGAGTACTAAACCCAAATTCTAATTGGAATGGGAGACCTTAATTGCCTTAGTACAAAAATAACCTTACTTCTACAAATTATATTAATAACAGCCTAATAAACTATTATGACCTAAAATAAAATATAGACTTGCGAAATTAAATAATACTAAATTAAAATATATAGCTCTTTAACTTTCCAGCATCAAATAACCTAGGGGTTAACAACTAGTCTTGCTTGAAGTTAGCACTAAGCAAAAGAGAACAAACCTAGGAGTCAACACTTAAAAGTTGGCTGGAGTAAGCACAAGACCATTGGAAGACTTCTAAAAGAAGTTTTATTAATCAAGCTGTAAACTGTCTATATAGGAATACAATAGCATACTTTCATATAGAAAACTACAAAAATAAGTTTGACTCAAGGAAATTAAACAAAATTACTAATAACCTAATCAATTCTAAAGACTGAAAATAAAATCCAATTGACCTATAAAAATACAAATAACTCATAAAATTAAATAAGACTAAATTAGAATTAGGGTTGGAGAATTTGAACATTGATGTCTCCATTGGAAATACCAAAAAATGTCAGTTGAACAACAAGGCTCTTGGCTAACTTTTAAATAAAATTTTATTTGCATTTCCACATCACCCTAATGTCTGAAATTGATGGAGTATAGCTCCTCCAAAAATCATGAATGAAATTTTCCTTTTATACTTTTTTTTTTAATGTAATAAAATTCATTGAAAGGAAAACTCCTTTGTACTAAAGTATTAGTCACATAATAAAACATACTTAAAAAAAGGGTAAAAGAAAGTAAAGTTTCAAATTTTTGAATCCTGAAGAGGTCTAATTCCAATCCATTCCCATGTCCTTTCTATGAAGTCTTAGAGAATATTGAATACCTGAAGAAACAGCAAACAGCTTCATTGACTTTCTTCTCTTTCATCATTCCATGTGAAGCATATTGTGCCTGAGCAAGGAAGCAACATCCTAGAAGATGATGAAGTATGCACCATTGACTATCACTATCTTGAATACTTTGAGATGTCTTCTCCTTCCGTAAATGTGCCTCCACCATTGTGAGTAGGTACTTTACAAATAATTAGAGGGACAAAAACAGAAAAAAACAAAAACAGAAGGTTTCAGAGAAATTTCTTAAAATATAATATAAAGGTTCTCATAATAGGGAAGGCAGAATAATCACCTTGGCAGCATCATACTGGCCATGTCTAAGAAGTATCAGTGCAAGCTCTCTTGAGTGGCTCAAGAATGAAGAGGGCTCTCCAGACTTGCCCCAAATGATCCAGCTGGTAAAGTCTTGAATCGAATTACTAATATCATGCGGATTAGGGAGACATCTTGAAGAAAGGAGGGTATGACCTCCAGGGAGACTTTGCATGTTTAGTAAAAGGATAAAAGCCAATGTGAAGTGACATTTTCCAAGCTTCTCATTCCATGACCTTTTACCCATATTGCTGCCTGGACCAAGGAAAAAACAGGATGATTACCAAGTCTGTAGTACATCACGCAATATAACCCACATAAGATCCAACTCCCTGAACCCTAAGGCACATATTGGCTATTGCTATATAGAAATGGCAGAGTATACATCTGGCACCCAATTTTCAACAAGTGTCAATAACCCAAAGAAGGCTAAAGTAACTGTAGCATGTTTCATGTTACAAAATTGCCTGCCTTGCTAGAGAATATTCCAATTTAACATCATATGTTATGCAGATATTACAACTAAATGTTATTTATTAAAATAAGCAATTTTATGTAACAAAATACTCTTTATCTTAAAATATCATAGTGTTATTCCATGTGTTGAAAAACCTGGACAGCAATAGCAAATGCATAGTAAACCATAGTATAAACTTACCAATTTGTAATGATGAAAGCTGCAAACTGAAATCCTCAATTGCAGCTGGTTGAGATGGTGTGGTGGCAAAGAAATGAATGATAAGCCACTCAGAAACGATTTCTTCAATCATTGGGACCATTTCAAGTTGTATTCTGGATATATCATCATGGCACATATGGATCTGCATGCAAAATTTAAAGGATTTTCTACACATATTAAAATAGTTAATCTATGTAAAGCAAACAGAAACATGACAGGTAAAATTAAATACATGAGTATCAGAGTAGTCAGTTCATGTTTGCAACCCTAACCAGTTATCCCAAATTTTCAATAATATGTTATAAGCAACTCTTTTCATTCATACATACATAAGAACTATATATACCATTGATCATGCTTTATAAATGAACAAATTTTGATCAAAGCAACACTACTGACAGGAGACAAATGAACTTTGTTTCTGGGATTTCAAGCAGATAAGCATGCAAGAAAAATATATCTGCATTACGAGGCATATCTATATCATAGAACTGGAAAATTTTCCTACTTGCTTGCTAAAAATATAAATAGATAACAAATGAAGAAATATCAAATAGTATTTAATTTCATTAAACAATTACCAAAATTTTTGTTTTAGTACTAAAAGAACAATTGCTGACAACAAAATTTATAAAATAAGGAAAAAGTACCTGCCCACTTATGTTCACCAGATAGGTTAGAAACAGAAGAATATCCATTGCAGTTTCAAACATCACCTGTGAAATTTGAGAAGTAGCCTGGACCAAGGTGACAGCATTGATACTTGATGGTGTTTCGGCATCAAGATTGTGTATGATTTTGCGGGGTACAATAAATTTTAAAAAATTCTCAATTACATTTAAAACTATTCCCCATGTGTCAGCTCTTTTGCACAATGCATGAAGCGATACAAGCATGTCAATAGAGAATTTCCGAAGATTTTTATGATCTGCCATTTTCTTCTCCCAAGCAATATCAGCTCCAATATCAGATATATGGAGCATTGCTGCTGATGAACTATATCCAGTTACTAGAATCTTTGATACGCAAGGAAGAATTTCTTCAGATGAAATAACTGGCACGCTAACACGTGATTCATAAAATATGGCAGAAGCTGTTTTGCCTAATTGTTGACTGATCCTAATAACACACCTGAACACTTCAAGAAGAATCTCACACTCAAGAACATCATCAAATAAATCTAACCCAGAGCTTACAAGATCACCAAATTCATCAGAAGAACCTAGCAGAATACAAATATGAAACAGAATTATTAGTAACAGTTCAAGAAGAGAGAAAGGGGGCAGTGGGTGACAATGAATAACAATTGAAAATTGTCCAAAAACAATGGAACATAGGATTAAATCTACTTCAGAAAAAGCAAGGATCTCCAATATACCACTGATAAGCCGCTCAATATCCTCCATACAGCGAAAAAGAGAGAATGAATTCTTTCTGATTAAACCAATAGCACCTGAAGAGGAGTCAACAAACAAACCACATGGAGCATTGTTCTTGCACCAGTTATGGTAGTATTGCGTACAGAAATTTTTCCAGCAATAAAATACTGATGAATTTTCAGTGGACCCCTAGCAAAAGATACATAGTTTATTAGTTTAATTACAACCTCCAGAATATCACCCTCTCCTCCAAAGAAAAGAAAAAATTCAGAGCGAGAGAGAGAGATTACTTCCAAAATAAATAAATAAAAAACAAAACAAAACAAAAAGTAGACAGAATTATTAGAATCTGAAATAACAAAACAACAAGAACCTCATGTTCAATCAGTGAAAGGATTTCCTTTTTCAGTCCATCAGCAGTTAAGGACTGGAATTCTGAATCAGACCAGTGCCTATTGTAATCCAGCAAAGTTGCACGCAAAGACATATTATGATGAATACCAGGACAAAGCAGCCTGCGTAAGAAAATTGAGGACACAAATGGCACAATATGATCCTGCAAATGCATAGAGCAAAGCACTGTGAAAACTTTCTGAAAGGCAATGATGAGCATTTCATACATAAAATACAGGGCAGAGCTGGAATTTTTTTTTTTAAAGTCATTGCAACTTAAATTAAGAACTTGGTTTCTTTTTTTTTTTTTTGATCAGTAAGAAAAATATATTAAAAGAACCTCAAGAAAACAAGAGGCCAAAGAAAGAGTACAGAGAGGGACACAAACAAAAAGAAAACACAAGAGAAAACAAAAGCAGATAGAGCAGAAAAGAACTAAATACAGTGAAGAGAACTAAGGAACATAGGGATAGAATCACTAGAGGTGAGTCCCCAAGCCCTAGACCAATCAAAAAGAGAGCCACTAAAATAAGCGAGCAATTGGTCATCAGTTTTGTCCCTGTCCTCAAAAGTGCGCCAGTTTCGCTCCCTCCAAATACACCACATTAGGCACAACGGAGCAAGGTTCCAAACTCTAGAGGAGTGCTTTCCAAACCAATTCCACCAACCGAAGAGCGTGTCTGCAATCGATCTTGGCAGAACCCAAGAGACTCCAAAAGATCTAAACACCAGGCTCCACAACTGAGAAGCTTTTCCACAGTGAAGAAGCAAATGGTTCACCGACTCCCCATTACAGCGACACATAATGCACCAGTCAACAAAATCGAAGCCTCTATACCGCAGATTATCCCCTGTGAGAATCTTTTCCCAAGTTGCAGTCCAAACAAAGAAAGAGGCGTGCGTAGGAGCCTTAACCTTCCAAATACCTTTCCAAGGAAAGATAATAGGCAGGGGACCTCGAAGCTTATCATAGAAAGAACGGACGTTAAAGTCCCCTTTCTTTGATAATTTCCAAATCATACGGTCACCATGCTCTGAATGAGGTAAAGAGGAACCCAAGGTATGAAGGAAATCAACCACGACCCCCGCCTCCCAATCATTTGGATTTCTAAGTAAAGGAACCTTCCAACTTCTCTCATTCCCCAACCGTTCAAGAGACGAAGCTACCGAAGCCTCTCTACAAATGGCAATCCCATACACAATCGGGAAGGAAAGGTGGAGTGGTAATTCCCCACACCACTGGTCTGTCCAAAACTTCACCCTATTCCCCACCCCTACCTCAAACCGGATGTGTTGACTAAAAACCCCCCAACCTTTACGGATGCTTCTCCATAGACCACACCCATGCACACCCCTACCAAGCTTGGAAGACCAACCCCCCCATTCTTCCCCAAATTTCAGAGCCACAACCCTCCGCCAAAGACGAGTCTCGTCTATCCCAAACCGCCACAACCATTTCCCTAGCAAAGCTTTATTAAAAGTAGTAAGCTTCCGAATACCCAAACCACCATTACCCTTCGGAGTACACACCTTATCCCACCCCACCAAATGAACCTTCGAATCCCCCCACAAGAAGTCCCTCTGAATCTTCTCAATCTTGTTAGCCACATGAGAAGGAATGGTAAAAAGGGATAAAAAGTAAGTAGGAAGGCTAGAAAGCGTACTCTTAAGCAGCGTCAATCTACCCCCCTTAGACAAATACAACTTCTTCCAACCCGCCAGTCTCCTCTGAATATTCTCCAAGATAGGATTCCAAATAGAAGGCGATTTATGGGAGGCCCCCAACGGCATTCCAAGATAGGTCATAGGCAAAGACCCAATCCGATAGCCCAAAATATCTGCCAAGGCTTGAACATTATCAACCTCCCCTAAAGGAACCATTTCACTCTTCGAGACATTAACCTTCAAACCTGTCACGGCTTGGAAGCAGATGAGAAGCATCCGCACATGAAGGATCTGATCTACATCCGCATCACAGAATAGAATAGTGTCATCCGCAAACAGGAGATGCGAGACACATTCCCCTTCCCCCCGACTACCAACTGCTTGAAAACCCCTGAGTAAGCCAGCATCTTCAACCTTTTTCAACATCCTACTGAAGACCTCCATCATAACCAGGAATAACAATGGAGAAAGCGGATCCCCTTGTCTTAGACCCCTCGTGCTCCCAAAGAAGTCAGCAGGCGTCCCATTAACCAAAATGGAGAACTGGACAGTTGAGATGCAGGTGCGAATCCATCTACACCATTTCTCCCCAAATCCCATTCTCTTCAAAAGATCTATAAGAGCCTCCCAATTCACATGATCATAAGCTTTCTCAATGTCAAGCTTACAAATAACCCCCGGAATCTTACTCTTCAATCGACTATCAACACATTCGTTAGCAACAAGGACAGAGTCAAGAATTTGTCTACCTCCCACAAAACTGTTCTGAGATTCTGAAATCAACTGGTCTAAAACCTGTTTCAACCGATTAGTCAAAACCTTCGACAATAGCTTATACAAGCTCCCCACCAAGCTGATAGGCCTAAAATCTCGGATATTAGAAGCATCGTTTTTTTTAGGAATAAGAGCTATAAAGGTAGCATTCAGAGATTTCTCAAACTTACTATGAAGATAAAACTCCTCAAACACTGCTAAAACATCACCTTCCACCACTCGCCAACAATGGTGGAAGAAAGCCAAAGAGAAGCCATCCGGACCTGGAGCTTTATCACCAGCCAGCTCATTAAGGGCTAGAAGAATCTCCTCCTTCTCAAACCTCCTTTCAAGCCAGTCCCTTTCCGACTCATCAATCCGGTCAAACTCCAAGCCTTCCACGAAGGGCCTCCACTCTTCTGGCTCATGGTACAAATTTTTATAAAAGTTTACTACCTGAGCAGCTATCTCACTTTCCTCCTCATAGATCACCCCACCCACCTCCAGAAAACTCAGATGGTTAAACCTTCTACGGGAATTAGCCATCTTGTGGAAATATTTTGTATTATTATCTCCTTCCTTAATCCATAACATTCTAGATTTCTGTCTCCAGGAGATTTCCTCCAAAGAAAGGAGATTCTCTACCTCGGATCTCGCCTCTACTCTCTCACAGGACTCTGCATCAGAGAGGCCAAGCTCCTCTTCCTTGGCGTCAAGACATTTCAAAGTCTCTAATAATTGAGACTTTTTGCGACCGACATGGCCAAACTCCACACGGTTCCACTGGACGATGTCCTCCTTCAAGGCCTTCAACTTTTTGGCAAAAACAAAACTAGGCGTGCCATGGAAAGAGTGACGATTCCACCAAGATTGGACTTTATCGATAAACCCATCCGTCTTGAGCCACATATTCTCAAACCTAAACGGGCTTTTCCCCCTCGCCATTCCCCCAACCTCCACTTGAATTGGGAAGTGGTCTGAAACAGGGCGAGGTAAAATCCGTTGGGTCACATCTGGAAAGAGCTCCTCCCAATCATGGGACACCAGAACTCTGTCTATCCTAGACATCACAGGCCGAGCCGACCCTCTAGACCACGTGTAGCTCCCTCCCTCCAGAGGCAAATCAATCAAATTAAGGTCCTCGACGAACTCCGAAAAAAGTTCCATAGCCGGGGTGAGACGAGAATTACCCAATCGTTCACTAGGGAAGCGGATTATGTTGAAGTCCCCAATACAACACCAAGGGACATTCCAAAGATGATGAACACCAACCAGCTCATCCCACATTAACCCTCTCGCTGAGTTATCTGTAGGGCCATAAACCCCCGAGCACGCCCAAATGAAACCGTCCCCCACCCCTTGCCACTGAACCGACACAGAGAAAGAACCCACCAGCACCTCCTTCCTCTCTAGGACCCTCCTATCCCACATCAGAAGGATCCCACCGGCTGTCCGGTCAGCATCTAAAGCCACCCAATCCACAAACGGGCAGCTCCACAAATTCCCCACCATCTGTCTATCCAGGCCTGTAAGCTTAGTTTCTTGAAGGCAAATAACATCACACTTCCATTCCCGCAACAGATTTTTCACTATTAAACACTTCCGACTGTCGTTCAGACCTCTAACATTCCAAGAGATAATTTTTAAATTCATAAAAGCTGAAAAATCCCAACTGAAAGCGTAGCTCAACAACCATCTCACTTCCTACCTTCGTAGTTTACCGAGGACATCAAGTTCCTCAATTCTCTCTTCCCTTTGTCCTTAAAGATAGCAACTTTTCTGGTTGGATTATCTTTCTTAATCATTGCTTTAGCATCCAACATTTCCTTCTCAATCCTTTGTAACAAATCGATGCACAGCCTCTCGTGACGGTTCAAAGACAACCCCACCAGTTTACTGAAGCTAGGGAGTCTGTTCTTCACCCATTTAGAAGTGTCCAGAACACTCTCACGCCCCACTGCCTCATTACCACTAGTCTCGGCTGACAGAGATAAACCAAAGGGGATGATAGACATCAAGGGGATAGGTGAGCTCTCCTCTTCACCCAAACCTGGGTTTGAAAGCGTAAAATCTTCCTCCAAAAAATTACTCACCCCAGGGGCAGCACACAGAGCCAACAAAGGGGACTCCGCTAACCTGGGTTGCTCAGGTACAAAATCCAAGCAGTGACCACCTACATTCCCTTCCTTAGCCCCCAAAGGCATAAACCCAGTACTAGAGATGCTCAGATTGATCTCATTAAAGGCACCCTCACCCTTAGGCCTAGAACACACCCTTTCCAACTCACCAGAACTGGTTTCAGAGGAGAAACATGCTTCCGATTCAACCTGAGATGCCGAGAGCTCGTCGGAGCTGATTCCGACGCCGGAAAGACCATCGGCGCTGACCGCGACCTCGCCGGAGCTGAGATCGACGGCGGAGAAGCCTAACTGGTCATCCGATGCCGCCGCGAGGTCGCCTGAGGAAGCGCCGGCGCCGGAAAGACCATCGGCCTCGCCCGATGTCGACTTGGGGTCGCCGGAGCTGACGCCGGCGAGGTCAGGAGCATCGGCCTCCACCAAGGACATTTCGCACCGGGCCGATGCTCCAGACTTAGCAACCTGGGTCTGGGCTGAGCCTTCCTTGCCATTCGAAGGGCCCACACCCTCTTCTGGAAAACAGGGGCCTGACAGAACTGGATCCAGGGGGCTCAATAAAGGGTCTGACCTCACTGGGCTTGTCCCAAGGCCCAGCCCAATCTTAGAGGCCTTTCCCTTTGGAACCCATTTAAGGGATTTAGATGTATTACCTTCCCATGCAACCTCACGTGATTCACTCCTCTCAGAGACTCCCCATTTCCTGCTCTCCCAGAAAACCCTCCTCCTTCCAGTCACATCAATCTCCACGACAAGACCTCTCCCTGACCTGCCATCTCTCCCAGCCTCACACGCCTTCTCCTTTCCAGCATTTTTTGAATTCAAACTAAGCCTTGGGAGGCTCATCCTAGCATCAACCAAGGAAAGCTCACCAGCTGCAGCCACCTCAGCAAGACTATTCTCCCTCCAAGTCCCTCCCACAGCCACCCTACTGCCAGGTTTCTCCACCTGATAAACTCCTCCAACAGCACCTGAGCCTCTCGGATTCACCCCAAACTTCTCCTCTCCTTGCTGAGGTTTCTTCCCTTTGACTAAAACACTTAGTTGTTTTGGCTCCCTTCTATCATGAGAGCCTTGAACAACTTCAGCATAAGTCCCAAGGTGATGAGACTCCAGGTTAATCCTTTGCTGGGGAAAGAACTTGGGAAGGTCTAATCCTCCCACTGCATAATGAGAAGGATTCAACACCTTCCTTAGTTCCAGGCCAAATGTCCTCCAGCCATTCCTCTCTTTACCAACGGGTAAAAAAACTGATCTCCTAGACCCACCAGCCTTGAGCTCAGTCAGCAACAAGAACTGGCCAAAAGAGTTTGAACTCCTTTGGAGAGTATATGCAATGTCTCCTTCTCTAAGAGTAAAGAATTGTTTGGGGTTCACCCCAACAACTAAGAGTTCTAAGTTATCCATCAGCCACTGAGCTGCAAGTTTGCCCATGAATACTGATCTCATGAAGAATTTACCCCTCTCAAAAATCTGCAACCTGTAATAACGACCCCCTTCCTCAAGAATTAACTGAAAAAATTTGGACTCAATGAAGAAACTACGAACCCCCCCCATCTAGTTTACTAGGACCCCTCTCAATATCAAGAGCTAAATTGACCATACAGATTTTATGTACCATAATATCTAAGAAAACACCATAGGAAAAAGGATTCCATATACTGACCAGCTCTGGGGGAAGTACTGAGATGTTGTTGTCAGATAGGCCAAGCTCAGAGTACTTGGTTTCTTTTTAAAGTGCAAGTAACACCATAAGTGGAATCATCTGTCTTAGGCTCAGGAATTGCTCTATTAACATAGCCTATTTTCCTCCTTTTAAGAAGGTGATCAAGCCAGGTGATTATGTCCACCCAATTTAACAGTGGTAATTTGAAAAGTGGGGTTATCAGTGGGAATAGTTGACTGTCCCCACAACTTCTATTTGTCTAGTTTCTGATGTTACTTCGGACCTTTTTCCCCTCAAAACATTGGTCAAAAATTGGCCAATAAGCAAAGAAGGGGAATAACAATTGTTATTAGTTGGTGGAATTTGCTATGGTGTCTAGGAGGCAACTTTAATGTAATCCGTTTTCCATCAGAGAGATTAAGGGCTATAAATTATACCCAGTCTATGTATGAATTTTCTGACTTCATCTCTCTTCATGGGCTAATGGATATCCTTATGGAAGCGGGCCTTTAAACATAGTCTAATTCCTCCTTAGCATCTAGAATAGATCGGCTTCTCTTCCCTCCACTTTTGGCAGATCATTTCACTAATTTCTCCCAAAAAAGGATGTCTGGAGTTTTATCAATTCACTTTCTAATTTTTTTCAAGGGTGGGAGCCAACAGAGAGGGTGAATTCCTTTTCATTTTGAAAATATGTGGTTGAAGGCATAGAGGTTCTGAGATAAAGTGAAGGTTTGGTGGGCATCTTATCTATTTCAAGGAACTCCTAGCTATATATTGGCTAAGAAGTCGACAACTTTGAAATTAGATCCAAAAAAGAGGAATGATGCAGAGTTTGGAAATGTCACTATTAAGAAGTAGCGGTTAATTTAAATGCTTAGGTGTTAAAGGGGAGACTCACCCTAACAACTAAGGAAAAATTAGAACAGATAAATCTCCATACAGAAATTGAGAAGATCACTTCATTAGAAGAGATTAGTGGGAGACAAAAGTCTAGGGTGCTGCACCTGAGGGAGGAGGATTCCAATACAAGATTTCTTTACAAGATGGCCAATTCTAATAGAAGAAATAATGGTATCAAGAATCTTATGGTTAATGGGAGTTTGTCTTCCAATTAGGATATGATTGTGGATTGTATTACTCAATTTTTCACGAAGCAGCAAGTTGATCGACCATTTCCAAATGAGCTGGAATTTCCAACAATATCCAAAGATAATGTGGACTAGTTAGAGAGACCTTTTGAGGAGGCAGAGACATTTGAAGTCATTAAGAATTTTAATGGCGATAAAACGCCTAGGCCAGATGGTTTTCCCATGGCATTTTTTCAAACTTGCTAGGAGATTCTCAAACCAGATATTATGGTTGTGTTTCGCCATTTTTATGCTAAAGGTCATTCCAAAAAAAAAAAAAACAAACAACAACAGTAGAAGTCAGGGACTTTCACCCTATTGGTCTTGTTGTTTGGGGGGGGGGGGGGGGTTGTTATAAAATTATTGCTAAATTTTTGGCTACTCCACTACACAGTCATGGGAGATATCATTTTAGCTTCATATCATTTCAACTTCAGGAAAATTCTCAAACTTGTACTTATTACTAATGAATGCCTTGACAGTAGATTAAAGATTGGTCAGGGTTACTCTATAAACTAGATGTTAAGAAGGCTTTTGATCATATAAATTGGGGTTTTCTTATGAATTTGCTAGTGTAGTGTTTTCTCTGATAAGTGGAGGTGGTGGATTTTCTTTTCTTTATCTACTATTCGTTTTTATATTCTTATTAATTGTTCTCCTTGTGGTTTTTTCAAGAGCTCCAAAGGGTTGAGACAAGGTGATCCTTGGGCTCCTTTTTTATTTGCTTTGGTCATGGATGCTCTTGGAAGAATGTTGGATAAAGCTGTCCATAAAGGTCACATGTCAGGTTTTCGTGAGGGTAATTTAGAGGGAAGATCTTTGGTGGTGTCCCATCTCCTCTTTGCTGATGACATGCTTATTTTCTGTGATGCCGACCTTGATCAGATTCCGATTCTTTGTATAGTGCTCATTTGGTTTGAGGTTGTTTCAGGTCTAAAAATAAATCTGGGGTAAGTCAAAATTTGTTCCTGTGGGAGTGGTTCATAATATTGAGTTATTATTGAATGTCCTCGGCTACAAGCAAGGAGGTACTCTCCCAATGAAATATTTTGGTCTTCCTTTGGGTGCAAAATTCAAGGATAAGACAATATGAACCCCAATTTTGGAGAAGGTGGAAAGGAGATTAGCAAGATGGAAACGTTTGTACTTATCCAAGGGAGGTAGAGTCACTTTAATTAAAAGTACTCTTATCAAATTTACCTACTTATTTTCTCTCTTTATTTCCTATCCTTGCTTCTATGACTAACCAAATTGCAAAACTTCAATGGAATTTCTTACGAGGTGGTCTAGGGAATGAACCCAAATTTCACCTAGTTAAATGGGTCACTATTTGTACTCCTCTTTCTCTAGGTGGTTTGGGGATAAGGAATTTGAGACTTTTTAATGAAGCATTGCTTGGGTAGTGGTTGTGAAGATTTGGGCTTAAAAGGGATGCTCTTTGACAACAAGTGATAGAAGTGAAATATGGATGTGTATAAGGTAAGCGACATATGGATGTGCATGGAGTGGTTGGTGTACTAGTTCAGTTACTGGTCCCTATGGTGTTAGTTTGTGGGAAAATATTAGCCAAGGATGGCCTTCTTTGTCCCGTTAAATATTGTATGAAATTGGTGATGGGTCGAGAGTGAAGTTTTGGCTAGACCGGTGGTGTAGGGAGACTCCTCTTGTTGTTAGCTATCTTGAACTATTTAAAATTTTCCGAGATAAGGAGGCAAGTGTGGCTAACCTTATGAAGTTCAATAATGGGGTCCTTCATTGGGATGTAAGTTTTTTTAGGGCTGTCCATGATTCAGAATTGGAGGCTTTGTTGAGCTTCATGGATACCATATATGGCTCTTCTATAAGGGGAATTGGTGAGGATAAAATGAGCTGGAAACCAGATAGAAAAGGGGTTTATGGTTAGTTCTTATTAGTTATTACTATCTTCTAGTTAGCTCTAACGATTTTTGTTTCCCTTGGAAAAGCATATGGAAGTAGAAGATCCCTTCTCAAGTGGCATTCTTTGTCTATACTATTGATTTGGGGAAATTTTCGATGATTGACAATTTAAGAAAAAAGAAGGTTTGGATATTGGATTAGTGGTATATGTGCAAGTGTAATGGTGAATCGATTGACCATCTTTTCCTTTATTTTCTGGTTGCTATAGATCCATGGTCTATGGTTCTGGGTTTACTTGGAGTTAGTTGAACTATGCCAAAGTTAGTTGTGGGACTCCTAACTTGCTAGCAAGGTAGGTTTGGTCGTCAACGAAATGGTCATATATGGACAATTGTTCCCAATTGTTTAATTTGGCGCCTTTGGAGGGAAAGAAATAGCAGGTATTTTGAAGATAATGAGAGATCCATGCTAGATCTCAATTTATTTTTCTTTAAAACCTTATTGGATTGGTTGTCAACTTTGCAAAACGATTCATTTTCTTCTTTTCTTGATTTACTTGATCATGTAATTTTTATACTTGGTTTTTTGACCCCTGTACCCTTCCTTTGTACTAGGGCGTCCCTTTTTTTATATAAAAAAAATCTTATTACATATCCCCAAAAAAAAAAAAGATTTGGAAAAGCTATCCTTCTTGGGTTCAGCTGAACATTTAACTGAATATAAATAAATAAGTAAAAAGATAAATACAAAGAAAGGTTTTGGTTTCAGTAAGCTTTTCTTTAGTAATACATTTTAGTATCTATGTTCCTAAAACTCCAAATGACTGTTGAAACTTTTCATAAACATGCTAAATGACGAAATTTCAATTTCAATTTTTCCAAATGAATCACAATCCATGCACAGAAAAAAGAGGCTATAAATCCAGAAGTTCCAATGAAGTTGGATTTTTGCAGGAAACAAGACCAGCAATTGTACACGTTTGTACATTCATTCATGAGAGTTGTGCATGTGTTCATACAAACAAAATAAAAAACCATGACAACAGAATATATATTTTTTTTTTTAATGCAAGCAGGAGGTGTTTAAGCTCCAGTTTAAAACCTGGCCTTTTCAATTAGTAACTTGAAAGCGATGAACACCAGAAAGTTAAGAAACATAAGATTACAACACCAGACGCAGTACCTTTCCAGATGAAAATATTGAATGTGTTATCCAAAGGAGATCATCTGAAGAATGTTCAGAACTTTGAAATAGCTGGTCAGCCACAAACTCTTCCTGCAAGGCATAACATTGTGCTTCTTCCCTAACAATGATGTTTCAGAATAAATTAACCTTGGACAATAATACATATGGACAGCAAACATATAAATAATAAAAATTACAATCAAATAGAAGAGTAATGAAATGTTTACATATCATATATATTTGTGAACATAAAAGCAAACACATGCATGTGAGCATACACAATACCAACTTAAAGTCTCACTTTATTGCAGTTTGGGAACAAAAATTTAGCTTACACATAAAACAATCTCTCCATAGTTCTTCATTCTGTAAGTGCAAACATATATGCATGTAAGACTGAAATATAACCAAGGAATAGGAAAAGATATTGTAAAAAGAAATCATTAGTGTAAAAACAAGAAGAAAAAAAGAAAGGGGGGGACAGAACTAGCAAGTAGCAACATTTACAGGAAAAAATCTAAAATTTCGCTGCTCAACCTACACATGGGGCAAGCCAAAAACCAGCTGAAGGTTATAAACATACTCAAGCCAAAAAGTGGCATAGAGGTAATTGCCTCATTTTTGTACAGGACATACTAAGCCTAAAATATCAAGATAGCAAGAAGGCTGATCAAATCTATGGTATAATTTAACATTAGAAAGAAACAAGGTGAACACAAAATTAACAGGCACAAATAGACTTACACATTAACAGTTGTAAGTAACAAGTTGTGAAACACCAATCCGTTATCTTTCAGTATCCATATCTTGTCTGAGGTAAGTTTGACATCAATGCATCCCCCCTTAAATAAAATCAGGGCAGTAGTAAATTTGGTGCAATGAATAATTCTCCACATACAAAAAATAGAAAAGCAATGGATGGACAAACCAATCGTTTACCTCCTCCAAAAGTATATTTTGAACAGAAGGCTCCAGCAACAAAATGGTCCTGTCACCAAAACTACAATGGAGGCCATATACATAGATCATCTCCAAGCTTACTTCCTAAAGTTGAAGCAAGAAATTCATCATAATGGGCAAAATATAAGCTCGGTCATATATCACTGAACATTTATAAGTAACAAAAAACCAACTTATGCTACCAGCCAAACTATAGTTTTTAAGTGTTACATAGAATCATTACTCTTTCTTTTTTGGCAAGGAATCAAATCATTATCCCTGCAAGCGTGTACATTTGGTAAGCCATGATCACATACTTTCTACCTACTTTGGAGAGTTTTAAATGTGATTATCAGCTGAACATTGAACTTTGAAACAATAAAATAGTAAGTTGGAACAAACTAAATGATCTGAATCGGCTATCTGATTATCATCAATTGCTGCAAGAGGGAGAAAGAGAGAAAGAGAGAGGGAGGGAGGGAGAGTTAATATTAAAAGAATTAATTCAAAATTCTACCAAATGAATTCCCTTCAAACCGTTTTTTTTTTTTTTTTATAAATCTTTTATGGATAATTGTAATCAGTTAATAGTGCAAAAGTGGCACAACCCTAGTACATGAAGAGTATACAAAGGACACCCAAAAAGAAGGAAAAAAAATAAAAATTATCTTCTAAAATTCAGCTAATCTATGAAGTGTTGTAGTGTAGATGTAGACATGTTAGCAGCAGCACTCATTCATGTAAAGACATGAACAAAAGTTTCAGCTGAAATAGTGCTAGTTCACAATCTTCAAAAATGCAAACAATCCTCTCTCCCCATACACAGCACATCAAACACAAAGAAACAAATGATGAAGGCCAAAAAGGAACCAAGCAGCATGCAGACACTCCCTGCCTCTACGTGGCTCTAATATCTATAGAGATGGTCATATAAAGCTCCTCAAAGAACTTGGTTAGGTTAAGAGCCTTTTAACTCAATAGCATAGCTTGGTTCCCTTTATATTGATAATCAGGCTTCGAATCCTCCTCATCTTCTTATTATAACAATTGAATTTAAAAAAATGGTTACAAGGTGAGGTTCTAGATTGAAGACCCCACTGGGCTCACACGTAACTTACCAATTAAAAAAAAAAAAAGATGTTAAGCTACTCACATGTTTTTTGAATTGAGCATAATAACCCTCCATCCTTTTATCATCCTATTGGCTGGAGATATAATTATGACGCAGCTGATAAATCCAACAAAGGTTGCTTACACCAGAAAAATAATTCCCACGTTTGTCCTACTCAAGTTTAGTAGTATCTAGGAAGAGTAGAGTACTACTAATTAGAGGTTTATACTCTTCCACAAAGAACTAAGAATTTAGGACTACAATCATCATACTTGGGATCAACAGGTTGGAAGAAAGTGTATTTGTTTCCAATCAGGATCCATGTGCAATTCCAAGCTTATGTAAAGGGTTTTTCAGTAAACATTGTGCTTAATATGCATTGTTAATCACTTGCTAATAGCTAAAATTGACTGGTTTATATCAGTTAGTAAACGATACTTACTTATCAAAAAAAAAGTTAGTAAACGATACTTAATATATATTGTTAGCCCACTTTCTAATATAAGAATTGATTGTTCGCATCATGACATCAATTAGACTTAGGAATACCTAATACATCTTCAGTTTGACTTAAGGAACCCCACTTGTTGTTATGCACTTTAAAGACCTATAATGGGTGCATTGTTATTAGGATGGGGGGGGCTGTTTAGTGTAACGATTTTCAATACCCTAAGGTTTTGAGACAAATAATTTTCAACAACAAAACTTTTTAGGCTTCGGAAAACAAGTTAAACATTTGGTATCATTTAGAAAAATACATACCGAGGTTTCTCCATACAAGATAGCCAATGGAATTATACTTGAATCATTTTCAACTTGGCCCACCCATAACCTTTTAAAAGTAGCTCCTGAAAGTACAAGAAAGAAGCAAACGTTGTAGAAATAAGTACACACTACAGTAACCATAAGCAACTAAAAAATTGATGCAACCATGAAGATTAATTAGTTACTACACAAAGTTATCTATATTCAAGATTTATTTTATGGGACCACATGTGAAGTCCAACTTGAAGTAAATTTTATGTGCTTTTAAAGATCTAGTTATATGTGTCTTAGGATTAAAAAAAAATTAATTTGGGTCTTTATTTAACAAGTTATGGTCAGTTTTTGTATTCAATGGCAAAGTTGTCATTTCTACAATTCTTGCGAATCAAGGTTTTTTTATTAATTTAGTTGAGTCTTATCTTATGTTTTCTTTTCTTTGGGTCCAAATTAGTCTTTCATTAGTGATTACCTTATTAGGTTTTTAGGTTACTAGTCATATTTATTTATGCTCAGTCCAGTTTGCTAGTTGGGGAGGGGGAATTTAAACCTTGGATGTCTCCATTGGAAACAATAAGCTTTTGGCTATATATAATTTATGTTCTTGAAGAATAGATGGAGTTTATTAATAAAAATATTGAGTGTCTTGAGCATTGATGCATGTTGACCTTCGTGTGTTCTTTTCCCCTTTCTATTCTCTCTTTTCTTCTTCTAATTCTTATGCTGTTGTTTACGGGTGATGTTCATACAACCTTGAACACCATATATTTCTCTTTTTTCCTACTTCCTTACAACCCCATTTCAAACCCTTCCTCTTTCCTATCAAACCCTAGAACCCTATGACCTACTTATTCATTGCCCTATTGCTTATGCATTATGGAACATGATTTTCAAATTGTTTGGGGTCATGTGGGTTATGCCAGGGGGGGTTCAAGATCTCCTCAATAGCTGGAACAGAAGGTTAGGTGGACCCAAAAGTTATACAATCTAGAGCAAGATCCCCCATTGTCTCATGTGGCACCTTTGGTGTGAGAGGAATGCACAGACTTTTGAGGGACGGGAGAAATCAGTGCCTGGTCTTAAGCTTATTCTTCTCAGATCTTTATTTGAGTGGATGAATGCTTCCTCTCTATTTTCCTTTGATCACATGTTTGAGATACTTGACTATTGTCCTTTTGGTGCTTAGTTTGTTTGTAATCTGTGTACATGGTCTACATTTTTAATTTTAATAAAGGTTTATTACTTATCAAAAAAAAAAATATTAATCAAACCTATCTAATTTAAGTACTAACCCTTAATTCTACAACTTTAAACCCTAGATCCACAACTCCTGACCCCTTAACCCACTACAAGCACAAATAGACAAATTCCCAAATTTTTTCTTACGTCAAAATTTTCCATCGATATTGAAAACAAGAACATAGATGAAAAGGTCAAAGAAGAAACATGTACAGATAGTTTTTGTAAATTATGTCATCTTGACATGGCATTTTAAATGCTTGCAAAACAAATAAACCAAAAAAAAAAGTTTTTATTTAGATGGCATAGGAAGCATGGTTAATAATATTTTTTTATTGGTAAATTACACACACATCTATGTGAGTCTTGAACCTATGACATCACCATCTACCTTTCTATTGTAAAAGAGGTGCATTGAGCTGGAGCTCATTGGCATCTGTAATAGAAACACCCATTTACAACTATCACAAACATAGTCTCTATCTCTTTTTCTCTCATTTAGAAAAAGATTCTATCTATTGCAAAACTTCTTGTAGAATCTCATTAACATTGTCCAAGTTTCATGCCAACTATTGCTAGACCCAGCAGCATAATCCACTCTCAAAAAGTGCCAAATCTCTACACAATATGTAAGCTTTCAAATCTTCAGTAAATCCATCTAAGTTCCTTTTTTTCTTTGGATAGGTAATAGAATCTTTATTGAACAAAAGTACATCATGTTCACGAGGGTGAACAAATTGTACTCAAAACAAATACAAAAAAAATCAAAAAGAAGAATTAACAGATTGTAGGAAGCTGACGTGCGCTCTCAGGTAGTCCTCTTTTACCAGGGTTTGTATAAGGAATCTGAGGCTTGGCGTCCTTCCATGGATGGGTTAGACTTTGCATGCATTGAAGAGGAAGAGAGGTTGTCCTTGGAGAAGGAGTTCTCGAAAGAGGAAGTAATCCAGGTGCTAAGGGAGATGGAGGGTGATAAAGCCCCTGGTCCTGACGGATTCACCATGGCTTTTTTCCACAAATGTTGGAGTGTTGTGGAAAAGGATGTCATGGATTTCTTTGACTATTTTCATCGGCACTCTATGTTTGAACAGTCTTTGAATGCTTCGTTTCTCACCCTAATTCCCAAGAAGTGTAATGCTGTTTCCATTAAGGACTTTCGCCCCATTAGTTTGGTGGGTAGTGTGTACAAGCTGCTATCCAAGGTGTTGGCTAATAGGTTGAGGGCGGTTTTGGATAAGCTTATCTCTGAGTCTCAAAATTCATTTGTTGGCGGAAGGCAAATTCTGGATTTAGTGCTTATTGCAAATGAATGTTTGGATAGCAGGTTAAAGAGCAGTATTCCGGGTGTGGTTTGCAAGCTTGACATTGAAAAAGCATATGACCATGTGAATTGGGAGGCCTTGCTTTATTTGTTGGATCGAATGGGTTTTGGGGTGAAATGGAGGGGGTGGATTAAGGCTTGTGTTACTTCTGTCCGTTTTTCTGTCCTAGTTAATGGCTCTCCTGAAGGTTTTTTTGGTAGTTCTCATGGATTGAGACAAGGGGATCCATTATCCCCGTTTCTGTTTCTTTTGATTATGGAGGTTTTAAGTAGGCTTTTGAAGAAGTCAGAGGAGTGTAATTTTATTCGGGGTTTTCAGGTTGGCTCTGCAAACTCTGTTGGGGTGCGTATATCCCATTTGTTATTTGCTGATGACACTATCCTTTTTTGTGATGCCTCTAGGGAACAGCTTCTGTCCATAAGATTGGTGATGTCTTGTTTTCAGGCTTTTACGGGTTTGAAGGTCAATGTCGGGAAAAGTGAGATTGTCCCTGTTGGGGAGGTGAATAATCTAGACGCTCTGGCCAATATTCTTCAATGTAGAGTGGGCAGTTTGCCTATGAAATATCTGGGGATGCCATTGGGGACTTCTTTTAAGACAGCTTCAATTTGGAATCCTATTTTGGAGAAAATGGAGAAGAAGCTATCAGGGTGGAAGCGTCTCTATTTATCTAAGGGTGGTAGGCTCATGTTACTTAAGAGTACTCTCTCAAGCCTCCCAACGTACTTTTTATCTCTCTTTACTATTCCTAAATCTGTGGCTGCTAGATTGGAAAGTATTCAGAGAAACTTTCTTTGGGGGTCTTCTGAGGGGAGTTTCAAATATCCTTTGGTGGCTTGGGAAAAGGTGTGTTTACCCGTTGAAATGGGTGGCTTGGGGATTAGAAGTGTGGTGTCATTTAATCAAGCTTTATTAGGGAAATGGTTGTGGAGATATGGTCGTGAAGATACCCATCTTTGGCGGCGAGTTATCTCCACAAAATATGGTGAGGGTCAAGGGGGGTGGTGTTCTAAAGTGTGTAGGAGGTCTCATGGGTGTGGCCTATGGAGAAGCATTGATGAGGGGTGGAAGAGCTTTTCTAAGCATCTATCTTTCATAGTGGGTGAAGGCACTCGTATCCGCTTTTGGCATGATAGGTGGATTGGTGATAATACTCTAAAAGATCTCTATCCTGATCTCTATGTATGCTCAGCGGTCAAGGATGCTTGTATTTCTAAGGTTTTGTGGATGCCAGAAGGGGGTACTGTTAGAGTTTGGAATTTAAGGTTTTACAGAGCTTTTGAAGATTGGGAGCTAGCTGCATCTTATTCCCTTCTCCAGTTTATCCAATCCCGTATTCCTCGGGGTGATAGGAGTGATTCTCTTTGTTGGCGATTAAAGGGTGATGGTAATTTTGACACCCGGTCTTATTACCATGCGATTCGGGGTGCTTCGAATTCTTTGTTTCCTTGGAAGGGTGTTTGGAAGCCAAAGATTCCTAGGCGAGTGGCTTTCTTTTTGTGGACAGCTGCACATGGTCGGATTCTCACTTTGGACAATCTAATGCTTAGGGGCCGCCCGTTGGCTTCTTGGTGTTGTATGTGTTGTTGTGATGGGGAGTCGGTAGACCATCTTCTTCTTCATTGCCCTGTTACTCATTCCCTTTGGTCTCTTATGCTTCAGGCCTTTGGTATTCATTGGGTTATGCCAAGATCAGTGGCGGGTTTGTTATCTTGTTGGCATCAGTGGCTTGGGAAACATAATTCGGACATTTGGAATTTGGTTCCAGGGTGCTTAATGTGGATTGTGTGGTTGGAACGAAATCGTCGCTCCTTTGAGGATAATGAGAAGACATTGGACGAGTTAAAGGATTTATGCCAACGTAGTCTTTTAGAGTGGTCTCGTTGTTGGGGTTTTACTGATTGTTCCTCTCCATCTGAGTTTATGTTTTCCCTTAGCTTATTTTCTTGAGTTCTTGTTTTGCTGTGCTGTTTGTTCTTTTTTTTCCTATTGTTCATCATCATGAACAACTTGTACTTTTCTTTTTTTGTTTTCTCTTTTATAATATATTTCTGATTACCTATCAAAAAAAAAGAAAAAATAGTGTAAAATCCCAAATCCAAGACCAGTCAAACAAGGTCCCAACTAGCAAAGACTTCAAAAGATCAACAGATCTCTCAATATCTTCAAATGTGCGGGTATTTCGTTCCCTCCAAATTAACCACATCAAACAAGCTGGCATGTTCCAAACATTGGAAGAGTGTTTCCCCAAACAATTCCTCCATGCAAAAAGAAGAGAAGCAATTGTCCTCAGCATCACCCACTGAATCTCAAACATGAAAAAAACTTCACTCCATAAAGCACGAGCAGCAAACTTACAGCGGAGCAAACTTTACTACATTCCTTTCAATACCAAATATTTGCTTGAAGCCAATCACCTTTGACATTGTTGCATCACCTTCACTTCTCATCATCAATATTTTTTGTTCGATGCACCAACTATAATTATGAGAACTTTATGCAAACAGAATCATATTTTCTGAACACCTAATTGAGCACCTAATTCATGATTGCCTAATTTTTCTAAACACCTTTTCAATATTTTCCGGGTGATACAGCAGATATTCGCAGAACAGACCAAATTTTTGTCATTTGAGAGAGGAAGAAGTGTCATTTGAGCTAGAGTTCATTGACAAAACCTAATCAATGATCTAAGAATAGTGTATCATTTAAGGTGTCCAAAAGTAAGACAAAGTGTGTTTGGTTAAGCTTATATTCTAATTTATTACAGCTTTTTCAAGCTTCAATTTTTTCTAGGTACAAATGTTTATTTACTTTGCTAGTTTGCTTATTTTTTAAGCAAAATAAGCCAAGGAAAATACACTCACCCAAACACACTGAGTAATAAATTTTTGTCTAAAATTTTTTTGAGAGGTAATGGGAGTCTAGAAATGAATATACAGTGATTGAACAAATTGAAAGTTTGGGAAGGAAAAAAGAAAGTAATTGAAATTGCCTGCCAATTCTGGAATGCTCATTGAATGACTAAAGATCCTGCTATGACTTGTACTATCCCATACTCGTAAGATCCCATCAGAATGAAGCACAAATAGAAATTGTTTTCCATGCACCTCATATATTACTAAGTCCTGCACAGGTCCTACAATCCTACCCCTGCATGACAAATATTTACAAGTTAATCAGTGATTAAAAAAATTAACAAGTTATAGTAGTACTAGCATTATGAACATCAATTAGACTGGAAATCAAGGCCTCAGTAATCCCAATAGAAGGAAAGCAAGAGATGGTATGGGTCGCAGTAGGTTAAAAGTATGAAATCAAATCACATTTCTCTCTCTTTTATTGTTTTTATTTTTTATTTTTGGAAAAATGATAAAATTTATTCAAACAATGAAACAGAGTTTCTGTAGGTTAATGACTACCACAAACTTAGTTACTCTATTATTATAAAACAAAGGTTGGGCCTTGCTACAATGGCAAGTGCCTTACACCAAAGGCAACAGGTCGCAAGTTTGAGTACTGGAATCAACCTCTTTAAAAAACAATTGGTTTAAGGCTACCTACCTATCACCAATCCGGCAATCCCCAATCTCAAAGCCCACAAAAATAGGAGCTTTATGCACTAGATACAACCTTATTATTATTATTTTTTTTTTCCTTTTGATCAGTAACCTTACTATTATTGTGAAACAAAGAAAGAAAGTTACAGCTCAATACCTAGAAAAACAAGTACCAAAGTTACAGATAAAGCCCAGCAACACACAAAATAGCAGAAACACCTTCTAACTAACAAGAACAATAAAAAAAAAAGATACAACTACACAATAGCGGAGAGGGGAAGGTGGGTCATCCTCCTCCCCTGTCCTCCTGTCTCCCTCCATTCCAAACATACACTAAAGCAGTTTGAACTCAAAGAAACAAGAGTAAAAAACATTGAGCACAAAATGCTACTCTCCCAATACCTTAATCGCCAGCCAATATCCTATTACAAGATAGGAAACCTTTAAATAAGCATCCCACAAGACAACAGCAGCAAATTCTTTAAAAAAAAAAAAAAATTTATGGCCAGCACAGATCATCAAACTTCCGTTAGATGGGGAAATAATCTAGACAGTAAATCTAACTGGTTAATGGAACATTTGTTGAATATACACATATATACACTATGCACAAACCCATCATATTTCACATTGTAATTCAGACTGATTTGGATGATGAGAGAAATAAATACGGAAACAGTTTTCTGATACCTGGACATGAAACCCCACAAACGACCCATTCCTGAATCATCGCGCAGCTCATGGACAAAACCTAAGCAAGCAGGCAGGCAGGCAGGCAGGCATGTTAGTGGTGAAAAGTGATAATAGTCGGTGACATTGTTGAAATTAGAATTTGATGATAATACCAGGAGCAGTGTGGTCAAGTATGGTGCCAAGTTGGAAGCAGCAGACAGATCCATCATTGAAGCCAGCTACAAGACAGCCTGCGGTTGCTGCTACAGACGTGATGGGTCCATGGTTGGAATGAGTGCGACGAATATCAAACTCAAAAAGATGATCTGGTGGGAAAGTGGAATTGGAAACATTATAGGTGGAAATGTTGTTGGTGAGTTTTAAGAGGTAAGCGAGTCCCGAGATGGTCAAAACATAGAGAGTAATCTGATTTTGGGAGACACAAACAGAAGCGAAGGGAGAGAGCGCATCGGGGAAAGTGAATCGAAGACCGACGGAAGGAAAACCTGCATTAGTAGAAGAAGAAAGCTGTAGCAATTCAAGGGAATGAGGAAGGGTTTTGTGAATTCTCCTGTTGCACCGAATAGTTGAGTCGATTAGAATAGCAATTCAATGAAAATGAAAATGAAAATGAAAATGAAAATGAAAGAAAGAATACCAACCATATGAGATAGGTAGGAGAATCGTGATGATGTTGAATGATAGAGCAAGAGGAGGAGTAATCCTCTACGGTCAGAGGAGCGAAAGGCGGTGAAGTAGAAGTAGAGGATGAAGGAGAGACAAAGAGCTCAACCCAGTTGACGGAATCGGAGCCGATAATTGGAACTTCCCTCCCGGCCAACCCCATCTTCTTCCTAAACCCTAAAACTCTTTTTGAGTGCCCACTGCCCTGCCCAGGGTTTAGTTTAGTTCATTTAAACTGGAGACATGCCCCGCCTTTCCCAGCCATCTGTGAGTGGGGGTAATTACTAATGAGCGTAAATACAATGCCTTTTTTGTTTTTTTCCTCTTTTTTTTTTTTCCTTATATTTTGGGTCCATTCCCCTGTTTTGGTCCTTTTTTTTTTTTAATACCTAAAATCAAAAAAAGGTTCTCGCTTTCAAAAAATAAAAAATAAAAATCTTATTTTAATCACTACCATTATCTCACTAATAAAAATAGCCTAAATAGTAAACAAAGTGTACTATTGGCACAATAAACACTAACGTGACCATTAAAATAATATTTAAAATATTTATTTAGCATTTAAAAAATAGTTTTATTAACGTATGCTCTAACCTCTGAGAACATATAATAGTAAATCATTTTTAAAAACTTTCTATGGAAAAAAAAAAAAGTAATTAACTTCTTTGATATTTTTTTGGTGAAAATGCACTTTTAATCCCTACATTTTGCATTTTTTTCATTTTAATCCCTATATTTTATTTTTACCACTTTTAGTCCCTAAACCAATTAACGCTTGACATTTAGGTCCTTTCCGTCACTCAACTAACAGGAAAAGCTGACATGGCTAACGAAACACCCAATTAGCTTACATGATGCTAACGTGGCAATTAAAATATTATTAAAATTATTTAAAAAAAAACCTAAAATCTAATTTAAATTTTTTTTTAAATATTACTTATCATTATTAATTTTCATTAGAACATTACAACTTGTTCTTCTTGTTCTTCCCAATCAAACCCAGCAACAAGAACTCAAACCCAGATTACAACAACACAAACAAAAAAAGAAAAAAAAAACAGAAATCAAACACAAATACAGACCCAAATCACAACACAAATGAAAAAAGAAAAAAAGAAAAAAAAGAAACAGAGATCAAAAAATTTCTTCATGTTCTTCAACTTATTCTTCCTAAATCAAACCCAGCATCCAAGAACTCAAACCCATCATAAGAACACCAAAGAAAAGAAAAAACAAATTATCATCTCTCACTCTTCATTGATGAACTCGAGTTCTCCCATTCATTCCCAACAAGAACAACTCTCTTGGTCTCAAGACCCAAACAACATGACCACTCAAAATCAAGATCAATTCTCATGGTCTCAAGACCCAAACAGCATGACCCACAAGACAAACTCCAGCAAAACCGAGCAAGACCTAAACAAAATGACCGATTTGAAGAAGAGCGCCGCTGCAAGACCCATCCCTGTCCACCAAAACCCCAAGCCACCACTCCAAAATCACCCTAAGCCGCCATCCTTATCTTCTTTGCCTTCACCCACTACCATTCACCAACGCCCCCACCCTAGGCAGTAGCTCCCAAACTCACACCTCCCTCTCTAATTCTCTCGCCTTCGCCCACTCTCTCTCTTTTTTGTCTAATCTGAAGGGCCAGTTTGAGAGGAAAAGAAAGCCCACTCTCTCTCTTCACAATCTAATATGAAGGGTCAATAAGAGAGGTAAAGAGAGAGGGTGAGTTAAAGAGAAAGTCTGAACTTAGACCAGTTTGGAGAGAATGGGCTTAAGACAATTTTGAATCTATATTGCCAGTGGGTTGGGATTTTGATCTAGGTTTGTTTCAAAAAAATTTTTAATTTTTTTTTTTTTTAAATTGTGTCTAAAAACTGGTATATTTAATTTTGTGAAAAGAGAGAAGAAGGAATTGATAGAGTCGCAAAGTGGGAAGAAGAAGAAAAATAAAGAAGAAAAAGAAACTAGGCACAAACATAAACAGATCTAAGTTCCACCATATTTTTTGTTTTTAATTATGTTTTTTTGTTTTTTTATAATTTTTAAAATTGATAAATTTATTTTTTAAGGTTAGATGCTAATGTGGAAGCTGGCGTGGATGCTGATGTAGCATTTTTAATATTATTTTAATGGACATGTTAACAATTACTGTGCCTACAGTGCACTCGTTTGCCATGTCAACTTTTGCCGTTAGTTGAATGATGGAAATGACCTAAATGTCAGGTGTTAATTGGTTTAGGAACTAAAAGTAGTAAAAATATAATGTAGGGACTAAAGTGGAAAAAGTGCAAAATGTAGGGACTAAAAGTGCATTTACGCCGAATTTTTATTAGGGGTCAAAACAAGCTCTTGTGTTTATACGCAAATCCGAGCTTTCAATATCTCTTAACTTTCTTTATTTAGCCTAGCATGTACTTCCCTTATTTAGTTTCACGTGAGATATATTTGTTTTCCTTATTTAGTTTCGTGTGAGATAAAGTTGTTTTTCAGAAGAAAAAAATCCCGGAAAACAACTCTATCTCACGCAAAATTAAATAAGGAAAACAAATATATCTCAAACGAAACTTAAATATGGGAAGTTAAGAGATAGTTTTTTAACTCGTTTTAAGGTTGGCACCAAATATAGAAAAATGAGATCATTTTCTAAAAAGCGCTTTTGGAAAAAGTTAAATGTCAAAAAAAAAGAAACCAACTGAACTCTTTTCGACTTCCTAAATGACTCTAAATATATTAGTAATTTATTGTCTAATTATTATGTACTCTTAAAGTACAGTAACATAGTGCTCTCTACTCCCACATTCCTTACTAACTATGGTTTTAACCATGTTTTTGTAGACTTCTAATTATTGCGTACATAATTACAAATTTATAATCCTTTATTACTGGTTTTAGGGTAACTCCACTATGGAACTCTTACAATTTTATCCATCCTTTTTCAAATAAAAGGATTAGATTTTATAACTTAAGTACTATTTAACCAAAGGTTTTATATCTTTTTAAATTATTGATCATATGGCAAAAAACAAATAGATAAGATTTTATGAAGTACATGTGTTATCCTAAGAACTCCAAAGGATTAGAAAAGATTTTATAAAGTACATATGTTATCCTAAGAACTCCAAAGGATTTTAATCCGTTGAATACCTATACATTTTCTTCTAAAAAAAATACCTATGGACCTATTTGGTAGTGGTGCTCAAGAATTGTTGTTCAAAATGATGTGAAAACTGTAGTATAAAAAGTTTTGTAAAAACACATTTAAAGTATCTATAATACAAAAAAATGTGTTTGATCCCAAGTTTTAGATAACATATTTTAAAATATGAACACACACACACACACACACACATATATATATATATATATATATATATATAATTGTATATTTGGTATGAGTGTGTATTGCTTTTTAAATTGGGTAATTATTAGTAGGTCCCATAATTTTTAAGAAAGAAGAAAAAATAAAAAATAAAAAGAGCCATGCAGATTAGAGAAAAGAAAAAGTATGTGTGGTCTTATTAGCAGGTCTCATGATTTTCAAAATATTTACAAGAATATTATTAAGCAATGTTACACAAAAACTAAAAACTACTTTGAATATATTCTCAAAAGTTACCATGACTTTTGAGTGTAGTTATAGTGTGCCTTTATATTAGAACCCCTTTCCCTCTCCTTGTGTGTGTGTGTATTTGTTTCTCAAACAAAAAAAAAAAAAAAAAAAAAATACCGTGTTTAAACATCCTAAATTGAAAAATGTGACTCAAACACTCTTGATCAAACACTCTTGCCAAACACTTTTCTTTTTTTGGCTACAATTTTCAGTGCTTAAACAATGAAAACTTTTGTTTGAGCTTGCATATCAACCAAGCTCTATACATTTCCATAAAAAAATTTACCATTGGTGTTAAATATAACTACTTTTTTATCTTGATTCTATTTGTTGCAGCTCCATTGGATACCTATACATTTCCTTCAAACAAATTTATCTTTGGTGTTAATTAACTTGTTTATTATCTTGGTGCTATTTGTTGTAGCTATACAATCTATAGGTGTAAATTATGGAACAATTGCCAATGATTTACCACCTGCAACTGAAGTAATAGCCCTATTCAAAACAAGTGGCATAGGGAAAATGAGGATTTTCGATCCAAATCGAGCAACCCTCCAAGCCCTAAAAGGATCCAGCATATCAGTCATTGTTGGAGTTGTCAACAATGACCTTCAAGGCCTTGCCACTAGTCCTGCAGCTGCAAATGATTGGGTGCAAACAAACATAAGTCCCTACTTGCCTGATGTCAATATTAGTTACATTGCTGCTGGGAATGAAATAAAACCTAGTGATCCATTAGCCCAATATGTTGGACCAGCCATGCAAAACTTATACAATGTAGTTACATCTTCTAATTTTCCAACCCAAATCAAAGTTTCAACAATAATAGACATGTCATTGATGGGCAATACTTACCCTCCATCTTCAGGCTCCTTTTGTGACAATGCAAGCGCATACATAAATGCAATCGCTAGCTTCCTAGTAAGCTCTAAGGCACCCCTTCTTGCCAATGTGTACCCATATTTTGCCTACTTAAGTGACCCAACAGACATTAAGCTTGATTATGCCTTATTAAATTCGTCAAGGGTTGTGGTACAAGATGGTAACTTAGGTTTCCAAAATCTCTTTGATGCAATGATGGATTCCCTCTATTCAGCCCTTGAGAAGATTGGTGCGGCCAATTTGACTATCATTGTAATAGAGATCGGTTGGCCATCAGATGGTGGTGTAGTAGCTACAGTTGACAATGCAGGCACTTACTACAAGAATTTGACTTTTCATGTGAATAATGGGACTCCGAAGAGGCTTGAACCATTAGAAACATACTTGTTTGCTATGTTCGATGAAGACCAAAAGGGTCCAACGGAAACTGAGAAACATTTTGGTCTCTTCTCACCTACCAAGCAACCCAAGTACCAACTCATTTTTTCTTAAGATAATTGCAGTAGGAATTGTAATCTTTATTACTAGAATAAATTTTTTTTTTTTTTTTTAAGAATCGTGAAATAAAAGATGTTGCAAAGGAAGAACTAAAACCATAAATTTAATTGTTACATTGGAATAGAACTCAAGATCTATATTTATGAAATATCTTTTTTATTTCATTTTATTTCCTAAAAATGAATATTTTTTAAATTTGAGAGAGATTATCTTTTTATTTTATAATTTTTGTGTACATATTGAATGTGTAAATTTAGGAAATATATCAATTTTAAAAGTTATTACACGTACATACTAAGGAATAATTACTACAATCCTTCCAAAAAGAAACAGTTGTTCCTCGATTTAAGGAATAACTGTTACTTATAATAAATTTGCAACCAAATAATCAAATAATTATCTGAGAGAGAGAGAGAGAGAGAGAGAGAGAGAGAGAGAGAGTGTGTGTGTGTGTGTGTGTGTGTGTGTGTGTGTGTGTGTGTGTGTGTGTGTGTGTGTGTGTGTGTGTGTGTGTGTGTGTGTGTGTGTGTGTGTGTGTGTGCACCCACGCATGCAAAATAAGTATATATGATACTAGATAGGTTGGAGAAGCTAGCTACGTTGTTGGTAATCTATATTGTGTTGGTCTATTTTATAAATGTAAATAAATTTATAATTTTGCTCTTACAAAATTTACTATGATGTAATATACTCTATTTGAATATATTACTCGCTACATAGTTGAAATGGTATTCTAATAAACTTGCTACATAGTTGAGATGTGTTAGAAGTATGTGGTTAAAGTATTAAATTGACCATATCCCAATAGGTTAAACTTTTGGAACAATCGGTAATTTAACTAAGTATCAAAGCATGGGATCCTGAGTTCGATCTTTGTCTCCTCCACTCTACCTCCTATTTAAATTCCCACATGTTGGACCTCACCTATTAAAAGGTAGTTTTATCCCACACATGAGAGGGAGTGTTAGAAATATGTGGTTAAATGATTAAATTTATCATATCCCAATAGTTTCAACTTTTGGGACAATTGGTAATTTAACAAGATGTACATTTTAATATTCTCCTGCAGTGGCAAGAAACACCTTTAAGAGAGTGAAATATATGTTCCTTAGCAAAGTTATATAACAGTAAGGATGGAATCACCATTGGACATTGCCCCCCTAAATATTTTTGAAAAAATAATATTATATATATGTGTACTAATTTTAGCAATTTTGTTCTATAAAATTACATTTTGTTTCCCGTTAAGAATATCATTGATTCTTTTAAGAGTAATGCTATATTCACAAATTTTTTTTATAACATTTTTACAAACTGTTTTGGTAGCAAATCCTTATTGGTTTGCATATAAGCCCACCACTCATATCATTTTTTTACTTACTAGTAACCACTTATCATATCAATAATTTATAAAATAAAAAAAATAAATAAAAAAAAAACTTGTACCTCTAGCATTTTCCTTATTTTTGTTACCATAAAAAAATTTATAGATCTAAAAAACAAAATATACAAGCCCAAAAAAATAGCTCAACAACAAAAATTACTAGTAAAACTAAAAAACTCTTAAGCTCAATCAACTAATTTTATCCAAAATAAATAACTCTGCCCTTTAAAAAATTATAAACAAAGATAATTTTATTCTTACCCACACACCCAAAAAAAAAAAAAAAAAACCTCAGCAGCTAAGTAGCAGAGTCAGAGATTGAAACTGCTGCACACAACCAACAGTAAAGCTGCCCCCCTAACTCAAAGTTTTGGCTCCATCCCTGTATAACAGTGATATACTATCTTTCTTAATCTTTTGCTATTATAAATGTGGGGTCAAAGGATCTGGGGACCCCGGCCCATTTTAATATCAGGCCCAAGGCCCAAGCCGAGGAGGGAAAAATGACCGAGGATGAATAAGGAAGGCCCAAAGCTGCTGTGAGGCATTGCCGAGGACCGTCATGTCCTCGGCGAATCGGTGTCATGGAAGGAAAAAGTAGCATACCATCCAAAGCAACCCTCCCAGTCGTCCCAAATGAAGGGACCAACACAGGGGGATAGCTATGGGGGCATGGTGGAGGAGCAATTATAGAAGAGGCTGTCACCTCCGCATTAAATGCCCGCAGCTGATAGTCTAGCCGCATTAATGAAGGAATGACCCCTGAACAGTGTCACCTTGTCTGCTGCAACTCACAGCAAGTTGAGGAAAGCGTTGGATGGGACAGGTACTCAAGTAGTGACCTGCATGATCAACAGATGGACGGTCAAGATGAATGGAGTAGAAGGATATATAACAATAGAGATCTCACAAGGGAGGGGGGAGAAAGAGGAGGAGAAAAAGAAGCAGGACGATCGCAGTTCTTAGGACTCCTGAAAGCTCTGGCCGTGAAGCATCGAAGAACCAAGAAGAAAAAGAATTCATCCTCGGACTAAGCTCGAGGATAAACTTTTACCACTTCTCCACGCATTTGACCATCTCGCTCCTTTACAGTCTTGTCAGGCTGCTGAAGAAGCCCTCACTAAGGTCCAGTTCTTGAGCCCATTTCTTTACCAAATTCATTGTATTGGCCCTGTTGGGTTTGGGTTCGTTCACATCTACAGTGAAGGACCTTCGTAATTTGGACCCTACAATTGGCGCCGTCTGTGGGAAGAACTTGTGTGCTAGTGAGAACGACAATCGAACATGGCAGGATCGGACCCCTACAGAGCAGGCCCCCATCAGCCTGAGCCAACTAGATCCCAGCAGCAGGGTAATTTCCCGAACCCTGAGCATGGTCGGAATGAAGAAAACGGAAGGTTTCGGGAAGGGAGTGTAAACATCACACAAACCAGCAGAAGCCATTCCTGTGTGGGTAGTCACATATCCTAGAGATTGGATGACGAACAAGCCATGCAACGAGATATAAATGACCTGAAGAGAAAGCTGCGCCTTGCACAACGAAGACAATCCCCCTTAGCCCAAACACACCTCTCGACGACGAAAATAATGATGACTACAGGCAAAGGTCCAGGACCCACCCAAACGAGACTTTCTCTCACGTGGAGGAACGTCACTAAAGGCGCAAAAGCAGAAGCCCATCTCCAAGGGGCTTAGGACATGACGCCATAAGCAGGGCACTAGACCAGCTCTCTAGGTCACCATTCACACGCCGTATTGAAGGGGCCACGCTCCCCCGGCGATTCCAGCAGCCAACCTTCACCATCTACACCGGCAATACAGACCCCATGGAGTATGTAAGCCAGTTTAACCAAAGGATGGCAGTCCACTATAAAAATGAGGCACTGATGTGCAAGGTTTTCCTGTCTAGCCTAGGACCAGCGGCGATGAGGTGGTTCAACAGTCTGAAAGCAGACTCTGTAGATTCATATAGGCAGCTAACCCAAGCCTTCGATTCTCGCTTCATCACGAACAGCAGAGCCCCTCAGCCCTTCAATGCATTACTATCATTATCCATGCGTGACGGAGAGACCTTGAAAACTTACTCGGGTAGGTATTGGGAGATGTATAATGAAATGGATGGAAACTTTGATGACATCACCATCAACACTTTCAAGAGCAGCCACCTCGCCGAGCATGGCTTAAGGAAATCCCTGACTGGCAAACCTGCCACCAGCGTGCGCCAACTAATGGACCAGATCGGTAAGTATAAGCGAGTAGAGGAAGACCAGATGTAGGGCAAGGGAAAGGAGAAGGTTATCCCTCAAGAGAGGAGGGATTTAAGGTCGGATCGATACACCAACAGTCGTCCGAGGAGAGACTTCGCGGGGCAATCGGAGACGACCAGCGCGCGAAACCTCAAGGCTGTATTCTGAGAACCAGTGCATCAGGTGCTAGAGAAAATCAAGAATGAACCGTACTTTAGATGGCCGAATAAGATGGCAGGATAGTCCACAAAGCGAAACCAGAACCTATATTGCCAATACCACCAGGACCACGGAGAATTGCAGGAACCTATGGAATTATCTGGACTAGTTAGTCCGAGAAGGAAAGTTGAAACACCTCCTGCATCATTCTAGCGGTCATCAGAACCAGACACACCAAGAACCCCAAAGAGATGCTACCCTGCAGGGACGATCAATATGATCCTAGCCGCGTTAGGAAGGATGGGAGCCTACCCTTCATGAGTATTGTCCGTGACTCAGCTGCCCGCCGAAGAATCCCAACCAGGACCAAAGAAGGCCAAAAGGAATTCTCACCCAATCTTAAGTTTTTCGAAGGAAGACAAGGTCGGAACCACCCAACCCCATGACGATGCGCTGTTGATCACCCTCAGAATTGAGGGCTACGATGTGAAAATAGTGATGGTAGACGGGGGCAGCGCTGTTGAGATTATGTACCCCGACCTCTACAAGGGTTTGAAATTAAAGTTGGAAGATTTGCTGCCACACAGCTCCCCCTTAATGAGCTTCGATGGAAAGCTTGTCACTCCAAAAGGCATGATCAGGTTGCCCATCCAAACAGGCCCGGAGATTGTGGATGTGAACTTTATCCTAGTCGACACTTACTCTCCATACACAGCCATCGTTGACAGGCCCTGGCTGCACACCCTAGGAGCCGTTGCCTCCTCTTTGCACCAGAAGGTAAAGTTCCTATTAGGAGATCGAGTCCTCGAGATTCGAGGCTGCCAACCCACAACAAGGCAGTGTATGGTGGCTGCCATCTCACATCGGCCCGATGCGGAGTCCTCGGCCCCCGTGGAAGAAGACTTATAGCAATCAAAAACTCTGGGGCCACCACTTGAAATAGCAGCCGATGAGGCAAAATGCGAAGATCTAGAAAGAGTGGTTGTCAGAGGCGACGCGGAGAAGTTCTTTCAGGTAGGGGCCAAGTTGCCTCCTCAAGAGAAGGAGGAGCTGGTTGAGTTTCTCAAAAGGAATATTGACGTGTTTGCATGGGATGCTTGCGACGCTCCGGGGATCGACCCAGACTTCATCTGCCACCACCTCAACGTCAACCCCTCCATTACCCCCAAGAAGCAGTTACCCCGGCGCCTATCCAAAGAGCATGTTGAGGTAATTAGAGAAGAGGTGATGAAACTTAAGCGCGCCGATGCTATAAAAGAGGTTTTTTACCCCGAGTGGTTGGCTAACACCGTGGTGGTCAAGAAGAAAAACGGAAAGTGGCGAGTTTGTGTGGATTTTATGGACCTAAACAAAGCATGCCCAAAGAACCCGTTCCCCATGCATCGGATAGACTAGCTGGTGGACGCCACCGCAGGGCATCCTCAGATGAGCTTCCTGGACACTTTCTAGGGCTACCATCAGATACCGTTGGCCCTGGAGGACCAAGAGAAAACAACCTTTGTCACGCCTACTAGGAACTACCACTACAAAGTAATGCTGTTTGGCCTAAAGAACACAGGTTCCACCTATCAAAGGATGATGACTAGGATGTTCGAACCACAGTTAGGCAAAAACATCGAAATCTATGTTGACGACATGGTGGTAAAGAGCAAGATGGTGACTGAACACCTGGGAGACCTTGACGACATTTTTGACGTCTTGAGGAGACACAAGCTACGCTTGAATGCTTCCAAGTGCTCTTTTGGCGTGGGATCGAGCAA
Organism: Quercus parvula; assembly: GCA_030820535.1. Lineage (NCBI taxonomy): Eukaryota > Viridiplantae > Streptophyta > Magnoliopsida > Fagales > Fagaceae > Quercus > Quercus parvula. The sequence continues at coordinate 116,768 of JAUAME010000007.1, read as the reverse complement.
GTTTTTGGGTTACATGGTCACATATAGGGGAATCGAGGTCAACCCTGACCAAATCAAAGTCATTAACGACTTAAAACCGCCATGAAATGCTAAAGAAGTCCAAAAGCTCACCGGGATGATTGCTGCCCTGAATCGATTCATTTCCAGATCGACAGATAGATGCAGACCATTCTACCTCCTGATCAACAAGTGGAAGGGATTCGAATGGTCCGAGGACTGCACCGCAGCCTTCTAGCAACTCAAGGAGTATTTGTCGCGACCACCTATCATGTCCAGTCCTGCGGCTGATGAAGTCCTATACGCATATATCGTTGTGGCCCCCCATGCTGTGAGTTTAGTACTGATACGATAAGACAATGGCCTCCAAAGGTCGGTCTATTACGTAAGAAAATCGCTACATGAGGCCGAGATCAGATACTCCCCCCTAGAGAAGGCAATACTAGCCGTGGTCCATGCTTCGCGGAAGCTTCCTTACTACTTCCAAGCCCACACGGTAGTGGTTCTAACTCAACTACCCTTGAAATCCATACTTTGAACTGCAGATTACACCGGAAGGATCGCCCTATGGAACACGATTCTGGGAGCTTTCGACATCAAGTATATGTCGCGAACCTCCATAATGGGCCATGTCTTGGCAGACCTGGTGGCCAAATTTGTTGAACCGCCAGTAGAAGCATTAACCGAACTACGCGGCATGGAAGGAAAACCGATCGGCGTGGTCTCCGCACCGAAACCCCCGTGCTGGAAAGTGTATGTTGACGGCGCGACAAACCAGAGAGGATCCGGAGTAGGGCTAGTCCTAATCACCCCTGAGAAAGCCACCATAGAGAAATCCCTAAGACTGGGGTTCTTGGCAACGAACAACGAGGAGGCCGAGTTTCGACCTATTCAGCTTATCATACATCTCCAGAAGTGGCAACACCCATGCAGATTCATTGGCTACGCTTGCCACCTCCTTGGCAAGAAAGCTCCCTCGAATTATCCTCGTCGAGCATTTGGGTAGAGCAAGCAAAATTGCGAAAGACACAATCCGTGTCCATGAAATCAGGGTAGGCCCTAGCTGGATGGACCTCATAGTGGCGTTCCTAAAAAATGATATCTTGCCTGAAGGGAAATCAGAGGCCGAAAAAATACGAAGAAATGCGACTCGATTCTGGTTGTCCGAGGATCACAAGTTGTACAGGCGCTTTTACTCTGGGCCGTATTTGTTATGTGTTCACCCTGAGGCATCAGAGTTACTGCTAAAAGAGCTACACGAAGGAATCTGCGGGAGTCACACAGGAGGAAGATTCCTGTCGCACCGAGCCCTTACCCCAGGCTACTGGTAGCTGGGGATACAGAAGGAAGCTCTGAAGTATGTTAAGAAATGTGACCAATGTCAGAGGTTTGCCCCGAGCATCCATTAGCCAGGGAGGTTCTTAACCCTTTGTCCAGCCCATGGCCATTCGTCCAGTGGGCCTAGATATCGTAGGCCCCTTCCCCAAGGCAGCGGGAAATAAGAGATACCTGTTGGTCGGCACAGATTACTTCACCAAATAGGTCGAAGCTGAGCCACTAGGTAACATTAGAGACGCAAATGCAAAAAGATTTGTTTGGAGAAACATCGTTACACGATTCGGGGTCCCTCGGACCCTTATCTCAGACAACGGACTTCAATTCGATAGCAAGGCTTTCAGAAGATACTGCTGTGAACTAGGGATCACAAACAGGTACTCGACCCCAACTTATCCTCAGGGGAACGGACAAGCCGAAGCTTCCAACAAGGTCATAGTCAATGGGCTTAAGAAAAGACTAGATGACACCAAGGGTAGATGGGTAGAGGAACTCCCAAATGTCTTATGGGCCTACCGAACGATGCCGCGACGGTCAACGGGAGAGACACCCTTCGCCATAACTTATGGGGCTGAGGCTATAATCCCCCTAGAAGCAAACTCCCTAACGCTGAGAACAAATTCCTTCACCCCAAGCGGCAACGATGAGCTACTGGGAGAGAGCCTAGATCTAATCGAGGAAAGAAGAGAAAGAGCAACGATCCACTTGACGTATTACCACCAGAAACTCAAACAGGGTTACGACGTCAACGTAAAGCTAAAGCCATTGGCACCAGGAGATTTAGTGTTAAGGAAGGTCGTGGGTGCTGCCAAAGACCCATCTTGGGGAAAGCTCGGGCCTAACTGGGAAGGGCCATTCCGGATTACTTCGGTAGCAGGAATAGGAGCGTACTATTTAGAAAATTTAGATGAAAAAGCTGTACCCCACCCTTGGAATGTAAATACCTGAAGAGGTACTATTATTAATGAAGAGCACTTATCCAACTCCAATTTCTAATTTGTCCTGACTACGCGCCTTATATTATCCAAAAAAAAAAAAAAACCAAGTACTAGACAAAACCAAGGTCTTGCATGGTCCTCGGACTCAAACCTATGGGGAAACTAGTTACTTCCAAGAAAAAACTAAGTACTAGACAGAACCAAGGTCTTGCATAGTCCTCAGACTCAAACCTATGGGGAAACTAGTTACTTCCAAGAAAAAACTAAGTACTAGACAGAACTAAGGTCTTGCATGGTCTTCGGACTCAAACTTATGGGGAAACTAGTTACTTCCAAGAAAAAACTAAGTACTAGACAGAACCAAGGTCTTGCACAGTCCTCGGACTCAAACCTATGGGGAAACTAGTTACTTTCAAGAAAAAACTAAGTACTAGACAGAACCAAGGTCTTGCGTGGTCCTCGGACTCAAACCTATGGGGAAACTAGTTACTTTCAAGAAAAAACTAAGTACTAGACAGAACCAAGGTCTTGCGTGGTCCTCGGACTCAAACCTATGGGGAAACTAGTTTCTTCCAAGAAAAAACTAAGTACTAGACAGAACCAAGGTCTTGCGTGGTCCTCAGACTCAAACCTATGGGGAAACTAGTTACTTCTAAGAAAAAACTAAGTACTAGACAGAACCAAGGTCTTGTATGGTCCTCGGACTCAAACCTATGGGAAAACTAGCTACTTCCAAGAAAAATCTGAGTACTAGATAGAACTAAGGTCTTGCATGGTCCTCGGACTCAAACCTATGAGAAAACTAGTTACTTCTAGCAATAAACGTAAGGGTCAATAGTGGCGGTATGGATCATTGGGCCAAAGTCCGGGAAGAAGTTAACTAGATCAAAAGTTTGCACAAATCGTGAGACCAGCCTAAACGCACACCCCGCGGCTTTGAATTTTGGGGCTCCAGGACTTTAAGGCAAGCATGGTGCATACATATATTATCATTTATAGGTGCTTGACCCATACTAATAGTGATAACAGGTAATAAAAACAAGTGAAATGAAAAGAAAAGGAAAGTTTTTATTCATTCAAAGAGAGCCCCATTACAGCATAACACTCTATTTCAAAAAAAAAAAAAAAAAAGATCCCTAGGTCTACTCATTGGACTTGGCCTTGACCCCCTCCTCAGAAGGCTTAGCATGTGAGATCTCGGGATCTTTGAAGCCCTCACCAAGGGGAATCGACTGAAGAGGCTCAACGGCGATGACCGACCCTCGATGTGAGAAACCAGATCGTCACCTACGGACCCTACAGTCTCCTTGGGTGTATCAGGGTTTTGACCCTCGTCTGTCCCAACCGCCCTAGAAGGACTGCTTTCCTTGGCCGGCACCTCGGGGGAAGTTATTACCAGAGCAGCGCTGGGGCTGGCGACCTTAACCTTTTCTGGAGCATCCCTGACCTCGGAGTTGGGGATGGCATCTTCCCTGATGGCAGGGGGATAAAACACACACTCTGCCTTCCACAGGTCGGACAACGCATCAACCCTAGCTTGTTTAAGGGCCTCGTTCCAAACCTGGGAGCAATAAAGCCTGCATACCTAAGGAACTTGAGCCTTCAGGGCAACCTGGGTCTCCGCCACCCCCGAATCATAGGCCTCCTCCTCGGCCTTCTCCTTAAAGCACTCGGCTTCTGTCCTAGCAAACTCTGCCTCCTCCTTGGCCCTCAAGGCCTCATCCCTAGCCCAGTCGGCAATGTTCTTGGTCCCCTCTGCCTCTGCCAGTTTCTTCTTCAAATCGATAATCTACTCCTTGGCAATCTGCAACTGTTCTTTGGCTTGCTTTTGGGCACTGGCCAGGCCTAATTCGGCGCTATCCCTGGCTCTAGTTACCTCATTCAAGTCCTCCCTTGCTTTCAAGAGGTCGGTCTCGGAGTTCTTGAGGGTTCACGTGGCGTCCAAATCCTTTTCACGCTCAAGGTCCAGGGTCCTGCCCTGGTCATTGGCCATCTCCTCCATTTTATAAGTAGCTTGAATGGCCTGCCATTAGAAATGAGCAAGGTGTAAATTGGAAACCAGGAAACTAAGACCAGAAAAGCCACAAGTGTCGAAAATCTTACCATGCCGAGGTACCTCTTCATGCTAAGGAAGAGCTCCTACCTCCTCAAGTTTTTCAGATCTGCCATATCGACGGGGAGTAGCAGGGACCTCTCCAATGCGTCGGCCACATAAGTGCCCTCACCTTTATTGAAGTCCCTAAGGGAAGTATTGTCCATCAGGGGCTCCCCATGGAGCATTGGAGCTGGGAGCCAGGCCTGGGGCTCGAATTGAGCGACGACTTCCTTCTCCTGACCCTGAGGCGCAACCCTTAATTTCTTCAAAGCTCGTCGGCCATCGTCCTCCTCTTGAGAAGTACGGGATCTCCCCCCGTCCATGGGTTCTTTCCCCTTGGCAGACCTCTTCTTCTTGGGGTCAGCAGGTTGAACAGTAGGGGGAAGTTTGGCCGACGGCGGCAGGGTAGACGATGACACATAAGTGCCCTCACCTTTATTGAAGTCCCTAAGGGAAGTATTGTCCATCAGGGGTTCCCCATAGAGCATTAGAGCGGGGAGCAGGCCTGGGGCTCGGGCTGAGCGACGACTTCCTTCTCCTGACCCTAAGGCGCAACCCTTAATTGCTTCGAAGCCCGCCGGCCTTCGTCCTCCTCCTGAGAAGTACGGGATCTCCCTCCGTCCATAAGTTCTTTCCCCTTGGCAGACCTCTTCCTCTTGGGGTTAGTAGGTTGAACAGTATGGGGAAGTTTGGTGAGCGGCGGCAGGGTAGACGATGACTTGGTCTGTGGGGGCTGGGGCTTGGAAAGGGGAGGGGGAATTTTTGGCTGTGATTTCCCCAGCACATCTTTCCCCAACTGGCCCTTGATTAGATCAAAAAGGCTTGCGGATGGTTTCCTCTTGAAACCCATGTCAGCCTACGAAGAAGTCTCTTAGAGATCCACTTCGGACAAATTAGGATCGCTTATGTCACCAAAAGGATCCTCGGACGGATCTAATTGTTCGAATGCGTCAAATTCATCCTCGGACTGGTCCAATTCAATGACCTACTCTTTGCCTTCGTCCCTTCCTTCCTCGGTCTCCGCCGCCTATTGAGCAGAAGACCCTCCGGGGAAGAAAAAACTATGCTCCGCAACAGTGATCTTTTGGAGCCGAGGGTCTTTGGCCTTAATTACGTACTTCGGGGCTGCGAAAGATTTCTGAATGGGATCGTATCTGAGGATCTTGTGAGCAGCTCTGACCTGGTGGTCGCCTTTGTTCACAAAAACCTTTGCGCGAAGAATGGTCTCTAAGTCCGCCCGGTTGATCAAGTGAAGATGGCAATCGAAAGCGTGAGGATCTGCAAAAGGGAAAATGTACCCCCGTTAGCAACCACACAAATGCCAATTACGGCAACATAAAAGAAATGACCCTCCCCTACTCAAATGCCTCACTTGGCGTCCCCTCCTTAGTCGGGCAGGGTAGGCCGTCGTGCCACGCCCCTGACACGATGAGGAAGTCTTTGTTTAGACCCTTGCTAGACTCTGGGAGACACTGAATAAGGCGGACCCTTTCATCCCTCGTCTTCATGTAGGAGGTTTTACCCTTGAGGTACTGGAGATTGTAACACCAGTTTACGTCGTGGTGGGTCAACCTTAACCCCATCTGTTCGTTTAAGGCATCCACGCTGCCCAAGATCCTAAACACATTGACGGCACACTAGACGGGCACTAGTCGAAAGTGCCTAAGGTAGTCCCTCACCATTGGGCGCATAGGGAGCCTCACGCCCCCTTCTAGGAAGGCGATTATAAAAATCACTACCTCACCCTCTCGCCTCATAATTTGTCAATCACCCTCCTTACAGTACCTCAAGCCCACATTGCTCGGTATTTTGTAATCAACGACGAATTTCTCCATCGCCTCTTTCGACTCAACTAACTTCTTAAATCTACCCATCCTTAAAACCAACTTAAAACTTAAAGGAAGACGAAGGAAAGAAAAGGACAAGACAGGCAGGGACTTAGAGAGGAGGAAATATTAGTTAGAGAGAAGAGAAAACTTACAAAAGTGAGGAAAAGCTCCTCGGGCAGGCTTTTTATGCTGAAAGATGGCGTAAGTTCGACTGGACACTTGGCCAAATTCAAGGTATGTGCGCAAGAGCTCTTGGATGTAAAATTAAAATGGTAGGCCCGTTTGAATGAGTATTTATACCCCCAATTAAGGTAACCGCCCAGTTTTTCTCGCCCATAAAGGCTGGAGGAATCCCTGCCGTTAGATTACCATTACACCATCCAACGTGGGGAGCACAGAGCCGCCAGAATTTAATGAAGACACGCTCTAGATACCAAAGTGCTAGAAACGTGTCGTAAGCAAACGAAAAGGTCCTAACACCAACAGATGACAGGATTTGACAAGCCAGTAAGGTACCCTGAGGACATCAAAACCCTCATCTCCGTCCGAGGAGCCGGACAACAGGATTTTGAGGGGCTATTGTAGGGCCAAAGGATCTAGGGACCCCGACCCATTTTAATATCAGGCCTAAGGCCCAGGCTAAGGAGGGAAAAACATCCGAGGATGAATAAAGAAGGCCCAAAGCTGCTGTGAGGCATCGCCGAGGACCGTCATGTCCTCGACAAACCGGTGTCATGGAAGGAAAAAGCAGCACACCATCTAAAGCAACCCTCCCAGTTGTCCCAAACGAAGGGACCAACACAGGGGGACAGCTATGGGGGCATGGTGGAGGAGCAATTATAGAAGAGGCTATCACCTCCGCATTAAATGCCCGCAGCTGACAGTCTGGCCGCATTAATGAAGGAATGACCCCTGAACAGTGTCACCTTGTCTACTACAACTCACAGCAAGTTAAGGAAAGCGTTGGATGGGACAGGTACTTAAGTAGCGACCTGCATGATCAACAGATGGACGGTCAAGATGAATGGAGTAGAAGGATATATAACAATAGAGATCTCACAAGGGAGGGGGGAGAAAGAGGAGGAGAAAAAGAAGCAGGACGATCGCAGTTCTTAGGACTCCTAAAAGCTCTGGCCGTGAAGCATCGGAGAACCGAGAAGAAGAAGAATTCATTCTTGGACTAAGCCCGAGGATAAACTTTTACCACTTCTCCACGCATTTGACCATCTCGCTCCCTTACGGTCTTGTTAGGCTGCTAAAGAAGCCCTCACTAAGGCCCAGTTCTTGAGCCCATTTCTTTACCAAATTCATTGTATTGGGCCTGTTGAGTTTGAGTTCGTTCACATCTACAGTGAAGGACCTCCCTAATTTGGACCCTACAAGAAACATTGACACTAAATTTGTTATTTTTCATTTTAAAATGATTAAAACAATAATATTTAATTCTTTTGATTTGTTTCAAGTTTGTTATATCACTGCGAGTTGTTGAATTATATATTATTACTTTTGAAATGCAGAACCAACATATTAGTTGGAATACCACAAACTTTAATTGGTTTTAAAAATTGCTTGTTAGGTTAAAATTATTGTGTTCACTTTCTTCACCTTCTACACCCTTCCCCTTGATGAGTCGATGACGTACAAAAAACTTATGATTTCATTCTATTAGAGAGTCCCAATATTGGAACTCTGGAATTGTGTGTGTGACAGGTTTTTTATAGTAGTGTTTGACAAACTTATAGTAGCGTTTGTAAATGCATTCTTCATATGGCCTATAAAAGAAAAAAAAAAAAAAAAAGTATAGTCGCATTTCTAAAACGTGGCTATAGACAAATTCAAAAAAAATATTCAAGTGGTTGTAGCCGCGTTTTAAACGTGGCTATAGGTCACAGATATGGCCACATTTAAAAAACGTGGCTATAGTTACGACCTATAGCTGCATTTTAAATGCGGCTTAAATATTAGTCTAAAGCTATCAACAAGGGTTCTATGGCTGCACTTTTTAAACGCGGCCTAGGACCAGGACCTATGGCCGCGTTTAAAACATGGCCTAAGGCAAAAGCTATAGCCACGTTTTAAACATGGCCATAGGTCATGGCCTTAGGCCACGTTTAAAAAAGTGCGGCCATAGACCCCTTAGGCCTATAGTCACGGGGTTTAGGCCACATTTAAAAATGTGGCCTAAAAAAACGCGGCTATAACCACGTTTTTCTAACCTATAGCCGAGTTTTAAAAACATGGCTATAGAACCTTTTTTTTGTAGTGAATTGTGTTGGAATTTAGATAATCTTTCATTTCAAGATTATGGACTAAAATCTCATGTGTTGGACTTTACCTATTAACAGGAGTTTGGACCCAAATGTAAAGGTGAGTGATAAAATTGTGGTTAAATAATTAAATATATCATATCTCAATAGTTTAAACTTTTGGGACAATTAGTAATTTAATATAGTATCAGAGTAGGAGATCTTGAGTTAGCATATATAAGATACAAGCAACTTGGCTAAAAACTATATACAATTGAAAATTCGATTGTACCTCCTATTATCTATGAAAACAAACAAATTTACGTTTCTATAAAAATAACTCGTTTTCTTCTACACCTTTTAATCTCGCTCACTCTAATATTTATTAGGGTCTGATTTCAGTCCTTATTGAGGCAGGATCTTAGTATTTTATCATTTTTTATGATTACTCATAATGCACATGGATATATCTCAGAATATTAGTCTAAACTCACTCATATTTATCAACATTTTCATAAATGGTTCAAACACAATATTCTGGTACCATTAAAATCTTTTGATTGGAAAATTTTCAAGAATACAATGACAAAACATTCATCACTTTCTTGAAGAAAAAAAATTGGTACGTTTCCTCACCACTCTTTTCCATATACCTTTTGTAAAGTGGTGGGCTGTGCTTGTAGTGTTGGGCTACTTCCTACTGCACTAGGCCCAAGTTTTCTGGATAAGGGAGTTTGGACCGGTCTAACTGCAACTCAATTTGGTCCCGCTTGTGCGCAAACTATGCCTTGTTTGCCAAGAACATGCTTACGGCAGGCAGAGCTGTTTCAGATAAGTTGTGGCACACAGACATGATAATAATAACAAAATTAAAGTATCCTAGCTATTTAAATAGAAAATGACCAAATGATCCCTATTCAAGAAACATAATTACAGTAATAACAATTACTTTTACAAAAAGAACAAAAGGAATAAATGGTAATATATATATGGGTTAGTCGGAAGAGAAAGAAGTCAAATTAAATCCAGTCCACAGGAGCAAAACCAGAGAGGAAAGAACATTTCTTCTCAACGCAATTAATCTCCCAGGGAAGTCCTGCTGTGGAAATTAACTACCTTGAGGGAAACAGACTTGAATGGTTGATGCACAAAAGACTCCTTTTGATTTTGATAGAGAGCATGATTTTGTGAGGGAGAGAGGGAATCAACCTATTGGTGCATGCTTGCCGTTCTAAACTCTTTGTTTTCTCTCGTTCTTGCTTTTCTTTTCTTTCGTTTTTTCTTTCTTACTTTCTTTTCTTTCTTTCTTTCTTTTTTTCTACTTACTTTTGGGTTACGTTTTTCTTTTCTAGTTACTGTTTCTCCGTCCCCTCTTTCTTTGCATAGTAATGGGTTTCTTATATAAGGCCTGCCGTGATTGATATTTACTGTTTTAACCCTTAACTATTTGGTGTGGGTGTAGTTGCCGACCACCACTGGTCCGTCTGTGTGCCACTCCCCACCATCAGACAAAAAAGGGTATTTTGTTTGTTTTTTCTGCCGTGACACCCTTTCCTGCTACGGTCTGGGTTCTCTCTCTCTTCCTATCCCTCATGGCATGCACCTAGTGGTTCCAATCCAGCTTACTTCTTTTGATTAGTATGTCATCCCAGCAGGACACTTCCCCCAAAAGAGTCTGAGCAGGAACCTCAAAAATAGATTTTCCCCTTTTCCCCACTACCAAACCATGCCTTTTTACCTCTGACCCACGACCTCACCCTGTCCTGTATTGGCTAGGTACAGGTTGGTGGTGCTAGGGCCTTGCGCGTGCCTCCCTTCCTGTGTGTCCAAAATCTGCCTACTGCTCATGTGTTTGCCGTGGTTGGCTTGCACAATCTGCCATTCGTCCTTGACCATTTTTTCTTTCTTTTATGACTTGACCCACTTAGGGGCTGGGTTTTGATTGATGGTGGGCTTTGCCTTTTTCTCCAGCCCACTTTTTTTGTTACCACCTCCTACTATACCACTTTGTTATTCATGTTGTAATGACTCAATTTTGCTGGGCCTTTTTAGGCCAGCCGTTTACTCTTTCCCCTAGTGGCTTAGCATGGCCATTAATCCTCCTACTCATGGGCTCCTATGTCCCTTTTGTTTTTCTCTTGGGCATGCTTAGCCCATTTGCTTTCTTTGGGCTTCCTTGGCCCTTTTATTAACTCTGCATTCCCATGGGTTTTTACTAACTTTATTGGGCTTCTCTAGCCCAATTACTTTATTTTCATCCTTGGGGTTCATGGGCCTGCCATTAATCTCTTACTTTTTTTGTTTGTATTACTTTGGGCCTGTAGTGGTCCATTCTCACTTTTCTATATCATATACTACCCATGGGTATGCTATTTCTCTCTTTTCGAGCTTCTTTAAGCCCATTTGCCTCCTTAAGACCCATTTGTTTATTTTATGGGCCTGTGATTCATTATTCCTGCCGCTTGGGTCTAATGGTTTTGCCATCTGTTTGCCAACCCTTTGTTGCCTTTGTTGCTAGGCTTTCTTCCTTTACTTGGATTCTCAAAAATGACCCTCAACATTTAGCCCCCTGAACGTATGAAGCGTTCCTGCAATTCATATGTGAATAAAAGACCTTCCTGTCCTTTCTACCTCTCTTCTTTCTTTTCCTTCGCGGGCCTTTTTAAACAGTGGACCCCTTCTCATATATATATGTATATATATATATTTTCTTTTCCTGCCGCGAACAGTGTTGTCTCTTTGAATTTCCCAGTTTAGCAGTTATTTTAAAACATAGCCGCCGTTTCATTAATTTCATCCCATTCTGATGGTTAACCCATTACCTCCCTTCATGCCAGTATTAATGACCACGGTATTTAAGAGAGAGTCCCTTTGCAACCCAAACATAAACTCCTTACTTTCCAAAATACTCTATCTGTTTCCCTTTCTTCACCGTTTCTTTTTTCTCAAGCACTCGTACCTATTTACTCTAATCAAGCCCTTATACCATGGTGCCAGTGAAAAGCCAAAGCTCCTCCCACCGTAAAGGGAAAAAGGCCATTTCCAACCCTCCCGCTGTGCGTGGTGTAGGCGAGGAGGCCGAGCATTCCGAGTCGGACCACTTCGATGAGGAAGAAGCACAATGTGACCTAGACAGTGAATGCGCCCCTCTAATTGATCCTTGGTACAACGTCCACCCTCATTCCCCAAAGATTCCCGGCAACTATGCGCCGCCACCGCCGAGCCATGTGTGGCTCACCCTTTGTCGGCAAAACCCCGATTTTTTTAGGCCTCGTTGGCCTCCTCGATCCCCGATCTAGTCATTCGCTAAGGCATCTCACTCATTGTGCCTATCCATTTCGAATTTGGGTTGGTTACCACCTTGGGTTGGAGAGAATGGGTAGATAATGAATTATCTGATATGGGCTTCATGGGGTTGTTATAGCGAGTCAGTGTTTTGAAGGCCATCGTTTCATCTCGCTGCCTATCCAACTTCCAGGACCTCTACAACCTTCGCCACTTGGTCTGCCAGTGGTGTGCCACCACCTATACCTTCTTCTTCTCCTGCGGCGAACTCATCGTTACCCTTGAAGATGTGGCCAACCAGTTGCTCTTGCCTATCCTCGGCGACGTTGATCCTACACTCTAGAACTTTCTCCGGACGAAGAGGCCATTGAGGCTAAATTGAAGAAGAGGATGGCTGGGAATGCCAAGCTGTCATATTGGGTTAGTTCTTCTTCTAAATTTCTGTAGCTGCCCGTCGTGCGGCTTTTGTTGCGTTTTGGCTTTGCAAGTTTGTCTTTGGGTCCCACCCCATTATGCCATAAAGCCTTTATACTTCCGTTTAGCCATCAAGATATCCGTCGGGGTGAGCTTGTTGTTGGCCCCTATGTTCTTGGGGCATCTATATGTCCAATTAGACATCCTGCGGAGTAATGAAAGTCAGGCGAGATCCTGTCATATAGTTACCTCCTCTGTTCATAGCACTATTCTGCAGCAGTTGTTATTTGAGCGTTGTGCCCAACATTTGGCAAAGTGTAGACCCGCTCGCTTTGTTAGAGGGAAGTACCAATCATGCCCGAGGGTAATTACTGATTTCTGCGGTAGATTTGAGTCCGATTTTCTGCTGGCTTTCCGTTGGTCTAGTTTGAAGCCTATTGGTTATTTTGTTGTTGAGTCTTTTGATGAAGGTATTGGTTTTTCTTGGAGGGCTTACAGGAATTTGGGTACGAATTATACATGTATAGATTCCGCAATGGGTTTGTTTGTTGATACTATCGAGACTACTACTCCCTTGGCTAGTTTTGATGAGATTGAGATTACTTATTTAGCGGCCACCAATGTCGAATGGTTGCCTTACTTAACCGATGAAGGCATCAGGTTCGTTCATTATCCTGCCAATCGAGTGAGAAGATAGTTTGGGTTAGATTAGGACATTCCTGATGACCTTTCTTTTCTTATGGAGTCCTTTACTTCGGCTCGATCCTTTCTGCGGCACACTGCCTTTGAATTCTGGAGGCAGAGTTTCAGTGTAGTTACCGTTCCTGGCTCACTGAGGGAGGGCCTTTGTACTCTTGCCATGCATGGGAATTGGCAAGTAGTAATGACGACGTTTGAGCAAGAGTTAGTGGGTAGTCGTGGTTTCTCCCTTATTCCTCCTGATGGGCTCAGTATGGTTATTTCGGCCAATCCTCGATTGCTCCTGCCCTCCAGGTCCGTGTTAGCATATGCTAGGAAACAGAACCGGTCCTTCATCTTTGAATGGAATGAGGAGAAAAAGGGGTGGTATAGGCACACTGGTGATTATTCTCTTGGTTGGGAGAAAAAAAGTTAAAGTGACAAACATTTCTGTACCGAGTAAGAAAGGTCCTGCCAAGCTTAAGTCTGCAAGTAAGTCCAAGCCTGCTACTCCATGGCTGCCTATAGATGCTCCTCCTGTGAGCAGAACACGAGGCAGCAAGAGAAAGACAACTCCTTACCCTACGTTTGCTGCTGAGCGGAGAGTAAGTTACCTTTAAAATACTTTTTGACTTTCTTGTGGCTAACCTTGCAGACTTTTTCTTTAACCTTGTCTTTTGTTCCCCCTTAATTTTTATTTTTTTATTTTTTTATTTTTTTGCAGTCTAAGCATAAGAAGGATACGTCAGTCACCCGTCCTATTTTACTTGATGAGCCTGAGTCTGAGGTATATTTCTTTTCTTCTCTTCCCTTTCTTTTCTTTACACGTGCTTCCTCTGCCAAGTGTTTTTGTTTGTCTCATGCAGTTAAGAGTTTCTTTGGTCTTCACATATGTATATATATATATATATATATATATATATATTTTTTAGGAGGAGCCCGAACCTCTCTCCATATATCACCCCGCTGCTAAGGAGCTCTCTGCCTCCAGGGGTGTACCCATGGATGGCTTTTTTGATGGGGCTGATGTGGCATTCACAACACCTCCCCCTTCTGCCGCTGCACATGGAGTTCCAGTCAAGGCTCCTACCCCTCCCATCGAGCCGGTACCCAGAGAAGAGGATACTCATATTGAGGGGGTTAGTGAGACCACACCTATTTCTGCTGAGACACCTATTCCTCCAGAGGGAGTTATTCCTCTTACTACTATTCAGATCGAGGCTGCTTCCCCTGTTCTGCCCCTTGTCATCTCCACTAGTGACCCCTTTGTAGCTCTATCCCAGGCTGTGAAGGATGGTTCTTCTCTTATGGTTACTCCTTCCTCCATTCCTAGTTTTGCCACACGTGGGCCTGACATAGACTTATCCTCTAAAGGGTTTGAGGACATTCTTGAGGATCCTGACGATGAGTCCGTCCTAAAGAAGAGGATTTCTGACTCTGACGAAGAGGAGGGTGCTCCACCCGAGCCTAAATTCATGGGTATGTGTCTTCCCCTTTTTCTTTTTGCTAAGTTCACATTTTTCTTCTTTTGTTACCTCTTCCTCGTACATATGTATTTACGTTGCTTCTTGTTGCAATCTCCTCTTTATTTGTATGCTTGTTTCCATGTCTGTAGAGACCTTTGAGGGGCTAGGAATTGCAGCAAACATAGCGATGCCCGTTCCTGTCATACCCATAACACCCATTCTTGCCATACCTTTTGCACCTGTTTCTGCCGTACCTTTTACACCTGTGGTTGCCATTCCCACGGCCCTTATTCCTACTAGCCCTGGTAAGTTTCCTTTCCCTTATTTCCTTCTATATTTCTTCCTCGTGAGCTTGTCCTTCTTAGACCTTGGTTTCTTATTTCATCCTTTATGCTTTCTTGATAGGTCCACTTCCTACTGCCCCTTCTCAATTTGAGGTGGGCAGCAATTCTGCTACCATCCTGGACCCTGTGAGTGAGGTTACAACCTTTTTTGTATGCTTTGATTAGCCTGAGGTCAACGAACTTGATCCTGTAGATTTCTGGGGCTCTGGGCCTCTTTATGTGGATTTCCATGGCTTCCGAGTCCTCAAGGATTGTGCTTCTCAATTAGTGATGATCTATAGCAACCGTGGTGACTTTATGCAGGGATTCCGCCTTGGCTGTTCTGCCAGGGAGCACTTCTTGTAGATGTTGGAGAGCGTGATGAATGACATTGAGCATAGTTTTGAATGACATTGAGCATAGTTTTGTTGACACTGTCTCTACCGAGAGGATCTTGCAATGGAGGGCCGCGATTCAGGAGCTCGTTAGTGTGGGTTTTGCTGTGGAGTTCATCCTGGACCATCTCTGTGAGATTGCCCGAGCTGTTTTCATGAGGAGAGTTTAGCCAGCTGTTGATGTTATTGACACACGGATTGAGGCTCTGAAGAAGGAGGTGGCAGACTTGGAGGGCCGTCGTAAGCGCCTTCTTTCTAGCATTGGTGGGTCTAGCCGTTTTGGAGATTAGACTCTCATTTCCGAACTCCGTTGATGATGATGCAGTTTCCTTCTTTTTCCTTCTCTTATTACTTTATCTAGAACACTTATATGTTTCCTATAGCACTTATTTGGTGTGTGTTTGCCACAGTTTGGGTTTGTAATTATGATGCTACACTTTGCTACTACTTTTACTATTGCTATGACATAGAGTGCTATTACTTCGTACTTTTTCATTACATATTCATGAAAGCACGTTACAATTCTTGTGACATAGTCACTTGAAAGAAGGGAAAGGTAAATGAAATATAAAAGCTTTTTAACAAGACAAAAGAAAGGGACAACCACATAACTTTTCTCCCTAGGCATAATAACGCTTCAACCACTTCCCATTGATGGGATCCATTAAGTCTCTACCATCCATTTGAGTCAAACAGTAATATCCACTTTGATGCGCTTCCCTTATCACAAGGGGTTATTCCCACTTCGGTGCAAATTTAAATGGTCCTGCCATGCCCCGCTTGACATAGTCTGCTACTTTTAACACAAGTTGTCCTTCTGCGAACACTCTCTCTTTGGTCATCTTGCCTTCAGTCATCTTTTGTCTGTATCTGCGGTTGCACTCCTGGGCTTTTTCTCTATTTTCATCAAGTCCTTCTAAGTCTTTGCATTTGTCTGCCGCAAAGACTTCTTCTTCTTTTTCTTTCTCCCTCATCTGCATAACTCTCAAGGATGGAGTCATTACTTCTGCCGGGCTCACTACCTCAGTTCCATAAACCAAGGAAAAAGGTGAAAAACCTGTGGTTGACTTTGGTGAATTTCTATAAGCCCAAAGAGTGTCTGGCAGGTGCATTGCCCATCCTCCTGTATATTCTTGGTTCATTTTACTAATAATCTTTATGAGAGTCTTGTTTGTCGCCTTTGCTTGCCCGTTTCCTTGAGGGTAGTAAGGTGACGAATGGTGGTGCTTGACTTAGTAGAACTCCAGCATCTTCCTCACATCACTATTGACAAAAGGTGTCCCGTTATCGTTGATAATCCTGTGAGGTACCCCAAACCTTACGATTATGTTCTCCTTGATGAAGTTGGCCACTGCTTCTCCCGTAGCTTTACAGAGTGGTATTGCCTTTGCCCACTTAGTGAAATACTCCGTAGCCACTAGTATTCATATGTATCCACGCGATGGTAGGTTAACCGGTCCTACCAAATCAAGCCCCTAAGTGTGGAAGGGCCATAGGGTGACTATGCTATGTAAATTTTGCGGATGAGTGTGGATCAAGTTGGCTTATACTTGGCAACTGTGGCACTTTTTCACAAATTCTGCCATATCCCTTTTCATGGCAGACCAATAGTAGCCCATTTGTAGCAGACATTTGTAAAGTTTTTTCTTTCCCTGGTGCTCCCCACACTCTCCTGAGTGTACTTCTTTTATTATTTCTCTTGCTTTTTCAGGGCCCAACACCTTAAAGGGTCCCCATCGTACCCTCTTTTGAAAAGGACTATGTTATGCAAAAAGTAACGCGTTGCCAACCTCTTAAGCTTGTATCTTTCATTGTGCTTTTGTGGCAGGATGCCTTCTGTTAACTATTATATGAATGAGCTTCTCCAGTCTTCGCCAATGAACACGGCGTAGCTTTCCTCTTTGTCTGCTGCAAGCTGGCAGGTCCCACACTGGGTTTGGACTTGATCTGCATCTTTACCCATACTCGGCCAATAGAAGCCTGCCCTTTGAAATCTATGTTAAAAGTTGACCTCCTCCCAGGATCCGCAAGTCTTGTCGTGTATTTCTTTCAACTTTCTCTAGGCCTCCTCCTGCCCCACGCATTTGGACAAGACCCCACCTGGCATCCTTCGGTACAACTCTTCTTTCACCAGGGCGTAGTCTTTTAGTATCTTTAATTCTGCGGCATCTTCTCCTCTCATCAAGACTTCCCTTATGGGGATCTGCCAATCCCCTTCACAAATTAAAAAAAAAAAACATTTTAAAAATAATATGCCCAATTGTGTACATTCAATGTATATATTTTTTAAAGGATGTACATTAAATGTACACATTTCTCTAATATTGTACTCAATTCTGTATATTCATCATACATTATTATTTTTTAAATGTACACAATATGGTATGTTTAATGTATATATTTTTACAAATAATTTACATATTTTTTGTAATTCAATGTACACTATTTTTCAATAAATGTACACAATTTTGTACATTTAACATACACAATTTTCAAATAAAATACATAATTATATACATTTATCTTACACATTTTTCAAATAATGTACTCAATTTTGTATATTCAACATTCAAATTTTTTTTTTTTTTTAAATGTACACAACTCTATACATTCAACATACACAATTTTCAAATAATGTACACAATTAAGTACATTCAACATACACATTTTTCAAATAATGTAAACACTTTTGTATATCTAACGTACACAACTTTTCAAAGGAAGTACATAATTCGGTTTATTCAAAGCACGTACTTTTTGAAATATGTACATAATCTTATATCTACAAAATACACAATTTTCAAATGAAGTACACAATTTTGAATATTCAACATACACATCTTTTAATGAATGTACACAATCATATACATTTAACTACACAATTTTCAAAGAATTAACACAATTGTGTAAATTCAACATAAGCATTTTTTTTTAAAGAATTTATACAATTCTATATATTCTATGTACACATTTTTCAAAAAATGTACTAAGTTAAGTATACTCAACATATTCAATTTTTCAAAAAAATATACAAAATTCTATACATTCAAAGTACACAATTTTCAAATAATATACACAATTCTATATATTCAACCATACACAATTGTGTAAATTCAACATACATTTTTAAAAAACATGTACATATTTCTTTACATTTAATGCACACATTTGTCAAGTAATATACACAATTGTTTATATTCAACACACAATTTCTAAAAAAAATGGTACAACATTTTGTACATTCAACATATACAATTTTTAAATATTGTTATAGACGTCTCATTTTGTACCCCTTACAACTTGATCTCTTGTTCTCTAATGGCAATATCACTAGGAGGCTTATGACTAATTTAGAGCCCAATTGTGGAAAGTCTTTAACTTAGAGGATGTTTCGGTGAACGAAAAACATGCAGGAATCCTAAGTAGTATGTTGATGACCATGTGTACACATACTTTGCCCATGCACGCACATGTAGTATTACATATTGCCCTGTAAGGGAAGCTTTTAATGTGGAATCATGTAGAGCTAATCTTACATCACATAGGAGAAGCCCTACATCCTTTGATCACTACAAAAGGCCCTAAAGGCTTTTTTTCCCAAAATACGATCAAATTCACTAGAACATAGTGAATTAAAGATGGATTTTTATTATTATTTTAAAACAGCATCAAGTTAAATTTGTCTTGGTTGGGACTTATTCTAGTCTTGAGCTCTTAGTTAAAACTTACTAATCTTCTAGTTTGTCTTGATAGATTGACCAAAGGAACGGTCAAAATCAAAGCTCCAAGAGCCTTCTTGTTTGAGGTAAGAGTTTAAACCTGACTTATTCATTCTTGTTTGTTTATTTTTTTATCCATTACTTTAATATCTTGTCTTGTAGTTAGGGTTTATTGCTTTGGTGGTTAGAAACATACTAGGTTAGTTTAATTTGATTTTATGCTTGCTTTTGTGTTTACTATGTTTTTGGGCAAGGATGCGCATCCATGCTTCATGCATGCGTATGCATCCTTGTGAACATGCATACGCATGTTTAGGTGCACGCAGGTTTTAACCTAGAAACCCAAATTTATGCAGGGCTGGCTCAACAGTTGACGCAATTAATGCAATCGCCCAAGACTTCCAAATAAAAGAAAGCCCCCACTTGTAAATATATATATATATATATATATATATATATATATTTATCTATATATTTTAATTAAAAAAATTTAAGTACTTTTATTGGTGAAAAAATTGCATTAAAAATGTCCTATTGTATCCTAAAATGCAGAAGATTAAAAAGGGAAAAAACAAAAATAGTCAAATTTCAGCTAACAAAATTAAATTTTAGGAGATAAATTTATTAACTCATTCTTGAAATATGCTAAAATCAAAATTAATACCAGAAAAATTCATTAATAATACAACGTAATTGCTTTGAAATATGCTAAAATGGAGGTTATAAATTTCAAAAACAAAAGAAAAAATCTCTCATCTCTCTATCTTTCTGCCTCTCCATCTGTATTCTTAACTTTCTTTTCTTCATCTTGATTCTTAATCTTTTTCTGTAAGCTCAGTCTAGCTTGAAATCTTTCTTTGTTCATTCCCTTCAATTCACAATAAATTCAAAATTGAAAAGGGGCAACATACACATTTTTAAAATTATTTACATATTTCTTTATATTCAACATACACATTTTTCAAACAATGTACTTATTTTTGTATATACAATGTCCTCAATTTTTCAAAAAAATGTTTATCTTGAATGAATTGAATTGGTTACGTCCTTTGAAAAATTATATATGATGAATATACAAAATTGTGTATATTTTTTGAAAAATGTTTGGATTGCAAGAAAATGAAAGAAAATAACTTATAATTTACTATTTTCTTTCATTTTTATTTCTTCCATTAAAAAAATTAGTTTAGAGTTGTGGGTTTTTATTTTGTTTTTTTTCTAATGTGGCCTTTTTAATTATTAAAATGTTGAGTTGGTAAGTTGAATATAAGTAATAACATAGATTAAATTGACTGGTACTAAAATATAAGAACTAAATTGATTGTAACTTCAAAAGGTAGGGATCATATGAAAGTGGTATTTTCGTTTGAGGATAAATTGGGTCAGGAGCTGGTGTAAAAGATGTGTTTTATGCCAACCAATCTTGACCTGCCACGTCACCAACTTTTTTTTTTATTTTTAAATAGCAAAAAAGATTAAGCCTTAAGCCTCTCTCCCTCTCTTTCTCTTCTCTCCTCACCTGATCTTTCCATCTCTGAATCAAACCCATAACCTCCATGGCCGGAGCTTCTAAGCTCAACACAAGCCACCAACACCACTGCCATGGTTGAAACTCCATGGTTCAACCAATAGTCGCTGTGGCGAGCCACCGCTGTGTGTGCTGTGTTCATGTGATGATTTTACTTGTGTTCACACTTCACAAGTATTATATAAAACACAACACACACATCCAGCCATAGAAAACCTAAAGCCCCAAAATCCTAATGCAAAAACATAGCCACAACCAAGCCAAAAATCCAACCTTTTGAACACCTAAAACTTGAAACAAAAATCCTTTCTTTCTCACACCCCCAAACCCAAACCAAAATCCTTTCTTTTTCCAAATCATTAAACCCCAAAAAGAAACCAAATTCCCAAATCCACAAATAGGCAGGCAATAAAAAGAGAAACTTTTGGCCATAAATCAAAGAACGATAGCAAAAAAATAAAAAGATAAAGAGAAATTGAGATAAAGAGAGAAGTCGAGGGAAAATAGGGCCACCCCAACGTTGGCTCGTGACGACAACTATTGGTTGAACCATGGAATTTCGGCCATGGCAGTGGTGTTTTGGCCATGGAAGTGGTGTTGGTAGCTTGTGTTGAGCTTTGAAGCTCCGATCATGGAGGTCGTGAGTTTGATTTAGAGATGAAAAGATCGAATGGGGAGAGAAGAGAAAAAGAGGGAGAGAGGTTAAAGCTTAACCTTTTTGGCTAAAAAACAAATAAAATAAAGAGGTTGGTGATGTGACAGGTCAGGATTGGCTGGCGTAAAACACACCTTTTACACCAGTTCCTTACCCTTCATTTTTTTTTTTTTTTTTTGAATAATGAATATACAAATACTATATTCAAAGTACTCAATTGCCTTTTATAAAAAAAAGGAAAAGAAAAAAGGGTACTCGATTCCCTGTCTGCTGGCTAAACAAAATCAAGCTCAGCCCAAGGCCGAAGCTCCTTCAACGTGCTCTTCCTCTAAACTAAGCCTTCTACCCTCTCTCGCCACCGAACCTCCGCGGCTCCACTACAAATTCTGATTCGATAATAACACCCAGCATCCTTTCTTCTTTTGAGAACGGATCCTTCCAAGTTGATCTCTGCTTAGAGCCGATTGAAAAAGGTACATTTTTATATTTTTCTTTATGGTTCTTTCCCTTTCTTAGAATAAGTTTTGGCGTTTCTTATTGCTTCAAATTGCCACTGCCGGATACCAGTAACACCATCACTCTCTCTCTCTCTCTGCTTGATTGAGGTTTATCATTATTTCTATAAATGTTTTTGCTCCACAATTTAAAGCATTTTGTTGTTTTAATGAGTCAAAAGATGAAAAATCATAAAATATGGTAAAAATATGATTTGGGTATGCAGGCCATCCATTCTCTAACGATATGCAATTGTCAGTGGGCTACATTATATCATGCCTGAAGAACCATACTTTTTCTTGCCAACCATTGTGGTATTGGGCCCACATATTGTGTTTCTCCGAAGGGGAAGACTATATAAATAGTGGGTGAGATTGAACTTGGATAGCATGAATACGCTTGGAATACCTATTAAATCATTGAAATGTCCAAACCAAACATGCTTTACGTTTGGAATAGCTATTAAAATTTTGTTTTTTTGGAATTTTGATAGCATGAATACGCTTGCATGTTTTCTTTTGTTTTTGAACAATAATACACGGCTCAACTTCCTTAAGAGTTTTTTGTTGATTTGGATTTGGAGTGATCTCATTATTAAGATATCTTTATATAGAAATCTTATGAATATGAAATTTTTTCTCCTAGGTTAAGGAAGAAATGCTAGAATATCACAACATCATTTCTGTTGGACCATTTACCAGTTTATATGCCAATCATGCACGAGCAATCTTATATAGTACCTGTATTTTTATTTATTTATTTAAAATAACGAGTAAAGTTATTAGGTCAGAGTTCCTCAATGCAGAATTTGAGGTGATAATGCATTCAGGGACTGTCTAAAACATTTGAAACATTTAATTGATGGTGTCTTAAGAATAAATTATCTGTGTTGATCACTTATTGAGAATCAGAATATAAGAGTGCTTAATTCTAATGGTTATTCAATTTCTTTTCTTGTATCCTTGAAGTTATTTTTCATAACTCTGAAGATTTATTTTTCTTTGTGGAAAAAAGAATAAAAAGGTTGATTCGTAATTTTTTTTTCTCTGATTTTTCTTGGCGAGGGGTTTGGTGGATGCTTGGAAGGGTTTATAATTGTTGATATCTTGTTTCCATCAATGAAGTCCGTTCTAAAATGGTGGTCACAATTTTATTGCTTGTTTAATGTGGGAGACCATTGCCTTACTTTATTATGCAGTCTTCTTTTTTTTTTTTGTTCATAAAGTGTTTAACAGTGGAATATCCATTCAAGTCTGTAGGAGGCACTTATTTCTTTTATATTCAGTTGCATCTGATAGAGCAGTATCTACACAAGACAAATAAAGTTGAAAAGAATCAACAGTGACTTTGCTGTGGGGTTCTTATACTCTACCATGCTTAAGGTCCCAAATCATCAGGTTGCTGGCCACCAGGCAGGTGATGGAAAGCTTGGTCCTTTGGTCGATGATTCAGGGAACTTCTACAAGCCTCTTCAAAGTGATGATCGTGGATCCAAAGAAGTATTTTTCTATACATCGTTCTCTTCCAACACTAACATTCCAAATCACATCCGCAGATTCTTTCCTACTTTTCATGGCACTCAGCTTATAGAGGCATCCAATGGGTCTGGGAAGCAACCTCATCTTGTGTTGCAAGATATATTCTCCGGTCGCCTCAATCCATCTATCATAGACATTAAGATAGGATCCAGAACATGGTACCCTCAAGCATCAGAGGACTATATCCAAAAGTGCTTTATGAAAGACACAAAAAGATCGAGCCTTGCACTGGGGTTTAGGATAGATGGGTTGCAGATATATGAGAGTGAGGGATCAGGGTTCTGGAAGCCTGATAGGAAGCTTATCCATAAATTTACTGCAGAGGATGTTAGGTTAGTCCTGAGGCGGTTTATTTCTTCTAACTCATTTGCAGGTGTGGACCCTGATTGTACTTTTGCATCAACTATTTATGGTGGTTCTGGTGGAATTTTGGCACAACTGCTGGAGCTCAAAGAATGGTTTGAGCATCAAACAATTTTTCATTTCTATTCTTGTTCAGTTCTTATGGTGTGTGAGAAGGAATCAGTAGTGAAAGAAATGAGTTCTGGTGCTGAAGTTAAACTTGTTGATTTTGCACATGTCGTGGAAGGCAAGGGTACCATTGATCATAACTTCTTGGGTGGGCTCTGCTCTTTGATAAAGTTTATCTCAGAGATTCTGACCTGCTCAGACGTGCATACAGCTAAAGCTTCTCTGCAAGACCCTTGAAAGAACTACTTTTATACCAATTGTGACACTGATAATTGAACAGGATGTCTTAAATATAGGCTTCCTCACCTCACTGATTGGCCTGTAGCTTCCCCCTGGATGTTGAAATCTAAAGTACTGTTTAGAAATGTATTACTTTCCACTTTATTTTGAACTAAAATTTTATTGACATTGTTGAGGCTGTTTCTGCGAATGACTGTTCAAGAAGTTTCCTCAATGCTGTTGTTGCCCTTCTAAGTTTATGTATCTTGAAATGCATAACCATTGAATATTGATTTGTGGCGCTTACTGAATACTATTACTTAATTTTTCTAGTTTTGTTCCCACTGTGTTGTTTGCTACGTAGTATCTAATGGCCCATCCTTGCATTTGGATTGTTACAGTTTTTGGGGGGGGGGGGGGGGTGGTTATGGTAGCCATTATTACTGATAGTGCTAACAGCTGAGAGGGGAAAAAATGGTGTTTGGGCTGCTGTGAAACTTGCAATCAAAGGAAAAATGGAAAGCAGCCAATTTTGGACCCTCTAAGCAGCGAATTTCTTGTGCAAGCATCTTAAAATTCTGAGGGCACAGACCCATGGTCCAGAGGGAGCGGATGCTTGGAAATCATAGGATGCCATAATGTTGTACCCTTTTTCTAAGGAATTTTCCTGCAATAATGAGATCTTCCCTTCGGCATGCTTGGATGCTGTTCTTAAACAGGTTTTGCTTTGTACCACAGTTACTGAAACTGGGTTATGTTGTTTTAAGTATGGTGTAATGAAGATTCTCATTAGTTCAAATGTTTCAAAAGTTCTCTACATTCCAGAGTGCTGGACTTTTCAAAAAGTCCTGATCAGCATAGATCTTGGTTTATGGTTGGTTAAATTAATATGATTCTATAGCTTTGCAGCAGCTAAAGGTAATTGAGGATAGAAAAATGGGCCTTACTATTTTTCAATATTAAGAGATCTGATAGACTTGCGACGGAAGAATTTTTAGTCGCACAAATCGTGTATCCTCAATATTGAACTCTTCTGTATCTCAAAAGAAAAAAAAAAAAAGGAAAAGAAAAAACTCTTCTGGTAATCATTTCAAGAATTCCACATATACACGAGATGCCAAGGCTTAAGTGTATGTCAGTGACGTCCCTATATTTAATAATAGATTCTTTAATAATTGACGGCATATCTTTTTCTATTTTTTTAATTTATAAAGTAAACTAATAGTTGTATAAATTGAGATGTCCCTTATACTCCGGCGCCTCCGAATATAAGGCTCAACCTTTTTGACCATATATAGCATATATATGTTTTATCCATTATATATATATATATATATATATATATATATATATATATATATATATATATATATATATATATATTGTAATGTAGATAATAATTGCAAGGGTATAAATTTAATACTCTCCCCCTAGGAGTTCTCTCTCTCATGCATACGAGTTTCTTCCTCCCTTGACCTAGGACTAAGGCATCTTTTTTTTTTTTTTTTTGCTTTTTTTTGGTGCTTAGTCGAGTGAGTGCTACTAGTCTACCATGGCTGATGACGTTATTGATAAGTTGGAAAACATGAAGTTGACTACGGAAGATGAGGAAGTGATTCCCATCTCTGATGAAGGAAGATTGGAAGCCATTGAGGATTGTACCTTAAGTTTGATGGGTAAGTTTTTGACGTGCAAATCCTTTAACAAGAGAGTTGCAAAGAATACTATGAGAAGGGCTTGGGGATTGGAAGACAGACTACGCATCACAGAGGTAGGGCCGAATCTTTTTTAGTTCAAATTTATATCTGAATTTGATCTAAACAGAATTTTACGAGGAGGTTCGTGGTCCTTTGATAATCAATTATTGATGCTCAAGCGTTGGAGAAAAGGTATGACAGTTGGGAATATTAGAATGGAGATGGCCACTCTTTGGGTTCAGATTTGGGGGGCGCCGTTGGATATGTTTTCTTCACATGTTGCTAAGGAAGTGGGAAGTAGACTTGGGGTTGTTGAGGAAGTAGAGCAGAGAAGAGGGCAGGATGAGTTAAACTACTTTATGAGGGTTCGGGTTGCTCTACCTATCTCGAAGCCTATTCGCAGGGGAAGTTTTATTGCAGGGTCTGATAGGGAAAGACACTGGGTGAAGTTTAAATACGAACGACTGCTGATGTTCTGTCATTATTGTGGGATGCTTGGACATGATGTCAAGAACTGTGATGCACACTTTGCTATGATTAAGAATGAAGGTACGACAGATTATCAATATGGCGATTTCCTTAAAGCAATGGGGGGACAACCAAGAGTGGATCCGTATACAGAGAAACAAGGGGGGTCGGAAAACAGTTTAGAGGGGGGTGGATACAATTCCGATGCTGGTTTTTATAGGTCCGAGGAGGGTCCGTACAGATCTGAAGCTAGGTTGCAACGGAATATGACAATGACGGCGGAGAAAAGGCAGTGTAGAAACCTTAGTAACGACGAAGATGGAGAGTCTGAGTTTTCAGGAAACACACCACAATCTCAGGAACGTGATAGGAAGGAGCTTGCCCATGCAGATTACGTGGTGATGTGTACTGCTGACGTTCACAATTCAGTTTCTGATTTGAAGGATCTCGGTATAGAAGGATGATATGCTAACTAGTGGGTTGGATGGTAAGGCTAGTGAGAGCCACGCGATGGGTTTGAGTGCCTCTGTTGACATTAAAGGAGTAAATTCAATTGGGCCAAATGCTATAAAGCCCAAGTCATCTTGGACTAGATTTAATAGGATGGATTTTGGGCTGGGAGGATTACAAAAGGTACTGTTGCCGTCCATAGGTAAAAGGCACATCCCATCAGAATTTGAAAACAACCAGAATAGTTAGGGAGAGGAGGTAAGAGTTAAGAGGGGGAAGCTAGAGAATATGGAAGCTACTGTTTTTGAAAGAGCGGCGGGGGTGGATGACCACCCTTGCCGAGAGTAATAAGGATATTATGTTGGAACTGCCAAGGGCTTGGGAACCCTTGGATAGGTCGAAGCCTTCACAACCTTGTGAGGGAACAAGTTCCCACTGTGTGTTTTCTTATGGAAACACGACTGGACAAAGAAGGATTTGAAAATTTGTATTGAGATTTGCAGTTTTAGAATAAAATTATAGTTAAACAGCCAAATGTAGGGGGTGGATTGGCTTTATTATGGAAGAATGATGTGGTGATGGACTTGATTAATTATTCGTCTAATCATATTCTGATGAAGGTGACTGAAAAGGATGGTTTTGTCTAGTTTTTTATCAGATTTTATGGATGGCCTAAGGCTCAGCATAAAGAAAAGTCTTGGAAGCTGCTAGAACAGTTGAGAAGTTTTGTTAATGGGGCATGTCTTTGTGTGGGAGATTTTAATGCAATTCTATATAGTGCAGAGAAATTAAGTTTAAAGCCACCTAATTTAGTAGAGATTGATGCCTTTAGAAGTGTTTTGGACTCTTGTAATTTTGAGGATGTGGGGCACAGAGGTTATACTTACACGTGGTCTAATAAGAGGCCTGGTGAGGCTAATGCTAAGTTAAGACTTGATCGGGCTATGGCAACTATGGAGTGGCGGGCTAAATTTCAGATGTCTATAGTTTCTCATCTTCCACCCCATGCATCGGATCACTTGCCAATTATGATGCATGTGAAAAGTGTTCAGAGGCATCAGCAGAAATTTAAAAAAGGGGTTTAAATTTGAAGAAGCTTGGCTACTATGGGAGGATTGTGGTGCTGTGGTTAAAGATGCTTGGGAAATGGTGGTAGAGGGGGGGAGGGGGAGTCGGGTTTGGCTTCAATCAAGGAGAAGAACAAGTTTTGTGGTGATGAATTGCAAGCATGGGGTTCTTCCAAATCAGAGCCGAACAAAGCAAGGAGAAGATCCTTCAAAACTGGCTTGAGGTGCTGAATAGTGTTGAAATGGCGACTGAAGAATCCAAGGCCGAATATTTGAGTGTTAGCAAACAGTAAGATGACTTGGTTTTAAAGCAGGAAATTTACTGGGCACAATGGTCTAGGATCCCGTGGCTTAAACATGGAGATAAGAACACTAAATATTTCCACTCAAAAGCCTCCCAAAGAAGAAGGCGAAACCATATTAAGGGTATTTAATGTGCATAAGGAAATTGGGTGGATAAGGTGGAAGATATAGCAAATGTGGCCACTGGTTATTTTGACAATTTATTTTGTGCAGGTACATGTGATCAGATGGAGGAATGTCTTAATGCAGTCCCAAGGAAGGTGACACCTGATATGCAAGATACCTTGTCCAGTGAGTTTAGTGCTGAAGAAGTTAAAATAGCGTTGTTCCAAATGGGACCAACAAAGACACCTGGACCTGATGGTATGAATGCTCTTTTTTACCAAAAATTTTGGCATGTTGTGGGTGATACTGTAGTTGATGCTGTGTTGGATTTCCTGAATAATGGTCATATGTTGCCTGATATTAATCATACTTACATTGTGCTTATTCCTAAAGTGAAGAATCTGGAGAAAATGTCTGATTTTAGGCCCATAAGCCTTTGTAATGTGATTTACAAAATAATCTCTAAAGTGTTAGCCAATAGACTGAAGCAAGTGTTACCTAATATTATATCTCCCATTCAGAGTGCTTTTGTTCCAGGCCATCTTATTATTGATAATGTGTTGCTAGCATATGAAACATTACACACTATGAACTGCAAGAAGAAAGGGAAGAAAGGTTATATGGCTTTGAAACTTGATGTGAGTAAAGCATATGATAGGGTGGAGTGGACATTCCTTCAAGGGGTTATGCAATGACTAGGTTTTCCTGAAACATGGATAGAAAGGGTGATGAGTTGTGTCACTACTACTTCATTCTCTATTCTTGTGAATGGGAGACCGTATGGTAATGTATTGCCTACTAAGGGAATTCATTAGGGTGATCCTCTTCCACCATACTTGTTTCTGTTATGCACAGAAGGGTTTACTTCTTTATTGGTCAAGGCGGAGATAGGAGGGACTTTGCATGGGGTGTCTATTTGTAGAAATGCACCAAAGATTACTAATCTTCTCTTTGCAAATGATTCATTGATTTCTAGCAGGGCTTCACCAGCTGAAATTCATTCTATTGTAGAGATTTTTCAAGTTTATGCTAAAGCTTCTAGGTAGTGCATAAATTTGGAAAAGTCTTTAGTGTATTTCAGTAATAACACCACCGACCACTAGAAACAGGAGGCTTTGGGGATTCTTGGAGTGAAGGAAGTGTCTCAGTTTGAATCATACTTGGGCTTGCCTACTTTAATTGGAAGGGCAAAATACCATACTTTTTCTTTCATTAAAGATAAGGTGTGGAAGAAATTACAAGGTTGGAAGGGGATGATGCTTTCTAGAGCTGGGAAAGAAGTTCTCATTAAGGCGGTTGCTCAGTCTAAACCGACGTATACAATGAGTGTATTACAGCTCCCATCGAAATTATGTGATGAGCTTGATGCTTTATGTGCTAGATTTTGGTGGGGACAAGTTGGGAATGAAAGGAAAAATCATCGGAAGAGTTGGGATAAATTGACTTTGTCTAAGAAGGATGGTGGAATGGGATTTCGGGACCTTAGATCGTTTAATTTAGCCATGTTGGCCAAACAAGGGTCGAGGTTGTTAAATGACACAAATTCTCTTCTATATCAGTGCTTTAAAGCAAGGTATTTCCCTAGAACTTCAATACTTGAGGCCACAAAGTCACCTAATTGTTCATTTGTGTGGAGGAGTTTAGTGGCGGCCCTACCTATTTTAAAAACTGGACATTGTTGGCGTGTGGGTGATGGATTCTCTGTTAATGTCTATCGAGATAGGTGGATTCCAAATTACCCCACAAATAAGCCTCTTTTTTCGGTAAGGGATGATGAAGAGGAAGTACGGGTTTCAAGCTTGATTAACCAAGACCTCCATGTGTGGTCGAGAGATTTTATTATGGCTAACTTCAACAGAGAAAAGGGGGAAGCTATATGTGATATTCCACTAAGTTAAAGGCAAATACCAGATTCAGTATATTGGAAGCATAGCAAGGATGACAACTTCATAGTAAAGTCAGCCTACAAGGTTGCAAGGTCTCTCTTGAAGAAGGAAGATTGGGCTGAACCATCATCAGGAGGTGGGGTTAATAGGGTGTGGGCTATTACATGGAAGTTACAGATTACTAACAAGATGAAGGTGTTTGGGTGGCGAGCATGTCATGATATTCTCCCAACCAAAAGGAACCTAAAGAAGAAGTGGGTTTTGTCGGAAGATTTGTGTCCGTTCTGCTCCAAATTTCAAGAATCAACCATTAATGTTTTATGGGAATGTATAGTTGCTTAAGATATTTGGCATGGCAGTGCTAGGGCCTTACAGAAATGTGGGACTGGGCAAACTAATTTTGTAGCTTTGTTGGAGTATTTGCTGGATTGGATGGAGAAAACAGAGGTGGAGCTAATGATGGTGTAGGCATGGTTGATCTAGAATCAGCGGAACAGAGTGGTGCATGGAGGAAAATTTCTAGAACTGGGTTGGTTGAATAATAGAGCTGCCGAATTGCTTGAGGAATTCCAGCGGTCACAGGAGAGCTTACAAGCTGATGCAGTGCACGGTGTGGCTCGCCAGGTATTGCAGAATGATGGAACTAGTTGGCAACCGCCACCTCAGTCCGTGTATAAGCTGAATTATGACGTAGCAGTGTTCATGGATAACACCAGTTCTGGGTTTGGTGCTGTGATTAGAAACTCAAGGGGAGAAGTTATGGCAGCGATGACAGCCAAGGGCCCAGCAGTCTAGTGCCGTGAGGAGGCAAAATTGCTAGCTTGTCGTAAGGCGATGGAGTTTGCAATAGATGCTGGCTTTACGGTTCTGATAGTGGAAGGTGATAGTATTAACGCTACGAGGAGTATTGCTTTAGCCAAGGATAACTAGTCAGCTTTTGGGCATATTGTTGGAGACATTCGGCATCTGATGGGAGCTTTGGAGTGGATTTCTGTGAGTTGCACTAAAAGAAATGGAAATAAGGTGGCACATGTGCTTGCTAGATATGCCCAACATGTTAATTTTGATTTATTTTGGATGGAAGAGGTTCCATCATTGGCTTATGATTCTGTAAACTTTGATACTTCTTTGATTTAATTGAAAGTTGAATCTAGATTAAAAAAAAAAAAAAATTGAGATGTCCCTTTGCTGCCGTAGTTTTGATTAGACCGATAGTCTTATTGCTTATCCTCTCCAGGTTATGCTAAAGGCCTGTGATGTGTGTATTTGCTATCTTGTAATGTTAAAGAAGATTGTAGGTTCATGAATTATAAATAAGATTGTAATGATTTTCAAAGACTTGAAAATGTTTATAGGATTTTCCATCACCAACTTACAAGATAAGGAGCAATAACAGCCTTGAATAATCTTGGTATTTCAAGCACGAGGACATTTAGGCGTCCCAGACAGGCTCCCAAGTGAATTGAGAAAATCTTTCTTTAAAGCAAAGCAATTCTTACAACATAATCTACTTCAAATGCAGTAGTGAACTCCATGAGCAGTTATAGACATAGAAAGAGCTTCACAAGAGCTTCAAAATTCAAAGGAAAGATGTATTCTTTCTTCAATAACTAAAGAAATATAGGACTCCATTCAAGCCTCCTTGTCAAAGGTAAGATTTTGTCAAAAGCATATTTTTTCTTGGTTGCATTCTTATTTTGGAACCTTTGATTTTTGTGAAATGGTTAAAATCAAACTTCCCATTTGATAACTAAATAATTTAATTGAGAAAAAACCTCCCATATATTTAGAAGTTATTGTATAGGACTAATGAAACAGGAATTTGCCTCGTCAGTATGTTCCTGGTGTTAGGATTAGTGCCCTTAAATCCTATTGTCTGATGCTCTGTATGTTATTATGTATGATATTATGTATGACTTAATGTTGTGATTAATAAAGTTTCTTTATTATTATCTAAAATAATGGTACATGAATATTTGGACATTATCATATAGTCCATGAAATGCATAGTGTGTGATTTAGTCATAGAAGATATAGATCACAAGTTCTTTGTAAACTCATAATTTTGGTTTGTAGTCGGTGATGAAATTGGGCATTTCATCGGCGAAAATTATAACATATCAACTAAGATGATTTGTTTTGATCATGGAAGTAGAGACTTCTAGTTGATATGTTGATATGTTTTAAGAGTTAAGACATATTAAACTGGACTGCCGTGAGATTTATTATTCTTCTAATGACTGTCAAATGAATAATAAATCTCATGACTTTTATTTGTATGAACTCTTAATCCTGAGAGAATAATGGACCTGATCATGAGGTGTAGGTTGTTTTGATATATCAGGAGTGAGATTTAAAGTAACGGTCAAAATCTCAGTATGTTGGGCAATCACATTTAGTGTTGATGGAACATATATTCTCAAGATGGAATTCATAGTCTCTTAACGGAGATATAAAATATTCCCTTGAGATAAGTTTAATGGGTTCAGTTATTCAGAGAGTTAGGTCTAACCACTTTAGTAAGAAATTACTGAAGTATATATTTATGAAATTGGATTTCATAAATATATGATGAATAACTTAAAGGATTAAACTGGGTACTCAAGGATTGAGATGTAGTAATCTTCAAAGTGACAATCTACATTCATGACTTTGTATTACTACGAATATTTTATGAAGAGGTTGCATGTATAATAAAGTTTTGGGATATAATTTATAAATAAGGCATAGAGTGCAATTATATTTATATAGTGGTATTAAATATAATTAATGGTAACTTTGGACTTATCAAGAGTTGACAGAAAAGCCCAAGACCCATTGGAGCTAATGTCTTATTGGTCCCTTTTGGTCCCACTCTAAGCCACACACTAAACCCCAATTGGAAAGGCTAATTAGATAATCAGTTAGTTATAAAGGGAGAAATATACATAATTTTATTTTAAGAGAATCATCATTATGAAGTGGTGTGTATGTGCAAGTGAAGCCACTCGATTATTCTCCCTTAGAAACTGAGTGAGAGACCACACTTCTTGGGCGTAAAGTGAAATTGGAGTGAAGATTAAAAGTGTTCCTAAGTACTTCTAATCTTTTGTTTTAAATTTCACCGAACCAAGATACGCTATCTTGTTCTTAAATTCTGATAATTACATAATGCATGTTATCAATCATGAATGAAATAGATCCATGTTTGTTGCTTCCGCTATGTGTTTTGTATGAGATACAAAACCAGATTTACCAACAATTGGTATCAGAGCCAGGTTTTCATCTCATGCTTGTATAACATGTGATTGAGTTTTAGAATCAAAGAAAATCATTTTCTTGGTGTTATAGGATTCTTGAATCTGTAGTGATTGTTCGATATAATCACGTTTAGGATTTTTAATTTCATAATTTTTTTTAAGAGAAGGTGATTGACTTTGCGTTGATGTGAAGAGAATTTCTATTAATATGGAATTCTATCTTCAAAAAGAAATTCTCTTGGCCACACAATTCAGATACAGATCCATTCAAAGAAAGTAGTTATTTTCCAAGTGAAATTCTTTTTAAAGAATTTCATTGCCAAGGATAACCGTTCATGATGATAACCATTGTATTGCATTGGTTTGTTCGAAATGGACATCTTGGCTTAATATTTACTTATTGGATGGTGCCGTGTCTTAGTAATTGCCAAGGATATAGTTATTGAATGTAATTCATATAACTGTCATGTGCATGAACCAATTGATTGCATTGGTTGGACTTTCTTGCACTGCTTGGCTATAAAAGACAATTTAATAGTTATTGCCTTGGTGGTCATCTTGAAATCATATAGATTTTCATGTAAGTTATATATATATATATATATATATATATATATATATATATATATATAATATGTAATAATCCGTATATTATATTACTTGATGAATTGATTATTACATTATATATATTTATATATATTAATGCTAGGATTAAAGTATTCATTTTATGAAATTTATTCCTAATGAGATTAGGATTATGTTTTCAAGGTGTCTAGCATTATTATGGTTCTTGATCATAAAAACCTTTAATTTAAAATATCTAGTGGGAGAGAGATACAAGGGTTGTATCTGACGGCATCCATTGTTGATTTATGGTAGTGTGATTAAGCACCTCGCCTTGGCATATATTCCTTGCTCCCTTCGGAGGGTGTTTAATTCATAGAACTACAGATTAAACTTCTTAATGATGGATGATATGTGTTTTTACATTAAGAACGACCATGCTACCGTGGAGTTACTTAATTACTCACATAAAATTCACTCAATGGTGTACACTAGACTAAGTTTAATGTTAACCTCCCTTCGGAGCTATGTCATTATTACTTAAAGACTAAAGGAAATATGACATGTTATTAGTATTTGATAAGAGTTATCATGATAGCACTAATAATGAGAAAAGTTCTCAATCAATCATAGTGTTTATAGTTTACTTGCTTCCAAGGAATTTTAAACATGGGATTGGGTTGTCATTGTGTATATTATATTATGGTTTTATTAAGGTTCCATACTATATGTTTATATACTAAATTGATAATGTTCAGTTTACTTATTATATTCATGTTTATTATTTTCAGATTTGATCATGGCATCATTTAGCCCACTTGTTACTATTCTTAATCAAAACAAACTGACTGGATCCAACTATGTTGATTGGAAAAGAAATTTGGACATTGTTCTTACAGCTGAAGAGCACAAATATGTGCTTACTCAACCATGTCCTAGCTTTCCTTCATTAGATGCTCCTCTTGAGGAAAAACAGCGATATGATCGTTGGCAGAAATCTAATGAGATGGTCAAGTGCTACATCCTAGCATCTATTTCAAATGTTCTACAGCATCAAATGCAGGATGTAGAACTAGTTTTGGACATTATGCTAAATTTGAAGGAGATGTTTGGTGAGCAAGGTCGTTCTGCAAGGCAAGAAACCATGAGGCAAATTTATAATACCAAAGCAGGAGGATTTGCTTCAGGAGGTGTTCTTGTAGATTGGACCACCGGGATAAATGCCTCACCTCGCGAGCGTGTAAGTCATCCTAGTGCCATCTGTAACTAACAAACATACATATAATGGAACAACAAAGTCATTACAAATAATGGAACAACAAAGTTATTATCTAATATAATAATTCTAACAACAATAACATCTATTGTAGCAAACAATACATCACATTTATAGTACCTTATGGATTAAAGAATTAGATTACTCATCATCATTATCATCGTCACCAATAGGTGGTACATAATCACCATCATTTACCATAACATTAGCTCGATTTCTTTTCCCTTTTGCACAATTGGACTGAGTAGAATCCTCTAGAGAAGTTGAGATGTGCTTCAATCCCAAAGCATCAATTCTCTCTTGGTTTTGCCTCATTCTATCCAATCTTGCCATCTCATACTTTGGTATATTATGAGTGTATTTGGCATTTTTGGGCATTTTTTGAAACTATGTATTGACATGAAAGATAAGTACAATTGCTACTAACTTTATACATCATAGTCCACACCATTATCCATATCAAGCAATTCATAAGTGCAAAATTTGAACACAATTGCTACTAACTCAACATAACAAATGACCATGTCAATATCCATATCAAGTTCAAGATACACACAAAACTTTAAGAAATTGCTATTAACTTTACATATCATAGTCCACACCATTATCCATATTAAGCAATTCACAAGTGTAAAATTTGAACACAATTACTATTAACTCAACACAACAAATGATTACATCAATATCCATATCCAGTTCAAGATAAATACAAAAACTTTTAGAAATTACTACTAACTTTACATATCATAGTCCATACCATTATCCATATCAAGCAATTTACAAGTGCAAAATTTGAATACAATTGCTACTAACTCAACACAACAAATGATCACATCAATATCCATATCAAGTTCCAGATAAGCATAAAACTTTAAAACAATTGCTACTTAAACAAGCATAAAACTTAAAGACAAGTATAAAACATTTAAGACAATTGTTATAAACTCTACATATCATAATCCATATCTAAATCAACATCAGGTATGTCATGTTCTTCATTTTAATTAGCATCTCTTGAAGTTCCACCTTCAGGAACAACCTCAGTTTCAACATCACCCATACAATACTCAATATTGTCTTCAACATTGATAGAGACAACATCAACAATCACTTCTTGTTGGAATGCATCACTATCTTTTGTATTATCATTGGATTCTCCACCCTTGACTTCTGGGACATCAAACACTCCCTTATGTTAGATGGATTGCACAATTTTCCATGGTTCACCCAATTTAGTATCTTGAAAATAGAAAACTTGTTTTGCTTGACTAGGAAGTATAAAAGGGTCATTTTGATACCATTGACTTATAACATCAATGCTTGTGCAGTGTGCATCGGTTCTTATCGTTTTCCTTTGACCATTGGTACCAGTATTGTACCATCCACACTAGAACAAAACAACTTTATGGCGAAACACATACTCTGATTCCCAAATTTTGCACACATGGCCATAGAAGTCGTGCATTTCTCCCTTATGGTCCCCTTCAGTACACACACCATTGTTTTGGGTTCATGGCGATTGTCTAGGTCCCTTGTATGGAACTTACACCATTGACCATACAAATTGTGTACTTTTTCACATGCGGCTTAGGACCATTTGCTAATGACCATAACTATTTAGTAGTTTCCGATGACTCGTTAACTTTTAATCTATTCATCTATAATGACATACAACAAGTGATATTAATTAGTAATAAGCAATGACGAGCCTATTTAAATGTTTGATTTTTATTAGTGTGTGATTAAATTTCAAATGTCTTACACGTTCTCTGAACCATTTAGGAAACTCTTATCGTTATATTTGAGTTACGGCTTCTCCAGTAGAATTATGCAATGTGCTTTTGTGTTCATTTTTAAAAATTAGGTGATTTATATTCAGCTAAGCATTGCAGATAATATTCAAAACTTGATCAAACAATATATGCATATGAAATCACATACTTTAAATAAGGGTCTAGCTTAGGACTATTGTACAACAAGTACCAATGAGCAGTATTGAGCAATGCAAGAGACAAGTTGCCATCATTCTACCTACCACTTGTAGGTCGGGCAATCTGTGAAAAAACTATCAATCATTTTCTAGATTCACCAAAATCTTCATTTCTTTCCCTTAGATTATGCACAGTTTCGATCCTATCAATATAGAAGGACCAATTGTTAATACATTCTTTAAGAATGTAAGCCTTTGTAATCGAACCTTCTGGTCGAGCTCGATTGGAAACGTATCTTTTCAATTTTCCAAGGTACCTACGAGGAAAAAAATATTTGGAGTATGTGATTTTATACCACGTGGGAAAGATACAATTGATGGATGCATCAAAGGATCTAATTACCGTGATCTTGAGTACATCCACCGATATTGTATCAACAACGTCCTTTTGGCAGTGATGGAGCTCAATGGACAACGGTGGAGAGAGTAAACGATGCAAACAAAAAAAATGATAGGGTTTGAGCAAAAAATCTGAATCGGGTTTATTTATAGTACCAACTTTAGTGACGAAAATTTTCTTTACTATTGCCTAATTTTCCATCGCAAAAGATCCCACATTTTTGTTATGCTTAGCAATGAAATAAATTTCATCACTATAATATACTTTTAACGACGAATTTTGATTTCGTCACCAAAACTCTGTAGTGAAAAACCTGTTTTGTGTCATTATTTTCAACAATGATTGTTTCCGTCGCTAATGCTCCCTTTAGCGACGAAATGATTTTCGTCGCTAATACTATTCATAGCAACACCTACTGTGATGAAATGCTTCGTCACTAAAAGTCTCAACTTTTAGCGACGAAAAATGTTGTCACTATAGATTAATTAAGTTTGCGCTAAATAGCGATGAAATCTATATTTCGTCACTAAATCTGTATTTGTAGTGACGAAAATAATTTTCTCACTAATTTCCGTCACTAAAAATACATTTTGTTGTAGTGACAGTACATTGATACTACAGACCAAGGCTTGACTAAAAACCAGGTAATGAAACCAAATTTCTAGAGATTAAAAAGGAAACATAAATGAAAAGAAGGCTGCTGCTTTTATACATAATGGAGTTATCGTTGCAAAATGGTCCATAAGGTTGGAAGGTTCTTTCCTTCCTATTTGCTTATTCTTACTATTGTTTTCCCATGCCAAGGATATTGATTGATATTAAGAAATATATACATATAGGAAAAAGATTTACTTGCTCGTCTTATCAATTTCTTCGGATTAAATTTGATAATATCGTGTTGGATGATAAAATGATGAAAAAGGTAGGAATGGAAATGAAGACTTATGGAAAAATCTTGCATACAAAATAATTGTATTCGACTATCATTTAAATCAATCAACCTAACATATATAGATTGGCCCACGCCATGCAAAGTTGGTTGGAGGATGGTTGACTTGCATTTTACTTCTTTTTTATTAGTATTTATTTTCATCACATGCAACTCTCCCAAATCTCAATTCACTTTTCTCCTATTCACACTGTTTGGATTGGTCCTTACCACTGCACAACCATGAGAGAATCATGCTCATGCATGCGGAACTATCCCAATTCCAAGTTTAGTGGTGGGCGACCAACCCACTATCCTTTGGTTAAGGGACAGAACCAGGATTCAAAATTAGGGGGTGAAGTTCTTTGTTTAAAGATTTTAAAAAAAGAAAATAGAATATCAATACTAGAGGTTGACAAAGTTGCTTTATTAGTATTAATTATTATTTGTATTTTTTCTTTTGAAAAAAAAATTTAATAATAGGATTTTATAATAAAGAGTTTTGTAAGTCAATTGACACGTCTTAATATTTTCAAGGTCTAACTAATGTGTGAATGGAGCGATCAATATGTGGCATAGGAGTTGTCTCTATGGCTATGAGGGTGGAGTTATTTAAGAGGGGTATAGAGCTCTTAAGTGAGAGGGAGAAATTGAGTAAAGATCATTGGCTTTTTGTAATTTTTTTGCTAGGATTTGTAATTGATTTGTTGTTATTATTTTTGCTTAGATTGGATTTATGATTTGTCCAAAGATTTTTCTTACTATCTGGATATGTGCATTTTTTTTTAATAGATTTTTCTTGTTATCTATTTGTTGGATTTCTTGGGTCAATTTGTAAATTTTTTGGGGAGGGGGGAGGCCTAGTATATAAATTTAAGAGCCAGGATTAAAATTCTTTTTGTTAATATACATGCTAGTATATTTTTTTTCAGAGGTTGGGGGGGGGGGGATGGCCCCGCTCAACCCTTGAGTAGTTCTGTCCCTGCTTTGGTTTTGACTGCATCTACTTCCAGCTCTCAATAAGCACTAATTTATTGATTAACTGTAAAATAGAATTCATAAAACAAGCGTGCGTTTGGTTTGGACCAGGGACAGACACAGGTGGGGCTCGGGCCCCATGGCCCCCCTTTTTTTATTAGTAGGTATATTTTCAAAAAAATTAATAATAATAATAATAACTTGGGCCCCCCTCACTTAGGATCTTCCCCCCACCCCCAAAAAAAATTTCAGCCCCATTACCAGCCGACCAACCTAATGTAAATCAACCAAAAAAAAAGGGTAAATACAGAAATTCAGTCCAAACTCCAAACGCAATAGACCCCCTCCAAAATTTTCAATCCCATTACTAGCCGGCCAGCCCAATGTAAATCATTAAAAAAAAAGTAAATACAAAAATTCAGTCCAAACTCCAAACAAAGAACTCAATAGAAAAAGAAAAAGAAAATGAAAAACTGAGAAGAAAGAGCAAGACTACAAGATAGAGAGAATTTTTTTTCTGCTTATCTTCGGCCCCCCCTAGCCTGAATTCCTGGGTTCGTCCCAGGATTGGGCCTTTTGCTAATGGGTCTAATGGGTACTATTCACAGGCCACCAAGAACTGAAAAATGTGTATACCTATATATTTTTGGATTCCACGATACTATTCATAATTTTAAAAATTATTTTGTTACAGTATTTTCAGTAATAAGTTTTCAATTTTCAGCAAATAAGCGGTATCCAAACAGACCTCAAAAAATATATGGGAAGCATAAAATAAAATTTGGAAAAGAAAGGAAGAAAAACGATCAAAGCGGCCAGAAACTGAGAAACTTGGTACATGAGAATGAGACAGAGAGTGGGATCATCCTGGTGGGGATGGAAAGGGCAATCGTTATTCAGTACTTGTAGCTAATGTCCATTTCCGACTGTGGTCAGAAATTCTCTTTATGGAAATCAAATTTGGTGGAGCTGTAGTCACTGTGAGAGAAATCGGTTGCTAGTTGGCTTAACTCTTTCGTGAGCGCTGCTGGCCCACAGTAGAAGACCCCTGCACGTACATGGTACACCAATTATCATTAGCACATGATCATGATCGAAAGCATCAACCTCAGGACCACTCTCCAAATAAAGTATCTTTCATGTTTTCGTATGGATTGGAAACACGACAGAAAACACTTTAATAAATGTGAAACACGGAGGGCATGTATTAAAATCATATTATCCATCTTTTTCACCCTTCAATAATTTAGGGAAAGGACAGAAAGTAAGTGCTCGTGAAAACTTTAGCACAAAAAGAAAAAGTAATGGAATATGCATAATGCATGTAA
The DNA here is from genome assembly GCA_030820535.1 of Quercus parvula. Classification (NCBI taxonomy): domain Eukaryota; kingdom Viridiplantae; phylum Streptophyta; class Magnoliopsida; order Fagales; family Fagaceae; genus Quercus; species Quercus parvula. The sequence continues at coordinate 76,523 of JAUAME010000007.1, read as the reverse complement.
CAACACCATACCATATATATATAGTAAAGCAAAGCAACCCTGCACTGCATCTGCATGGAAGGCAAATAGTGTGGCATTGGTTACTCACCTACTCTGGAATGTTTATGATTAGAGGCAATGCGTTCGTATACATTGCGCCATTTGGGCCTGGCAAAGTGAGACTTGACACGTGTACCAGAGACGATATCGACCCCATTCTTGGCATGATTGAGGGACTGCAACATGGCAATGAGAGCAGAACGGGCATCACCCTCTTCATAGACGCTGGTGCAATAAGTATGAAGCTCAATCACTCCCCTGTTGTCCAGTTCCGCCATCTCGTTCATCACCTCTTTGAACCAGTCAAACGATCCCTGCTCCTTTGTCACCCAGTAAAAGTATGCCCTCGCAGTCTTAAAATCATCCACTCTACTTGCTTCTACTGCTTTCTCCTCCTCCTCGTCCAGGGCCCTGGTGTTGTTCACTATGTCCTTCATAATACTGATCATTGGGGTTGCCCCAATTCCTAGCCCTACTAGCAACACCACCTCATATTGCTTGTAGTCTTGTGCTGGAGCTCCATATGGACCATCAATCAACACTCTTGGAACTCTGTTCATCACACATCACTCTTTTGGTCATTCCAATTAAAGAAATCATTACCTTTATTTATTTATTTTAATTTGATGGGTGTTACATTATTATTAAAATCAGGAATTTTTTTTTTGCAAGCAAGCAAGGAAGAGAGAAGCTATTGCCATGTTAGATGAAAATAATTTGCACACTTTATTTAGTTTTTGGCCCTTCCACATGATAAGTTATCTCATACATATGATATATATATCAACATCATCAGTCAAGAATGACGTCTCTTTGTTTTATGCTTTAATCTATGTCGTGGAAAAATTGCTGTAACAGACATCACCTAAAGCTTTTTTTCTGGCATACCTTTTACATAGTGGCTATCTGGTGTACCAATTATTGGGTTACATCAACAATTTTCGTTTTATGGCTTTAACTATAAGCCTAGCAACAATTTTTGAGGGCAGCATGGTCACCAAACTTTTGTGGTAAAATGGAAATTAATCATATATTTCAAAAGCTTAAGCTATTATGAAGTGTCGAATCTAATCATTTAATCATTATTCTGACATATTAAAACTTGACGTAATAATTTGATTTCATTATATGCCAAACACCTCGCACTTTCTTTAGCCCAGGGCAGACCTAAAGGCTAAAGCCTGTTATGTGTAATTCATGATATGTATAGTATGATACTAACCCTCTTGATCCCTTCTTACCTAATTTGTTGTATACATGCAACTGTCTTGGGATACAATCTATTATGTTTTATCATCTGATTCTCTCGCCTGACATAAATTTTTTGACCTCTTACCCAAAAAGATATAATTTAATTAAAATTTTTGAAAGAGCAATTATTTTCTTCTTACTTTGGAATTGGATTGCTATCTCCTTGCAAGAAGTCAGCTCTGAGTAGTCCGCTTTCACCACTTGGTTTACACGCCTAGAAAACCAATTTCACAAAGATTAACTACAGGAAGGTGGCTCCTACTTTGGAATAGTTCCCTCCCCACACAATTCAGCATGGGTTCCTTCTACAAATCGTATTTCTTATTACCATCTTACCAAAAGGAATGTGCAATGTTAGACAAACAATTAAGCGAAAGAGAAAGTTTCATAAAGAGAATATATTTTCGCTAAATGATCAGCATTTGCTAATGATACCTCACATTGAATGATGTGGTGGGGTATTGTGGAAATTTCCCAAATGAAGATGATAATTTCGCATAGAAATATAAAGCATTTAATGAGATTCTTATCATCTATGATTCTATCACAATAATAAAGTTTCCTAAGTGCGTTTTTGGCCTAAGGGTTCAAACTTCAAGTAGTGACCTTTGCTTCGTAAGGCATGATTTTCCAATAAAACCAAAGATGAGCAATTTTCCAAATGAAAACGCACCTCTGAGAACTTGTCCATGAGGTGATGTGTCCAATCACCAAGAGCTCGAATATGAACACTAAGATAATTATCTCCAGGTGCTGAGGTGAGGGAAAATGGGTGCCTGTGGACATAAAAGTTCCCAAAAGTAAGCAATGCAAGCAATTAGACAAGGAAAGAAGAGGGAAAGAACATGCCCTAAGTTAAAAAGGTGATCAGTGCTATCTTATTTTTGGATATGGTAATAAAGATGTCTTATAGACATGCAAGTTAAAATTTTCTTGGCACTGTTTGGCATATTTGGTAACAATGTTTCAAGGGAGGCATACCATTCAAATGGAGATACAGCACCACAATTGACAAACATGTATTGCCCACTTTTGTACGTGAAGTCATGGGGCTTTGACATGTGGAGCGACAACACATTTCCGGGATAAACAGCCACCTTCAGTGTGAAAGAGAATGAGATATTCTTCTATATGTACGTACCAACATAAACTTTAAATAAATACGCACGTCCCATATGACAAAAATTAATGATAACTTGAGTTGTTCACCTTTAGTATTGAAACAGGCTCAACGCTGGATCTGAATGCCCTGATCAATCTTTCACATATATAAAGAGCAAGAGGAACAGCCAAATACATCCAGGTCTGCCAATTATAGTGGAGCAGGAAAATGTAATATAAGGAGTTAATTACCAAAAAAGCAAACGAATGTGAATAAAAAAGGTCGAAAGTGTGAGGTGATAGATGCTTAACCGTCTTCTTGTACCATTCCTTGATCAGGTAGAGCTGAAGTCCATGTAGAATTAGGAGGGCGTAAACAATGATGAAGAGGTGGTGGGTATACCAAAAAGCATTGAAGCCAGTTAGATTCTTGAGAAATTTGGGAAGGTTGGACTTACCTCTCCTTAACCAAGGGCAAGCTAGTGTGAAGGATATTGCCATCAACACTACCATTATAATTCCAGTCACTCCTTCCACTGACTTAACAAAATTCCAGTACTTTAAAGGTTGCTTCCCAAAGAAAGTTTCCATCGGCTCATACCTGTCACTGCTTGCAAGAATAAGGCGAGGGAAATCACAAGCCATATGAAAAATTGAATGAATTCCAACTCCAGTTGCTATTCCCCCTGCTATCATCTGAAAAAAGATGCTGTAAATTTTCTTTTCAATTTTTGGTGCCTAGTGAGGATAAAAAAAAAAAAAAGTAGGAAATTACCTGGTGGAAATTGAGGTTGTCATCAAAAGGGATTACGACACCTAGTGTGGTCTTATTCCTAAGCCAGGTTATTGTGTTTCTGCAGACTGGTAGCAAGATAAGAGCCATGTTCAATTTAAGTGTCTCGGCTGCACCTTTAGCCATGCATACACAATGGCCCATAACCTCGTATGCAGCTTTATTTCGATACTGCAAATACTTGTATGCAAATAGGCCTGACATAACCCCAATCCACAATACAATTACCCACACTCTTTGCCAGTTATCCTGTAAGAAATACTCTGTTCTTTGACACCATCTCCTTAACAGGTTGTTCTCCTGTGTGGCTTTGAGCTTTTGGCTCAACCTCCGGCTCAGATTCTGGCTATCTCCACGTTCTATGGACCGACTTGGTGTTTGCAGCAGAAGCATTTCCAGGTTGTCCATCTGTCAGTCCAGTAACAGTCATCGCCAGATGACCAAATTCCTCTAAAATAATAATTCTACAATAGAAAATAAATTGTTTCCTACTTTAATCATGAGATCGTGTGTGCGGATTTTGTACCATGATGTAATTTTTATGTTCTGGATCTAACTCTTCCATGATCAAGGCTGCATATTCCTCTGCTTGTTTCTGAATATTTGTGAGTTTGTTGGCAGAAGCACTTAGGCAGATAATCTGCAAATATAATATATTGATTTGATTTAGAAAATTTTTATCCGGACAAAGCTTAAAAAAGGATCATCTCTTTGAAGGGATCAATTTCATGATTTAGATTAAATATTTATAAATTTTAAAAGATATATTCACTGTAATACCTCTCTGACTTCTTCTTCAGTGATTCTGCCATCCGCATCTTTGTCAACCCTGCATTTAATGGCAAGCTAGCTCATGGTTTATTGGTAGATGAAGATAAAGTAATAATTCTTTTGCAGATATTCAGGTACAAATGTTATTCTAAAAAGAAAAGAATTAGTACATGTCAAAGAAAGTTCGAAGCCTGGAGTCGAAGCTCCGATCAGAAATCTGGTCCCAGAACTCTTTCAGCTGGGACTTATTGATGGAATCACCCTTAATTCCATGCTTCCGAGCAAGTGCATCAAACAGCATGCCAGCAAACTCCTTTGACTTCTCATCCATTCCTGCCATTACATATAACGATATCTTTGAAGAACTTATAAGCTCCAAGTGCCTTAGACTTAATTTCTTTAGTTAAAAGAAACATGAATTAAAGATTAGAGAAGAGTTTGTGAGGTTGTGGCGAGCACCTATGCAATTGCCAAATAGCGAACGAGGAAGGGAGGCATTGGTGGAAGCAGTGAGCTTGTCAAATTGCTTCTCAACGGCAGACCATCCAATACCGCCATCTTTCTGGCTGATAAACTTGAGGCCCTTTAAAGCATGAGCTGCTGTGGACTTCTTCCTATCAAAATGAGTTGGAGGAGTGGATTGTTTTGAGAATGAAGTGAATCGCTTCAGTTCCTGAGAGACCTTCTTGATACGTGCAGAAGCGCTTTTTACTATTGCGGAACCAAACGAGGTACTCTTCTCGAGATCTCTAGCAGGTATAGTACTCAACTGGGGATCTTTTTCAACATCAGCAACGACAGCAACAGTTTGAACGCTTTGAACAACAACAGAGTTATCACAAACGTGATCCATAGTGATCTCAACGTACGGTTCTTCTACAACGTGGGATTTACTGCTGTTGCTGCTTTTAATATTTTCGGTAGCACCGGAGTTGGGTTTGTTTAGAGGACTGCTGTAAGCCAACCTTTCGCTCTCAGGAATTTCTGTTCCCATATTCTGCATTTTGGTAATACAGATATACAACAGTCTACAACTAAACTATTTTTTTCAGATTTGGATGAAAGACGATGAGAATTGTTGGTTTGATGAATCTCAATCAAGCTTCGAACTATTTAAAAAAAAAAAAAAAACTCAAACTTGCGTGTCTCAGTGTTTTTAACTAATGTTCCCTCCCAGAGTAAGATCCTCTGTGTGTTAAACAAACTTTTTATAGCACAACACCTTTGCCCCCACGAAGGTAATGGATGCCGGGCATTGATTATGTCACTTCTACAACTGATTAATACATCATAATCATATTAGAATTATTTGGCATATGCTTCACTAACTTTACAAAAGTATGAGTTGATCCTCTCAAAAAAGAAAAAAGAAAAAAGTATGAGTTGATTATTGCTGTTTTTTTTTTTTTTTTTTTCCTAATATTTATTATTTTAATACATAAGAAAGATCTTGTTTCTTTGACAGGAAAATATCTACTTACACTTTGGACTAAACTTGCTACGCTCATCATTGTTAATCATGATTAGCAGCAAAATATTTGATCTAAATGGTCAATGATGATGCAAAAAATTGTCTTTTATGCTCTATCTAATGGACAATAATAAGGGTTTCTTCTGACAATCAAACTGCAAAGAAAGTTAGAGAATGGATAAAGGGAAAGAACGCTGGTGTGGTGTTAGCCAAAAGCTTTTCGATAATCAAGGTAAAAAGGTGAAAATATTCATTTAATAGGATCAATTAAAGAGAATAATATGGCTAGTAGGTAGAGATTAGAGTGCATACTCCTTTTCCTTTGTTCCTTTTGGGTTTTATAACCTCCTCTGTTGGGTTAAGATAGCTTCACCCTGGTTAATTAATTTAATTATCCAAATTGATTAATTAGGTCAAATTACATGCAAATTGTGGAGGCACCAACAAATCATCAAATAAACTAAATGCAGCGGAAATTAAATTGACACGGCAATTTGTTGACAAATGGGAAAAACCTTTCGCAAGGCAAAAATCCCACCGGGTGAATTTAAGGTCACCACTCCCAAGAATCCACTAATCAATAATCAAGTGGTTACAAGTATGAGAAATCTTACTACTACCCTAGCCTATCCCAAAATACCAATGTATAGTTGAACCTTCGCTCCAATACCTAATTGGACTTGATCTTGTAGGAGCTTTCTTTCCTTTGATGCACAAATCTCCAATATGTGACAAACTCCTTTGCACGGATCTCGGTATGTAACTAATTCCAGCCACTTGAATGATTGTTGTTGGCTACAAAGTTCTTCACTTCATAAACGTTGAAGATCAAGAAACACTTGGTTACAAAATCCTATGGCATACAAATGCATTAGCTTCTCACAGAGAGAATTAAACTCTTGGTCTCTGTATCTGTATATGACGGCTCATAAAATAAGCCTTATATATGTCTAGAGTTTTGAGAAAAGAAACCCTAAACAAATACATTAGTATGGGCCAAATTTCAGATCTGAAAATTCTAAAATCGTAATTCTCGATAGATCGAGCTTGTGTCGAGCTTCCTATTTAGTCTCGATAATAGCTATCTGTTGAGCTTTAATAATCAGCCTTTCTTCACTTGTTTCTTGGTTCAATCTTCATGTCTTTAATATTAACACTTGATATGTTTGAACAACATATTTCTTGATATATTAAACCCAACTTAGATCTACCCAATTACAAATACAGTGCATTTTGTCAAAGGATTAACCAATTACATAAAAAATATGACCATAACAATCTTCTCCTTTGGTAATCCGTGACAAAACCACAAGCATAATTATGAGAGAAGTATAAAACAACAATCTCCATAACTATTACACAAAGAACTACATAAGCCTAACTAATACAATGAGCTCTTGAAAAACTTTGCAAGAAAAGAGATCATGGCATGAAAGACTAATAACTTGTCTTAGCTGAAAAACTTAAACAAAATCCATCAAGGCATCAATTGTGAAATAGAGACAAGTTATATAAAAGAAGAAACATGTGCATAAAGAGAGAAAAGAAACAACACATGTGAGATAAAGGTGAAGAAACATACATCATCATATACATATCAAGTAAATACAATGTATGTAAAGTGGTCACAAGACCATGGTACATGAAGTGAGAAAGGTACATAAAAAAACCTCACTACGTCTCTCAAAATACTCTCCCCCTAACTAGTCTATCTCTACACTAGCTCTCCCCTTAACAATATGACTATTCTCTCATAACCAAAACTACTTCCCTTTTTGTCATGAGTGACAAATGGTGAATCACTGAGAAACAATCATCTCATCATCACTAGGAAAGGTAGAAGCATCATCACTCTTATCATCTCCACTATTAGAAGAGGGAGAAGGAGAAAAATTGACAAGACGAGACTGTCGGCAAGCGATGCGACCAATCTTGGTGTTCATCTGACACATCTTATCAGAAAGATGGTCAAGATGACTACCAAAATCAGAACGCATGTGTTGAAGCTGATCCATGATGGCAGCGAGAGATGCCTCTACTCCAGAAGAAGAAGATGGAGTAGATGAAGAAGAGGGCTGAGAGACATAGGCAGCATCCTTTGCAGTGCAAAAGGCAGCCTCCTTCTGCTAAGCTGGAGTAGGCTCCACATTAGGCCACTTAGCAGCTAGCTATGCATCATTCCTCTGTATAGACTTTTTACTGATAGCACCCATGTAAGAGAAGAAAGGGGCAGAAGGAATAGGAATGTGCAAGTGTGTGAGGATGCGTGTGATAGTCGAAAGTAAAATTAGCTTATCACGTGTAGTTGTGTCTTGATAGATATCTATCATAGATACTATCATGTGTGAAGGAAAGTCTATAAAGAGAACCTCCAAGAAAGAGAAAAGAAAATGAGCACGAGGCTTAGTAATAGTGTTATAGTGAGATCGTGGAGTGAGAAAAAAGGTCATCACCATATTAAGGATCCTTGGACCCTTAGCAAAGTCATGTGTGGTGAAGTTTTGAAGTCCACCCCACACTATGGCCATTTCACAGAAACGTGTGGCCAACTCATCTTGAGAGATAGAACAGAGACAAGGATGACTATGATAGTTTGGACGAACTACCCTAGGGACATGTAGTACCTCAGAAATAAGATCCGAAGTAACTATGATATGTGTTCCTTTGAATACTGTAGTAAATTGAGGAACATAGGTATTGATAGCGTGTATGTTGAAGTAGAATTCCTGTATAAACACGTTAGGACACCTCGGGGGTTTCTCACAAAGAGATTCCTAACCCTAAGAGCTAAATGCTCTGGGTAGAGGAGTGTCTGGAAAATTAGATGGAATGACATGGCGTTTCGAGTGAATCACCCTATCATTAAAGTTCTCATCAAAATCCTTTTGAATCATGGGACCTATCTCTAGCAGGAATAGAGGGAAGAGAAGAAGAAGAAGAAGAAGAAGAAGAAGAAGAAGAAGAAGAACCATGACGAGTGATGGGGTTCTTGGAAGGAACAGACTTTTTGGGTGCATAGTCAGAAGCTAAAGAAGGAAAGAGAAACAAAATAGAAACATAGCAGAAGAGATGCTTAGGAAAGAAGAAAAAGAAAAAAAAAGCAATGCATGGTAGTGCATGAACATGTTACGTGCAAAAATAAAAGCATCATGGGCAAAAAGCCAATTCAAACTACAACATTCACAGTGAATAATCAAGCACAAAACCTAGAATGCATGAAAACATGATTATAATGCTAGAGAATGCAATGCATGATCATGTGAGAACAAATTTACAAAACTCCACCCAAAATTTTTAGCAAAATCACAAAACCCCAAATTTTCATCAAAACAAAAACCTAGGTCTAAAATGCATGAAATGCATGAAGAATGAGGAAAAGAAGAGATATAGATCACTTACCAAAGGATTTAGGCTTGGAAGAGGCCAAAATCTTGATGAGAAGAAGGATTTTTTAGAAAAAGAGGTGTTTGGTCAAGAGAAAAGAGAGAGAGATTGAAATGTTTGAGTGAGAGGTGAATCAAGTCGAATCTCAAGTATATATAGAATCAAGTATCTCGATATATCGAGAGGTATCGAGAAGGTATTGACGGCAAAAATCTTCGATAGATCGAGGAGGTATCGAGCTTCTATCGACTAGACAGAGAGTTCAGAAAAATAGCTCGATGGATCGGGCTATCTATCGAGAGGTATCGAGAGAAACCCAGAAAACCTCGATAGTAGAGGCTTGTGTCAAGAGGTATCGAGCTTCTATTAAGCTACTATTGAGCATATAGAAACAAGGTTTTTCAAGGAGGAAAAACCACATGAGATGAATGTAACCAAGATAGACATCAAACCAAGCAACAAAGAAGCATGTTAAGCACTCAAACACATCAAACAAATCTAGATGCAAAGCATTCCTAGATCAAAACACACATTAAACAATTCTAACCAATTTTATTTTCAAAAACAAGTTAAGATAGTTTAGTAAGCTTATACTACCACATGTATTCCTTGTGATGACCAAATCATATTGTACCTGTACAATAATATCAAGAGTAGCAAAGAGTATGCGTGTTGTGTGTGAAACTTTTGTAAGAAAGCATAAGTGTCCCATCACATGAAGAGTAATGATATAAGAGAATCAATTACATCCACACACAACCATAACTATTTGATGGGGATCATCACCTTTAAGATACATCATATTACTCCCACATCTCCTTGAAACATGCTTGCAAACATATTTAAAAACATTTTGATTCCTTTTGCTTTTCATGTTCTTTGCCTATTTTTCTTTTAAAGTATAAAATGGCATAACATGCATGGGTATATAAGAAAGAAAAGAATTACCCAATTATGTAAGCCAAACATCTTATTTTTCCTATGCAAGTGATACACCTTACCGAGCTTACTGAGCATGGCTTTTATAAATTGCATATAGATGTTTTATGATCGATGAGTTTTAGTGGTGAGATGATTATTTTTGCCTTTCTCTTAGGATCTTTAGTCCTTCCTATCAAAAAGAGTGATAAAGATATGAAAGATAAAAGATTAGCTAAATCATACAAATCACATAAACGAGCCACAAAGCTCCCATTGCTTAGTTGTTCACGAAGATGCTCATCTAAGTTACAAGAGATACAAAGTTGATAAACTTTGTTTCAAAGGCCATCCAAGGTACACAAGTACTAGAATACACATACACATACTGTTTTTTATTTTTCAAATTTCCCCCCCTTTTTTATTGAAAAATAACAAACAAAACAAACACACAAAAAAACATATTAAAAAAAAAAAGACTAGACTGACTCAAAAACTACCAACCAAACACACAAGAGATGCAAGAAAAAGAATGGAATTACTTAAAGGAGTCTTTTTCCTTCCAAACAAGAGACTTGGAAGGAGATGAACCTTTCCTGTTCTGAAACCTCTGATAAGGAGAATATGAAGGAGGATTAAACCCATTGAAATTTGTCAAGAACATCACAGCCTTTAAGAGTTCTCCAAGAGGAGCCAAAGAGTTTTGAAGTTGATTTTGGCCTCCGAAAGATAACACACTATTGCTTTGTTGAGTAGCAAGCCACTTATAACAATTTGGACGAGTTGGTCCTGATGCTCCACAGTGATGACAGAAGTAAGGTTTCTTAGATTGAGACTTCTTATTAGTGGAGTGATGATTATTCTACCTATCTTCTTTAACAACCTTAGGTGGTGCTCCCAGAATATATTTTCCCTTATCATGTTGTGAGAGACCGCAAAGGGGGTGCTCTCAAAAAAGAGATTTGGGTGCTTTAAGACACCTCTCTTTTTGGGTAAATGGTGTGGAGTCGCCACTTATTATTTATACAAATATATATATATATATATATATATATATATATATATATATATATATATATATATATATATATATAATTACATGTTCAAAATACTTCGAATGTCATTGATAAACAAAAAATTTAATTTGGTAGATTAACCTTACAAGGGTTTTGTAAGGTTGAATTTATTCAACCATGTGTTGGTTTTATTTCATGCCAAATTTGCTTGTAATTCAGCAATTTGATACCCTGTATTTAGGTGGGAATCATGTAAGGGTTGTGTGTGAGAGAGTGTGAAGAATTCAAGTGTGTGCGCATTCAAGAGCATTCTCGCGACTGGAACTTGTGAGTGACTCAATATTGATGACTCGTCAAAATGCCACATGTGAGAAGCATGTAAAAAGTTGAAGGGTCACAAGAGTTGGAGCATTACTGGATAAAAAGGACAGTCTGGCCAGTCAGTTATTCTGCATTTGTAACTCGCGGCTTGTCCTAGTCGCAAGTGAGTCGCTAGAACCCCCTGTTTTGCAGAAAAATGACTTTTCACATTCCTCTCATACCCTACTATAAATACCTTTATACCCACGAAATGTTGAGAGCCTCTAGAGAGAATTTTGAGAGATAAACCCTAGAAAAAAATAAGATTGACTCATCCACAATCTTAGATATTTGATTCTCCAAATTTCTCTAATCTCACCCTCTCTATTGACATAACTTTGAAAGGACCTGATAGGCCATAAACTGAATGACCCCTTGTGATAGAAATTAATTAATCAATTAGTCAAGTTATTAATTAATCAATTTATCATGCAAATGCATGGTAGCACAAACAAATCACTAATAAACTAATTAGCAGCGGAAAATAAATAACACGGTGATTTGTTTACAAATGGGGAAAAACCTAACGGCCAAAATCCCACCGGGTGATTTTCAAGTCACCACTCCCAAAACTCCACTATTATCACAACAAACGGTTACAAGTAAAGGAATCCTAAGTACGTGACTAACGGTTACGTGGATCCCAGTATGTGACTTCAAAACACCAACTAAGAAGATTGTCGGCTGCAAAGTTCTTTAATTCATCCACACGATGAAGATTAAGAAGATGCTTGGTTACAAAACCTTACGGTGCAAATACACAACAACTTCTTTAAGAGAAAGAGATGAACTAGGTCAAGAACCTTGTCTCCGGTCACAATTTGCTTGAATAGAGTTTGCTCAATGCTTGTGCAACTTGTGTACCGTTTGACGGCTCTTAAAACAATCCTTTTATATGTCTAAGGATAGGAGAAAAGAAGGCCCAATGAAATATTCATGGATCTCGAGAAAATCAGATTTGAATTTTGAAATTCTTAAACCTCGACAGATAGGAGGTATCGAGAAGCTATTGAGCAGCTGTCGAGCTTTAATGAATTTGCACTCTATCTTGATTTCTTGAATAGAATTGAAGGCTTCAACACTTGATCTTGAAACGTGATTTCTTGAAGTATTTAAACACATCCTAAGTCTATCCAAATACAAGTAAAGTGCGTTTTGTCAAAGGATAAGCCAATTACATAAAATCATGACATATGTTCTTGACATGTGAAACACATATGTTCTAACAGGACCTTTAGCCAAATCCTTATCTCACCATACCTATATCAGTGAGAAGGTTATTTGGTGCTTGGAAAGCAGTTCAAAGAGGACCAATCATTTGATTGATGCAATGGGCTTATTGTGGGATTCGGAAAGCTAGAGAAGACACGGTTAACCTTGTTGGAGCAAGAAGACACAGTGTTATCTTTGTGTTTACATCTCTCTTTCCTACTCTTTTCCTTTTAATTGTTGCTGTGGTTGTGATTAATTATGGTTTAGAGTGTTTTACCAATTTGGGTATAGCTTATATTTATTATTCTGAACATATATTGTTTGAGTATAAGCTTGTGTTGGTTATTTTGAAATTGGGGGTCTAAACATTCACTAGTGTTTTACACACCAAGTGAACACACCAAGTGAACTTTCAACTTTGGTCCTAGTTACAATCTATTTAAAAGTTACAAAGCTTTGGTCTTAGTTACATTCTACCAAAATTAAAGACAAAACACTAATCTACCTATCCAAAATCCTTAGTTCGGGGGTTAGGTTACCGAATGGGAAGGTGTTAGGCACCCATTTTGCTTAGACAAAGTATGATGTTGAATGATTTGTTATAACACATGACAAACACTTGACAAAATTAATTTAAACAAATTTGTCTTATGAACATGTCATCTTTTTAAAGAAAAATCAGATATGTTTTTGAAAATTAAAAAAATTAAGATGTGATTTCTAAAAGAGATTTGATTTGTAAAAATCAGATCTGCTATTTGTAAAAAAAGAAAAAGGAAAGAGATTTGATTTGTAAAAATCAATTCTGTTTCTAAAAAGGGTAAAAAAGAAGAAGAAGAGATTTGACTTAAAAAAAATCAAATCTGTTGTTTGTAGAGTTAAAAAATCAGACTTTTAAAAGAGGATTCACATTCATAAGACAAATTTACTATGCATGCATCACATATTAAAAGGAAAGACTTTAACCTAACTCCTAATTTCTTCTTTGAAATTTCAAAATCTGCAATTTTATAAAAAAGAAAACTTTTTCAGAAAAATTTTCAAATTTGTATTTAATGAAAATACAGATCAGTTTTTGTATTTGAAAAAAATTTAGATTTGAATATAAGGAAGATACAGATCAGTTTTGTGTTTAAAAAAATTCAGATTTGGATTTAAGGAAGATACAAATCTGATCTGCATATGAGGAAGATACAGATCAGATTTGTGTTTGAAAAAAATTAGATACATATTAGTTTTGATGATCATTAACAGCTTTTGAAATCAAAGAAAAAAATTAAAAAAAGACAATCAATTAAAGAACATGTTAAAGAAAATTCCAACAAAGTATCTAAGCATGGCAAATATGTATTAAGAACAAAGCACAATAAAACCTATTAATCACATTCATGCAACAAACAACATACTAATTAATGAAAAAAGAAAAGAAAAAATAGAGGAAATAACTCAATACCTCTAGCATGAGCGTGCTCTTCAAATGGAAGAATATTATATAAATCAAAGAAGTTTATTCACTTCTTTGAGGTCTAAAATACTTTACTTACAAAAAAGAAATTCCTAAAGCAAAACCTTCCAGAACGTCTTTAATGTAAGGGGAGCAAAGAAGTCAGAAAAGAGCCCTTAATTCTGATTTTTTCCCTTTATTTATAAAGGTTGGGATGCTTAAAAAATAAGTTGAATGAGATCAGATATGAATTGGAATGCGTCCTTATCTTTAAAAAGATGAAAAAGGTAGGCTTTATCTCAATCAGGGGGCCTTGGGCCGGGCCGAGCTTTTGGGCCAATCGGCACGTGGGAAGTGCCAATTGGCACATCCTAGACGTGTTTTTGATTCGTATTCTAAAAATCAATCCCTTTTTCTTGATATTCAAGTTTTTAAAGTGATAATTATCTTGTAGATAAATATTCTAAAAAGACTTGATTATCCACAACCTCTTTATTATTTGATTATCCACTTCATTCCCATGCAAGCAGGCCTATTTTTGGTACTAACCAACAACCAATCACAAAATTATTTAATTAATTTAAATTTTTTAACCAATCAAAATTAATTTAAATTAGTCATGCGTGATTGGCTCCACCCAAAAAAATTGCATGTAGACCGTGAAAATTTGATCACGTGATATCTTTCAATTCGACGGCCCGATTTGGAAATTAGGCATACTGTTGCTACCGTTAGTGATAGGCCAAAAACGTATTGACCCTTTGTGATGAATTAATTGATCAATTAGCCGAGTTTATTAATTAATCAAATTAACATTCAAAGTGCGTTGTAGCACAAACAAATCACTAAATAACTAAATATGCAGCAGAAATTAAATTGACACGGTGATTTGTTTTTGAATGGGGAAAACCTATACGACAAAAACCCCATTGGGTGATTTTAAGGTCACCACTCCCGAGAATTCACTATTATCACAACATGCGGTTACAAATAAAGGAATCCTAGTACCTTATGCCAACGTACAGTTGAACCTTACCCTAATACCCAATTGGACTTGGTCAGTAGTGACAATCTCTCATTTTCAATGCATGACTCCCAGTAAGTGACTACCAATTGCGCGGATCTTAGTACGCGACTTGATCACTAACTTGAGAAGGATGTTGGCTGCAAAGTTCTTCAATTCATCACACGATGAAGATCAAAAAGTTGTTTGGTTACAAAACCTTATGGTGTACAAACACAGTAGCTTCTTCAGGAAAGATGAACTAAGGCAAATTTTGTCTCCGATCACAATTTTCATGAACAAAAAGTTTACTCCACACTTGTGCAACTTGTGTCACTTTTGACGGCCCTTAAAATAATCCTTATATATGTCTAAAGTTGTGAGAAAAGAAAGCCCAAACATATACCCACGGATTGTGTAAAGTTGTAATTTACAACTATGTGTTTTGTTGGCTTTAATTTTATGCCAAATTTGATTGTAATTTTATTCAATCTTTTGTATCCTGTATTTATTATGGGATTTAATTGTAAGGGTTGTGTGATAGAGAGATAGTGTGTGAAGACTCAAACAATTGAAGACAGAAGAGTTCTCGCGGGTAGCTCGCGACTAAGCATCCTACGAAATGATGCATGTGCCCTACACATGATTGGAATGCGAAGAGTTAGGACAGATGGAGACAGCTGTGTTTCACGAGTAGCTCACTGGTAAGGCCTTCCTGCGAAACACTCACGAGACATTCTGTTTTGCCAGATTGTCCTATCTGATACACACTTTCTATACCCACATTACCCACAAATATTAAGGAGTGCTTCTACGAGAAAACCTTGAGCCACAAACCTTGAGAGTTAGAGATTGTTATACCCACATATCTCTACACATTTGCTTGTGGATTTTCCTTAACTCTTACCTCTCCATTTCCATACCATTGAGAGGTTGATAGCCCAAATACTTACCACACCCTTTCAGAGTGTTCAGTGATGTTTTGGTGTTGCTTGGAAGCATTGGAAGAACCCAAGGATGGCAGATGCAACATGGAGCTTGTTGCAAGATTCGGAGAGGTAGACAAGACACGGTTCCGAGAAGCCTTGTTGGATTAGGAGCTTGGAGGGCTTCGCTATAGCGGGTAGATTAGGCTTGGAGGGTCTCTTACTAACCCATGTATCCCAACTGATTGTCTAGTGGATCGATTACCGCTTGGAGGGCGGCAGAGAGGTTTTACGCCGAGGACTTCGGTTTCCTCTTCGATAACACATCGCTGTGTTGTCATTGTGTTTGCATCCTTCTTCCCTACTCTTTTTCCTTTCATTTTACTGCTGTGTTATTATGAATATGGATTAGAGTAGCTTGTTTGTTTATCCGCTCGCACTTACTTTATTCCGCACTTAGTATAAGTTGGAGTAAAATCAATCTAGCTGTAATTTTAATTTGGGGGTCTAAATAGCTCTTGTGTTTTCATACATTTTATAGCATTCAATTGGTATCAAAGTAGGTGCACTTGTTGTGGTTTAATTACCTTAGTGCGATCCTTGACCCTATTTGAGATGGACCGGTCTCAATCTTTAAATGCTCCACTATATTTTAATGTTAGCAACTATGCCTTTTGGAAAGTCAGGATGATGGCATTTTTGTGTTCAATTGATGAAACTATTTGGGATGTGGTGGATGTTGGATAGACTAGGCTGGAGGCTGCTAAATCCACATGGGATAAGGTAGCTCTTGCGGCAGCTAATGCTAACAGTAAAGCTTTGAATGCAATTTTTTGTGGTGTTTCTCCAGATGAGTTCCATAGGATATCTCACATCACTATTGCCAAGGAGGCATGGAAAATATTGGAGACCACGTATGAAGGAACAAAGAAAGTGAAAGACACTAAGTTGCAGATGCTGACCACTCGGTTTGAGGAGTTGAAAATGAGTGAGGACGAGTCATTTGACTCATTCTATAGCAAGCTAAATGAGGTGGTTATTGGCAAGTTCAACTTGGGTGAGGAAACGGAGGACCCAAAGATAGTGAGGAAAATCCTTCGATCATTGTCGGAGAGCTTCCATGCAAAGGTTACAGCAATTGAAGAGAGTAAGGACCTTGATGATATCAAAGTTCAAGAACTAATTGGCTCACTTCAAACATATGAGCTATCATTGCCCTCACAAAGGAAAAGCAAATCCCTTGCTCTTAAGATGATCAATGAGAGGGTAGAAGCTCACGACTCATCAGATGAGGATGTTGTCGATAAAGATGTGGCATATCTAGTAAATAATTTCCAAAAGTTCTTGAAGTTCAAGAAAAATGGAAAGTTTGCTGAGAAGGGAAAATTCCCAAGTTTCGGAAAGGAGAAAAAGGATTTTAAGAGGAGAGATGGAAAGGACTCTTAATCCTCTCAAGGAATTACTTGCTTTGAATGCAACAGACATGGACATTTCAAGAAAGAGTGTCCCAATTATTTGAAAGCGAAGGGCAAAGTGTATGCCACTACTCTAAGTGATTTAGACTCTTCTAAATCAGATTCAGATGAAAGCTGTGATGGAGAGGGAAACTTCTCTGCATTCATGACCATTGCTCATGTGGAATCTTCAAATGACTTGAGTGTGCTAGTGGAAGAGCTTGGTGAGCACACTGAATTGGAGTCAATTGGGATAGTTGAGGAATCTAATGATGAGGAAGATGAAGGAATAGTGGGACTACAAGAGACCTATAATTCCTTTCTTGAGAAGACCGGTGAATATTCAAAAGTGGCTAAGGCAGCCATTAAAAAGATGAAGAGAGCAGAGGAGGATTATAGAAGTCTTCTAGTGCGATACAAGGAGACCAAATGTGAAATGGAGACGTTGAATGGAGAGTTGACCGAAGCCTACTCAAAGATAAAATTTCTTGAGCTTGAGGTGGTTCAAGCCAATGCTAAAGTTGAGCGAGTTTCCTTCAAGAAGATTGATGAAATCCTTGCTTATCAAAAGCCATTATCCGATAAAAGCGGATTGGGATACATCGGTGAGAGCAATTCAAGTGTCAAAGTGACCAAAGATATTAAGTTAGTGAATGCTAGAGAACCGATGGTAGCTACCACAAATGCTTATAAAGTGAAGCCGAAGAAGAAGAAGAATGTGACTGACCGACGGTTTATGACTAAGCCTCCTAAACAATCAGCGGTCAAACCTAAGGGTAAAGGGAAATCACTTCCAAAGTCACAAAGAGGTCCGAGAACACAACACTTCTACCATCACTGTGGAATTCAAGGTCACACCAGACCCAATTGTCATAAGCTACAAGCATTGAAGAATTCAGGAGCTCAAAGGTCGAGAGGACCAAGACATGACAAAGGGAATTGGAATGCTGAACAATCAAAAGGTCAAGAAGGTGATCCCGGAGTGAGGGATGTGATAAGGATGATTGATGCATTCACCACCTGTTTGGCAAG
The DNA here is from genome assembly GCA_030820535.1 of Quercus parvula. Taxonomy (NCBI): domain Eukaryota; kingdom Viridiplantae; phylum Streptophyta; class Magnoliopsida; order Fagales; family Fagaceae; genus Quercus; species Quercus parvula. The sequence goes on along the minus strand of JAUAME010000007.1, from coordinate 58,348 downwards.
CTTCAATAGAAGGTTTGAAAGCCATAACACTCGCACCCAATCCTTTAGGGATATCACCCAAAATGTACGTGTCGTATGGGTGAAGAGGGGTGCTCATACATAAGCATTACAACATGTCCATGCATTAATACTTCCTATGCTTTGTGACTTTGATTGGTTGTGTGCTGTTTGTTATCATTCTAACATGGGTTGAAAATTGTGCTTGTTTTTCTCTTCTTTTAATTTTTTTACATTTTGTTGATCTTACTTTACTTGTTCTGTTTTTGAGTATGTTAAAAATTTCAAAAACCCCGTAAAAATTGAAAAATCTTTAAAAAGTTTTATCGCTTGTGTTATGTATATCTCATGTGAGTTTGGCCTAGTACCTTCATACTTATGGCGTAGTGCATTTGCGAGCTTAGCTTGTTATGTATGCACATATATCTTTGTGGAAAAAATCTTGAAAACTATGGGTGATTGTTGTAAATAGATCTTCAAGCTTGTCATGAATGATTGGTCAATAGTCTTGATGGTCTTGATACTTGTATAGACTTGTGCCTATATATCTTCCCATCTTTATTTTTCTATTTTTGCAATAAAGCTCACCAAATGTAAATCTCAAAATGAAAAAGAGATTATGAGCTGCAAAAGCCTGTCGCACATAATAGTATTTGACTTGGAAAAAGTGAAAGCGACTCTTGTATTGAAATGTATAGTGCTCAAAAAGCCAAAGGCTAACTCTCAATGTTGAAATATCAAAAATTTCAAACACCCATTTCAAAAAGAGATGTATTATCCAAAAATGATCAAATGTTATGATTTATGTAGAAGCCAAATGAAAAGCTTCTAAGTTTTGTAATCATTCTTTTGTGAGAGGTCATATATGCTCATTTCTATAATTGAGATAGTCCACTTAATTGAGTACTAGTTGTGTATGACTTGATTGAATTGATCATTGAAGCTTCACTCTGGTCTAAGGACTATTCCACATTTGATACTCACCCACAACACATAAGACTTTGTTCAAATAATGCTTATCTCATTTGTGTGATTGTACATGTTCAAATGTGATGTGTATGCTCAATTACTTGTCGATCAAACCCAAAAAGATTTTTGAGTGTTTTATTTGTTTTTTAAAGTGATTTTATACTTTCATGCTTTTAAGTTTTTGTTTAAAATGCATTTTTGTGTTTTTCTTCAAAAAAACTAGTTTAGAGGCAGTTTCGCGAGAAGCTTGCGACTTAGAGCTTCCCGCGAAAAGTGCTTAAGGGAAATAAAATTTTTTCAACTTCACACAGAGAGTCTCGCTACTGTCTTGTGAGTATTTTGCGACTAAACCCTTCTCGCGAAATGGTTTTAGGCAAAAATTGGAAAATTTTCAATTCCATACAAAGGCTATTGCGACTGTCTTGCGATTGTTTCACGACTAAAAGCTTCTCGCGAAAGCTTCAGTGTGTCTCGCGACTAATCTTGCGACTGCCTAACCCGCGAAAAACACGTGTTTTTAGTTTTTATGTAGCAGATGAGACATTTTTTCAAAATCATTTCATTTCCCTCGTACTGCCTCTCTCGAACCCCTCTCAACCCAAAATCATTTTTCACTCTAACCCCATCATTTTCAAGCAAAAATCTCTGCAAAATCACATCAAGGTATGTTTTCCTAAACATTTTTTTTTCACTTTTGTCTTAAATTTTGCAGATTTTAGCTTAGGTTTTTAAAAATTTGGGATTTTCGAAAATTGGGTTGAGGTTCTTATTTTTGTGAAATTTTTTTTCCAAATTTTGATTGGGCTGAGTCCCATTTGCTATGTTTGTATCTGTGTTGGCCCCATGAGGCATTCTAATCATGTATTAAGGCAGATTTCATCTTGTTCATGCATTATTCATAGGTGTTGCTCACTATTGCATGTTAGGTGTTTGAAAGAATGTCCTAGTGACATCCTTGTGTTGAATTGGACTCAAATGAGTTCCAATATTTGGGTTTCCTTTTGATTGAACATGCTAGACATGTTTTGATCAATGGGAATGTGTTTTACACACTTTAACTTTTTTGTGCCTCAATGCCATGCCATGCAAATACTAGGCACAACCCGTGCATCACATGCTGCACACACATGCACAGTCACTTAGTTCTTGCATTGTAATACTGTTTACATGTTCTATCAGTTATAGCACGTTGTTTTAAACTTGTCTTGTTCTGTTTTGAGTCAGTTATGCTCTGTTTTTTAAATTGGTTTTACTTTAGTTTGAACTAACTTGAATGTAATCAAGTTTTTGTGTTTTGTTTTGTGTTTGTGCACATGTTTCTTTTTTGTTCTGTGTTCCCTTGTGTAGATGTCTCCTACCAAACATTCTGTGACCAAGAAATCCACAAAACGTGCTTGCACAAATTCTACCAACTTCAAATCCATTGAGGCAGGTTTGAAGTACAATGACTGCTATAACAAAGCCACCATTATCATGGAAAGGGTAGTTAAGTTGGAAACCCTTGAGGACACTTTCATACCTAAAGTGTTCAAGGAAAGGATGTGGACAAAGCTCTTGAATCCGGTTGGGGTTGTATACTTGGAGATAATAAAAGAATTTTTTTCAAATGCTAGTGTGGAAGGGGATCGTATAGATTGCTGGGTGAGACACAAGGAGTTTGTGATTACAAGGGACAACATACAAGAATTTTTGGAGATTTGTCCTCCCTCACAGACAATCACAGTCCAATATGAGGATCGTTTGGACTCTGAAGAGGGTAAAAATGTGTGATAAGGCCTGGTAGGCCCAATGGGCCCATGTCCGCAAGCCCAAAGAAGGTAGAGCCCATTCTTCGCGTGGACCCCTGACAGGACGAAGGCCCGGACTTGCCCACCACGTTTCAAGAGGCTTGCTCAGCAAGCATGAGAGGCTTGCTCAGCAAGCATGAGAGGCTTGCTCTGCAAGGATGGGAGTCTTGCTCAGCAAGCTTGAGGAGCTTGCTCTACAAGGAAAGGAGGCAGGGCCTCACCACTATAAAAAGGCCCCAACACCCCCACAAAAAGGTACGTGTAACTGACTCCTCTCTAGCACTCTAGAGTTGTAAAAAGCGTTTTCTGACTTAACCTTCGGAGGGTGTTTGGCCGGCTCCACACCGGTGCCCTTTGAAGGTGTTTCTGTGTTGTTATTTCTTTCAGGCAACGGCCATTCGAGTACAAGGACTGTGCATCTCACTGGTGAACATTTCGGCATCATCAGTTGGCGCCGTCTGTGGGAAACGACGATCGTGACAAGTTAAGCCATTGTCGCCTCCCGGACACAAGAGTTGCATGGTACTCACGCGCTCGATGGCCAACTCCAACGACGTGCAAGGCGATGAGCCGCCGAGGCCCAACGCATTAGAAAGACAGGTCCAGACCCTCGCGGCCGCAGTAGAGCGCCTCACGAAACAGAATCATGACCTGGAGGAACAGCTGCGACAGAAGAACGCGGGGCATAACGGTCAGGAGGAGAACCAAGGGGACAGCTCCGAAAGAAGAGGGACTGAGAAGCAAGGGGGCAGTAATGAGCCCAGTAAAACGGAGAGGCGCGATTCGAGCATGCCCTCCCTCACAAATGCAACGCCACCGCCCATCCTCGCGGAGATGCAGGCGATGAGAGAGCAGATGGAGGTCATGATGAACGCACTGAAGGGACGCGTCTCCAGCGACCTTGACGATTTAGTGAATAGGACGGACTCGCCGTTCACCGCATCGGTCAACTCCTGTCCCCTGCCACCGAAGTTCCGGATGCCACAAGTCGAAAGCTATGACGGGGTCAGGGACCCCTTAGATCATCTGGAAACCTTCAAGACCATGATGCACCTCCAGGGAGTCCCGGACGAGGTCATGTGTAGGGCCTTCCCTACAACACTGAGGGGCGCGGCTAGAGTCTGGTTTAGCAGGTTGACGCCAAACTCAATTAGTACTTTCAAGGAGCTGAGTGCACTTTTCACCTCGCACTTCATCGGGGGGCACAGGTACAAGAGGTCGACAGCATGCCTAATGAGCATCAGGCAGCGGGAGGACGAGACGCTGCGGTTGTACATAACCCGCTTCAACAAGGAAGCCCTCTCCATTGATGAGGCCGACGACAAGATTCTGGTGGCAGCCTTCACGAATGGCCTGCGGAAGGGAAAATTCCTATTCTCCCTGTACAAAAATGACCCGAAGACCATGTCTGAGGTCCTATACAGGGCCACGAAATACATGAATGCGGAGGACGCACTGTCGGCTAGGGAAGACAAACCCAGGAAGAGGGAGAGACCGGAGGATGCCGGGCAGGACCACGGAAAGAAGAAACCAAGAACGGGAGATAGACGCGAGGATAAGCGTTCTAAACCCCCAGGAGGGAGATTCACGAGATTCACCCCTCTGAACGCTCCGCTAGACCAGGTGCTGATGCAGATCAAAGATGAGGGATCTCTGACATTCCCGGGAAAGCTAAAGAGCGATCCAGCCAAGCGATCCAGGAACAAGTATTGCCGCTTCCACCGAGATCACGGTCACGACACTGCAGATTGCTATGATCTGAAACAGCAGATAGAGGCCCTCATCAGAGATGGAAAACTGCAGAAGTTCGTCAGCAGAGAAAGGACGGATGTCCAAGCGCGGGAGCAGGCCGCCCGGCGGGAGAATGACCGTCAGAAACCCCCCGTTGGGGAAATAAGGATGATTATAGGGGGCACGGCAGCAACGGGATCGTCCAAGAAGGCCCGGAAGACCTACCTTAGGATGGTCCAACATGTGCAGACCACGGGTTCTGTATCCAAGATGGCGCGGAGAGAAGATCCTATCATTGGGTTCTCGGAGAACGACGCGAGGCGCCTCTACCATCCACACGACGACGCCCTCGTCGTCAGTCTAAGGGTAGGAGAATACAACGTGCACCGGATGCTGGTCGACAACGGCAGCTCGGCGGACATCCTGTACTACCCAGCGTTCCAGCAGATGGGAATAAATAGAGCACGGATAACACCGACGAATGCCCCTTTGGTTGGCTTTGGGGGAACAAGGATACTCCCGCTAGGAGCAATCACGCTCTCGGTGACAGTCGGTGACTATCCGCAGCAGATCACTCAAGACGTGACCTTCTTAGTGGTCGACTGCTCATCCGCATACAACGGTATCATAGGGCGACCGACGCTGAACTCTTGGAAAGCGGCAACCTTAACATACCACCTGATGGTCAAGTTCCCCACCGAGTACGGGATTGGAGAGTTACGGGGAGATCAGGTGGCCGCCCGGGAATGCTATGTCGCAATGTTGGAAATGGAGGATCACCAGCAGACATTATGCATTGGCGAACAGCGGACCGTCGCAGAGCCGGTAGAAGAGTTGGAAGAAATCACTCTCGATGAATCAAGACCCGGACGGACGACAAGAATGGGCACCATGGCCAGCCAGACGATAAGGCAAGATCTGGCAACCTTCCTGAGGAGTAATAAGGACATATTCGCGTGGAGTCACGAAGATATGCCAGGAATCGATCCGTCAGTAATAGTGCATAAGCTGCATGTCAACCCGGACTCCCCCCCGGTCCGGCAGAAGAAGCGGGTGTTCGCGCCGGAACGGGATGAAGCGGTTGCGGAAGAAGTTAGAAAGCTGCTGGAAGCAGGGTTCATCCGAGAAGTCTACTACCCCGACTGGCTAGCAAATGTGGTCATGGTAAAAAAGAGTAGCGGAAAGTGGAGAATGTGCGTTGACTTCACGGACCTGAACCGGGCGTGCCCGAAAGACAGCTATCCACTCCCGAGGATAGACACTCTGGTGGACTCGACGGCCAGACACGAGCTCTTGAGTTTCATGGACGCCTTCTCAGGCTACAACCAGATTAAGATGGGGGAGGAGGATCAGGAGAAAACCTCTTTCGTGACCAGCCAAGGACTTTTCTGTTACAAGGTAATGCCGTTCGGGCTCAAGAACGCGGGGGCCACGTATCAAAGACTGATGAACAAGATGTTCGCGCACCAGCTCGGCAGGAACGTACAAGTCTATGTCGACGACATGTTGGTAAAGAGCGTGCGCGAGGGCAACCATCTCAGCGACCTTCAGGAGACATTCGACACCCTTCGGTCGTACAACATGAAGCTGAACCCAGGTAAATGTGTGTTCGGGGTTACGGCCGGGAAATTCTTGGGATTTATGGTTTCCCAAAGGGGCATAGAGGTCAACCCAGAGAAAGTGCGAGCCATAATGGAGTTAGAACCCCCGAAGACAGTAAAGGCAGTTCAGAGCTTGAACGGGAAGGTTGCGGCCCTGAACAGATTCGTCTCCAAAGCGACGGATAGGTGCTTGCCTTTCTTCCGAGTACTGAAGAAATCGTTCGAATGGACGGACGAATGCCAAAGAGCATTCGAAGATTTGAAGAGGTACCTGTCGTCACCGCCACTTCTCAGTCCATCCGTACCCGGGGAGGAGCTGTACCTCTACATTGCAGTCTCACAGGCCGCAGTCAGTGCAGCCCTGGTGCGGGAAGACGGACACTCCCAAAGACCCGTCTATTTTGTGAGCAGGGCGTTCCGAGGAGCGGAAGAAAGGTACCCACGGATGGAGAAATTGGCCCTTGCCCTAATGACCGCAGCACGGAAACTCAAACCGTATTTCCAGGCCCACGTGATCGTGGTCCTGACGGACCAGCCTCTGAGGAGAGCAATGGGCAACCCCGAGGCGGCAGGAAGGATGGCATTGTGGGCAATTGAGCTGAGCGAATTCGACGTGCGCTACCGTCCGCGGACTTCGATAAAGGGGCAAGCGGTGGCAGATTTCATAGCCGAGTACACTCAGCCGGAAGACGAGGGGGCAGAAGGGCCGAAATTGTGGATCATCCACACGGACGGATCATCAAATCAGCACTCAGGAGGAGCCGGCGTAGTCATACGGACACCAGAAGGGGACAAGATCAAGTGCATGATAAGACTAGACTTCCCTACAACCAACAACGAAGCGGAGTATGAAGCCTTGATAGCCGGATTAGATCTCGCAAAGGCCGCGGGCGCCGGTAACATGGCCATACATTGCGACTCCCAGGTGATAACCAGCCAGATCAATGGCGATTTCGAGTGTAGAAACGAACGGATGAAGAAGTACCTGGTGGAGGTGAAGGGTCGAATCGCAGGCCTCGAGGTCAAATTCATTCAGATTCCACGGGAGGAAAACGAGTGCGCCGACCGTCTGGCCAAAGCAGCCTCCGCGGAGTTCATGAATGCGCCTAAACAGGTATTATCCTTCGTTCAAACTCACCCACTTATTGATGATGGAAAAAAGATACAGGCGATAGATGTTGGAGAGGACTGGACCACGCCCTTAAAAGGATACCTACAGTCGGGCTCTCTGCCAGACGGAAAGGATGCTGCAAGGAGGCTGAAGGTCCGGGCCACACGATTCGTGCTGATCAACGACACTTTGTACAAGAGAGGTTTCTCTCGGCCTTACCTAAGGTGTCTAAGCCATGGCGAAGCAGAATATGTGATGAGGGAAGTCCACGAGGGGATTTGCGGGAATTACTCTGGAGCACGGTCTCTAGTGCACAAACTTGTCCGAGCAGGTTACTACTGGCCCACGATGCTCACGGACGCCCAATCGTATGTGAAGGCCTGTGACAAGTGCCAGAGGTTCAGTAACCTGATCAGACGACCATCAGAAGAACTCTCACCCATCACGGCCCCATGGCCGTTCGCGCAATGGGGATTAGACATCATGGGCCCTTTCCCAACGGCTCTAAGGCAGCTAAAGTTCCTCGTAGTCGGCATCGACTACTTCACGAAGTGGGTCGAAGCAGAACCCCTCGCCACTATTACCGAGAGGAACATCCGTGCTTTCGTATGGAAAAACATCATATGCAGGTTCGGGGTCCCGAGGGTGCTTATCTCCGACAATGGAAAACAGTTCGATAACAGCGCTTTCAAGAATTTCTGTTCAGAGCTAGGCATTCGGAATCATTACTCCTCACCAGCACACCCGCAAGCAAACGGACAGGTAGAAGTCACAAACAGGACACTACTAAAGATCATCAAGACCAGGCTCGAGGGGGCAAAGGGTATTTGGCCAGACGAGCTGCCAAGCGTCTTGTGGGCATATCGGACGACCACAAGGACACCAACTGGGGAGACCCCGTTCCGACTTGCATACGGAGCCGATGCAGTCATACCAGCAGAAATCGGCCTCACCAGCTACCGCGTGCAGAACTACACGGAGGACAAGAACGAGGAAGCAATGCGCCTTCAGCTAGACTTGGTGGACGAGGTCCGGGCAGTGGCTGAACAAAGATTGGCGCGATACCAGAACCTCATGTCAAAGAATTACGACTCAAAGGTGAGGCACAGAGATTTCCAGATCGGCGACCTGGTACTCCGAAAGGTCATGGGTGCTACTAAGGACCCTACTCAGGGAAAGCTCGGACCAAATTGGGAAGGACCGTATAGAATCACATCATGGCATAGGAAGGGCACATACCATCTTGAGACCATGGACGGAAGAAAACTCCAGCATCCGTGGAACACGGAGCACCTTCGGAAATACTACCAGTAGAAATCAAGTTTTAATCCCCCAATGTATATTTACTAGATTTCAGTTATTTTGTAGCAGTCGGGCAACTACTTTCGAACTTTTTGTATTTTGGAACCTTTGTTAGCCCAAGAAGGGGCAGGTACTTTCCCCTACAAGATCGAATTTAATGAAGGAACGTTCAGAACATTGCTGTGTAAATCTTGCTACTAAACGACTGCTATCAAAAGTCCTAAAGAGGACGGACCCCACCATGGGTCAAAAAATTTACAAGTCCTAAAAAGAGGACGGACCCCACCATGGGTCGAAAAATTTACAAGTCCTAAAGAGGACGGACCCCACCATGGGTCACAAAATTTACAAGTCCTAAAAAGAGGACGGACCCCACCATGGGTCACAAAACTTACAAGTCCTAAAGAGGACGGACCCCACCATGGGTCACAAAATTTAGAAGTCCTAAAGAGGACGGACCCCACCATGGGTCACAAAACTTACAAGTCCTAAAGAGGACGGACCCCACCATGGGTCACAAAACTTACAAGTCCTAAAGAGGACGGACCCCACCATGGGTCACAAAACTTACAAGTCCTAAAGAGGACGGACCCCACCATGGGTCACAAGACTTACCTAAAGAGGACGGACCCCACCATGGGTTGGTAATTTACAATTCCTAAAAAGAGGACGGACCCAACCATGGGTCAGAAAATTTACAAGTCCTAAAGAGGACGGACCCCACCATGGGTCACAAGACTTACAAGTCCTAAAGAGGACGGACCCCACCATGGGTCACAAAACTTACAAGTCCTAAAGAGGACGGACCCCACCATGGGTTAGTAATTTGTAATTCCTAAAAAGAGAACGGACACGACCATGGTTTGTAAATTCATACAGATCCACTAAGTAGACGGACACCAACATGCACTAGAAATGTACACGAGTACAAAAAATGAACGGACCCAACTGGGTCACAAAAACATAAAGGTCCACGACGTGAATGGATCGAATTAAACAGGTATTTAACATCAGGACGGAGCATTCATCAACATTATCAATACGATGTTAAAAGAAGCATTTAAATAAATCAGTTTAAATGTCAAATACAAATGATGTAAAATAAGCCCTACACACGACGGGCAAAAATCCAATGAGCTTTCCGATATAACTAATACAAAACAGAACGGCTACACGCTGGGGGCGACGGGGTCTTTGGGCCCTGGGGTCTTCGCTTCTTCAGCTTGGGGCTCAGGGGCGACGGAGACAGGCTTCTCCTCAGCAAAAAGGTCGGCGGTGTCATCAGAGGCGTCTGGTTGGACGGACATGCCTTCAGCGACGTTGATATCGACGGCTGAAAAGTCGAACTTGGGGTATAGAGCCTTGGCCTGACGGAGGGCATCCTCAAACCCATCAGTATACGAAGACCCAAGCTCCGTCAAGAGGGCGTCCGAGTCGCGGTACTCTTGGACGGCCTTCTCCTTGGCCAGACGAAGCTCGTCCTCCTTATCTTCCAGGACGGCTTTGAGTTCCTCCACCGTCCTCTGAAGCTCGTCCCTTACCTCCTCCGCCAGCTTGAGTTTTTTCTCCGTCACAACCTTCCAGTTTTTGAGCTCGAGCAGCTCCTCCTCCGTCACCCTGGCCTGGTCACGGACCCTCTCCAACGCCGTCTCATTGCGAAGAGCCCGGTCCATCAGACCCTTCGTCATGAGCATAGCCTGACGATCAAATTAGACTTAGTAAAAAAAAAAATGATGACAACAAAAGAAATTGAAAGATGAATGGTGACGGGTACTCACTTGGGCAATGCTGAAGAGGCCCGTCTCCCCCATGGCCTCCGTCGAATGGTTCCCCAAATCCTCGTAGTCCTCGCTCCCAATGATGGAGGAGATCTTCCCCAAGGCATATTTTGGGTCCTCGCGGAGTAGGACGGGCGGTTTCTTCTGGCTGCCCGGGGGAGCAACCATCAGACCTTTCCCCGCCCCAGGCTTGACAGGGGTCACCGTTTTCTTTCCCTCCGCCATGAGGCCTATGACGGGCTCCGTGGAAACTTTCTGTTTCTTGGGCGTACGGTCGACCCTGGGCATCGGTCTCTTCGCCAGGGGCCTACTCGAGCCCGTCCCCATCGCCCCTACGTCCGTCTCTTTGTTCTTGGCGGCTTTGCTTTTGATGGCGGCCCTCCTCTTCGCGTCGTCCATCTCTGTAGAAACAAAAGTAGACGGGTGAAACTCAAAACGAATGAACAAAAGCGGAAAGATGTGACGGACTTACGCTGACGGGTGCGTTCCTCGTATTTTATCGCGGCGGCTGTAGGCTCAGGTCCGTCGCAATACCAGTGGACGGTATTTAGATTGACAAGCTTCGCCCAAGTCCGTTCCTCTGGTTTCGTCTTTGAAAAAATTTTCTCCAAAAAGCTGAACTCCTCTAAGTCAACTTGTGGACGCCGTCGCACTGAAAAGAACGGAGAGAAATTTAGGACGGCTATTAAAAAGTTAAAGCAAAATTACCTACGTAGCGCGACAGGCTGAACTGTACCGGACGGGTCCAAGATGCCCCATGTTTTGTCGACGGGTAGAAAATCCGTCTCCCCCGGGTGGCACATCCAACCGTCACCCTCCAGGAAGAAGTAGCGGCTCTTCCAATCTCGGTTGGAGTCCGGGGTCTCATAAATGACTTTCAGGACGGACTTCTTAGGGACAAAACTGTACATACCCCTCGACTTGTCTATCTCGTCCGGACGGTAGCAATGGAGGAACTCCCGTGCGGTCAGCGACCTCGTGCCGTTGGACATGGCTCCGTACAAGACCTCCATTGCAATAAAAACCCTCCAGGCGTTGGGGGAAACCTGGCTGACGGATATACCTAAGAAGTGGAGGAGTTCTCGTTTTACCCTGTTCAAGGGGAATCTAAGGCCGGCTTTCAGCGCTTGTTCGTACACCCCCAAGTCATCCACCCCGTCGTAATAACACTTCTCGGATTTGTAGGGTAGACGGATGGGGATGTGATCAGGTATTTGGTAGATCGCCCTAATTGTCTTGAAATGGACTTCCTTAATTGTTGACACAAATTTGTGCACCGTCCACTCAGGCAGCATGACGAACTCCCTAAGTCCGTCATCCCCGACTACAGTTTTATGTTCTCCACCGTCGTCAGAACCTTCCCCTGGTTCGGCCAACTCCGTATCCTCATCTGTTGAGGACGATGAAGTGGCAGACGGAGTCCTCTCGATCAATTCGTCTGGATCTTTGTGACCAGACGGGTACAGTTCCTCGTAACCCGCTCCATCGCGGACGAAGGACTGGTTACTCGACGCACTAGACATTTCCTACAACGGATTGACAAAGCCTAAGACGGACTGTCTAAAATAAAAAAGGGAATAGACGGATGCAAGAAGTCTGATGTTTCTATCATGACAAATATGAAAACTGAAGGAACATCAAGGGGATGGATAGGATCACTTACCGAATAAAGGAGAGAACGGGTTGATCTCGTTGCTGGAAGATGTGAACGGGTAAACTCTGACAAACGACGGACTCGCTCTGACAGTGAATTTTCTACGCAAAGTAGAAAAATGAAGGAGAAACGCTGGTTTTTATAGGTGGAGTGCACGGAAGACGAAGCGGCACTTCGATCCAAGATACGGACCAATCTACGAATGACACGTGTCTTCGTCTTAAATGCTTCTGTAGTCTGTCAGACCCCCACTATCATGACGGTTCCCCTATCCGTCGCCCCCTTTCCGGAGATCCTCATCACCATCCATTGAGCTCTGGTCGTCACCTCTGTTACTCCGTCTTCCACCAATCTGCACTTATGGTTGCCGCCCCAGTTCTTTGTTACCGTTCGCTCATGCCCATCCGTCATCTCCGTAAAGGCGGACCATCTCTCTTGTTTGTTTTTGACCGTCACCCTAATTGACCGTCCGCACGACGGAGACGGGTCAAATGGGGTGAAGGGGGCAGCTGAAGAGGGTAAAAATGTGTGATAAGGCCTGGTAGGCCCAATGGGCCCATGTCCGCAAGCCCAAAGAAGGTAGAGCCCATTCTTCGCGTGGACCCCTGACAGGACGAAGGCCCGGACTTGCCCACCACGTTTCAAGAGGCTTGCTCAGCAAGCATGAGAGGCTTGCTCTGCAAGGATGGGAGTCTTGCTCAGCAAGCTTGAGGAGCTTGCTCTACAAGGAAAGGAGGCAGGGCCTCACCACTATAAAAAGGCCCCAACACCCCCACAAAAAGGTACGTGTAACTGACTCCTCTCTAGCACTCTAGAGTTGTAAAAAGCGTTTTCTGACTTAACCTTCGGAGGGTGTTTGGCCGGCTCCACACCGGTGCCCTTTGAAGGTGTTTCTGTGTTGTTATTTCTTTCAGGCAACGGCCATTCGAGTACAAGGACTGTGCATCTCACTGGTGAACATTTCGGCATCATCAGACTCTATTGAGGATATGGTGCTAACTTTTGGTGGTTCCCCTAAGAAGTCTTCCATCAACAGCATTCCATTTAGTTCGGAGATGAGGACTCTTGCCCATGTGATGATCTCCAATCTATATCTGGTCACAAACCTAATGACATTCTCCATTCCAAGGACAATCTTCTTGTATGATCTCTTTAGTCACAAGGAGATTGATATACGTGGACACATTTTCCATCTGTTGAAGAAGATCATTGAGAAGTAGAACTTCAGGACTATCATGCCCTTCCCCACTCTCATTATGGGCCTAATTGCAAAGGCAATGCTCAAACTTCCGAGTGGCCTCACTGTGGTTCAGAGGGACTATCCTATTGGTGCACACACAGTGACTAGGAGCACAACTCACATCAAAGGCTCCAAAACAGGTGTGCATACGATACCACGAGCTCGTGTTGAGGAGGAGGGAGGAGATATAGAGGAGGAGATTGATAGATTCACTTCTACCCTAGAGACTTCAGCACAGCCATCCTCTTTAGCACCTATATGAGGACTCGACAGACTTGATCGCCTTCTTGCTAAAGTGGACCAGCTGTATACTTTGCTAGAATCCCATGTGCAGCACACTGTGAACCAGTTTGCTTATGTCCAGGGTCAGATCACTGCCTTATCCTTTTAGATCGATGATTTGTCCGTTGACCAGGGTTTAGATTTAGAGTCCGATAAGTTCTAACCTCTTTGGCCATTTCGGTTAAAAAGGGGGAGAAAATTTTGAAGGGGAGCTTGCACAATTTAAAGGGAGCATAGCTTAGACCTTAGATACATTGGTTTGTTACAGGTGGTTTACCATTGTTTATTTTAGCTTTCATAACTGTTGGTTTATTGTTTTTACTGCTTTTGTTTAAAGCTTCTTAATTTTAGTCTTATATTATGTTTTTGTGTTTATCTTAATGCTTTGTAGCTTTTTTTTTTTTTTGTGGTACTTTTAAGATATTGCTAATATGTCTTAAGTACCTCACACTTGTGCCCTAGTAGGATCTTGTTTCCTAGATGCAAATACTTCGTGTATTTCACATTGGTTGTGTGTTGGATATGCAATTGATCATTGTGTTTGGTCTTCTTTGCATTGCATGTTCGGATGAGCATTTACTTGCTAAATGTTCATTGTAGTCATTCTTTAATGACTGATCTTGTTTGATCAAGCTATGCTTACATGATATATTGTGTTTACAAACTTGATCGCATTTTACTTGTTCATGTACGTACCTTGTGTTCAACTTGTCATAAGTTTAATGAAAGTTTTATTTGTGTGCAAGTGTTTCAGGTTATAAGTATATATGTGCAAGTACTTCACAGCTTCTAGATTAGGTGTGAGTGAGTTTTGCCACTATTCCCAAACTCACGTTTAAGTCTAGAGTCTGTTTTAGGGGTTTTGTTACGGAATAGCTAAAGGGGGAGATTATAAAGTTGTAATTTACAACTATATGTTTTGTTGGCATTAATTCCGTGCCAAATTTGATTGTAATTTTATTCAATCTTTTTTACCCTGTATTTATTGTGGGATTTAATTGTAAGGGTTGTGCGATAGAGAGAGAGAGTGTGAAGACTCAAGCAATTGAAGACAAAAGAGTTTTTGCGGGTAGCTTGCGACTAAGAATCCTGCGAAATGATGCATGTGCCCTGCACATGACTAGAATGTGAAGAGTCAGGACAGATGGAGATAGCTGTGTTTCACGAGTAGCTCGCGAATAAGGCCTTCCTGCGAGACACTTGCAAAACATTCTGTTTTGCTAGATCTTCCTATCTGATACACACTTTTTGTACGCACACTATATATACCCATATTACCCATAAATGTTGAGGAGTGCTTCTAAGAGAAAACCCTAAGCCACAAACCTTGAAAGTTAGAGATTGTTATACCCACATATCTCTACACATTTGCTTGTGGATTTTCTTCAACTCCTACCTCTCCATTTCCAAACCATTGCGAGGTTGATAGCCCAAATACTTACCACACCCTTTCAGAGTGTTTAGTGAGGTTTTGGTGCTTCTGGGAAGCATTGGAAGAAGCCAAGGATGGTAGATGCAACATGGAGCTTGTTGCGGGATTTGGAGAGCTAGATAAGACACGGTTCTAAGAAGCCTTGTTGGAATAGGAGCTTGGAGGGTCTCTTGCTAACCCATGTATCCCAACTGATTGTCTAGTAGATCGATTACTTCTTGGAGGGCGACGAAGAGGTTTTACGTTGAGGACTTTGGTTTCCTCTTCGATAACACATCGCTGTGTTGTCTTTGTGTTTGCATCATTCTTCCCTACTTTTTTTCCTTTCATTTTATTGCTGTGTTATTATGAATATGGATTAGAGTAGCTTGTTTGTTTATCCGCTCGCATTTACTTTATTCCGTACTTAGTATAAGTTGGAGTAAAATCAATCGAGTCGTAATTTTAATTTAGGGGTCTAAATAGCTCTTGTGTTTTCACACATTTTAGAGCATTCAGATTGGATGAAAACAGAATTGAAAAATCTGTTTTTCTTAAACCTTGATAGATACCTTATCTGTCGAGAAGTTGTCGAGCCACGGGATTTAGACAGCTCTTTAAGCCTCGATAGATGCTAGCTGTTGAGAATTAATGAGCAGCACTTTCACACTTGATTCTTGGACTTACTTGCATGGTTTTAACACTTAAACTTGAAACATTGTTTTTTGAAGCATTAAACACATCCTAGATCTATCCAATTACAAGTAAAGTGTGTTTTGTCAAAAGATTAGCCAATTACATAAAATAGTGACATATGTTCCTAATATGTGAAACACATATGTCCTAACAATCTCCCCCTTTGGCAATTTGTGACAAAACCACAACAAACAAATGAACATACGAGAGAAGTCATAAATCACTCAACTCATACTCACTTGTTGAATACAATAAAATCTATCCTAACACAAACTCTTGAAAAACTTTGCAAGAAGAGAGTTTATGGCAAGTAGATTTTGACAACCTGTATTTTTGAAACACTTTAAACAAAACTCATCAAGGCATCTTAGTGTGAAATAGAAATAATAGATTGCATACAAGTAATAAGAGACATGTACATAAAGAGAGAAGAGAAACAACACATGTAAGGGTAGGTGAAAAAAACATATATCAATATATAAAGAATATAAGTGCAATGTATGTCAAAATGGTCACAAGACCTATGTACAAGAACAATGTATCTAAAAAGGAGAGAAAAGAAAAAGATACATAAAACCTCACTACATCCCTCAATATCAACACCTCCCCAACAAAAATCTCCTATACTAACCCTCCCCTTATGAGTATGACTACTCTTATAACCAAAACTACTTCCCCTTTTTATCACGAGTGACAAAGGGTAAGAGTATCAAGTAGACATTTTGTCAGCACTAGAAGAGCTAGGATCTCCATCATCCTCATCATCGAAAGCAATAGCATCATCATCATTATCCTTATAAGCCTCTGGAGTAGGTGAAGGAGAAGTAACGAAGCCACCCATGACCGCTTGGCGTTGTGCAATACGACCAACACGGGTGTTCACTTGACACAACTCATCACTAAGAGTGTCGAGGTGAGCATCCATGAGCTGAAGCCGTGCCATGATGTCCTTGAGAGTCACATTGCTCGTAGAAGAAGAGGGAGTGGATGTGGATGGAGTTGAAGGAGTGGGAGGAGCTGCCGACCTAGATCGCCTCGAACGTAGCTGCGTTTCATTCCGTTTAATAGTAGCGGCATTTATAGCACTCATAACGTGGAAGTGGTTGGACATGGGAAAGGGAACAAAAAAATGGCGTGAAATCCTTGTGATAGCCAAAGGGAAGATGAGCTTATCACGGGTCACTGAATCCCTATGTACATCTATGATAGAAAGAATGAAATGAGAGGGAAAATCTATAGTAAGATGCTCTAATAGAGAAAGCAAAAATCGAGCACGGGGCTCGGTAATAGAGTTATAGTGAGAAAGAGGATGCAAAGCAAAAGTCATGACCATGTTAAGAAACCTAGGGCCTTTAGCAAAGGCCGTACAAGAGGTAAACTGACGATCACCCCAATTAGATGGACACTCACAAAAAGCAGATATGAGCTCGTCTTTGGACATAGTCCTCAAATGATCACTACCGGGGTAGTTAGGATGCTCCACCCTCGGGACATGGAGCACATCGGATACAATATCTGGTGTGACCACAATACGCATACCTTGAACGCGAGTAACAAAAAGAGGTACTAAATAATCAAATCCATGCATGTTGGAGTAGAACTCCTGGATAAGCATGGATGGACAAGTGACCGGGACGTCACACATTGACTCCCAACCCCTACTATGAATGACAGTGGATAGGTCAGTGTTGGAGAAGTCCGAAAAAATGACTTGGTGCTCTGAATGAACGCTTTGTCTAGAAAAGTTTTTAAAGAAGTTCGATTTGACCTTCTCATCACGGAACCAGATAGAAAAAGGTGTAGGGTTAGAAGAAATGGATGCCCTAGAACATAGAAGGTTCCAGGACGGAGTAGATTTGAGTTTGGGTGCCATAGAAGCAGACTAATGCAAACAGAAGAGGGAGAGGGAGAAAGAGACAATCAGAAAAGTCCTAAGCAGCAAAATATATCAAAATATATTGAATAGAAAGTACGTATGCATTGTAACGACCCCACCCCACCTGTGTAGATATTGTCCACTTTGGGGCCTCATACCCCTCACGGTTTCGTTCTCCCTCAAAGCACACAGCAGTGGGGGAAAAGGCCTTTACACATTAAAGTGAGGTCATTCCTTATAAACACATTCCCATGTGTTTTCCTAGGCGATGTGGGATTCCATGGAATGCAAAACGCCCCTTTTGGATCACTACATGCATGGAATGCATGAATATGTGACATGCAAATGTAATTGCATCATGGGCTCAGCCCAATCCAATCTACCAGCACACAAGTATGTAACAAAGTAAACACACATCTAAGAATGCATGAAACAATGTTATAATGCAAATGAGATGTAATGATGAAGTTTTAAGATAAAAAACACAAAACCCATCCCAAAAATTTTGTAAAAACCTCTTTGATTTTGAAAAACCCTAAATTTTTTCATAAAACCTTAAAAGTTAGGTCAAAAAAGATGAAATGCATGAAAAAGAAGGATTAGGACCCTTACCAAGTGAAGAAAAACTTGATCTAGGCCGAAAAATCCTTGAGGAAGAGGTTTGGAGTAAGTGAGAGAGGTTTTGGGAGGTGAAGAGTCAAGAGAGATTGAGTGAAATGAGTCTGAGATCACGAGAACCCTTTATATACGAGCTCCGTAATTCTCAACAGATCGAAAGGTGTTGAGCTTTAAAGGGTTCGACTGATGCAGCTATCGAGCAAGTGTCCAAGGCAAAAAGAAGTTCAATGGATTGAGGATCTGTCGAAGAGCTATCGAGGGGATAGAAAGTTGCTCAATCAATCAACCTAGCTATCAAGAGGTGTCGAGATTGCGACAAAAAGCAACAGAAGAGCTCGATAGAAAAAGTAAGGTGTCGAGAGGTGTCGAGGAGCTGTTGAGATTACTTAAAAGCAGTTTTTCAAAGAAGAGAAAAACATAGACATGAATGCAATCAAACATACAACTCAACCAAGGATCCAAACAACATTTTAAACTCTCAATATAATCTCTTAACAAAAAAAAAGTTAAGCACATAGATCCCAAAACACACACACACACACACACTAAACAAGTCTAACCAATTTTATATTTCAAAAACAAGTCAAGATTGTTTTTGAAATATAAACACATGTAAACCTTGTGATGGCCAAATCACATTGTATTTGCACATGTATTAAGAGTAGCAAAGAATTTTGCATGTTGTGTGTGAAAAATATCGCAAGATTGCATAAGTGTCTACATGTTATGACGATTTGAGATATGAGAAAATCACTTTAACTCACACACAATCATAACTATATGATGGGGACTATCACTTTCAAGGTACATCCTATAACTCCCACATCTCCTAGAAGACACGCTTGCAATCATATATAAAGCATTTTGATCTTTTTGCTTTTATTTTTCTTTTAAGCAAATCATGCAGGGGCATATAAGAGATAGAAAAGAAATACCCAATTATGTTAAGCAATTGACATTCCAATTTTGTTATGCTGAAGCACACAAATGTCATTTCATGATTGGTGGGCAACAATGGTGAGATGGTTATTTATGCCTTTCTCTTAAGATTTTCTAATCCTTCCTGTAAAAAAGAGTGATAAGAGTGTTAAGTACAAGAGATTACTTAATCTTACTTATCACAAACACGAGCCACAAAGCTCACTTGCTTAGTTGTGCATAGAGACGCTCATCTAAGCTACAAAAGATACAAAGTTTAGAAAACTTTGTTTCAATGGCCATCCAAGGTACACAAGTACCAATGTACATAAAACACACTCTGTTTTTATATTTTTTTGATTTTTTTTTCAATTTTTTTTAAATTTTTATATGAAAAACAAAATTATCAAAACTGAAAACAAAAAAAAAAAAACATGTTAAATGAAGCAAAGCATAAAACTAGACGGACTTAAAACTTGAAAGCAAAACACATAAGTAATACAAACACAAAAACAAAAAGAGAGAGAGAAAAAGTGATAGAATCACTTGGGGCCTTTTTCCTTCCACACCTTGGAAGAACCATTCCTTTGAGTGAACCCTTGAATCGGAGGTGGGGGGAAGAATTGAAATCGTTCAAGTTCGAAAGGAACATGAGAGCTTTGAGAAGATCTCTAAGGGGAGAAAAAGAGGATGGAAACTAATTCTGGTTTCCTAATGTGACCATGCTGTTGCTCTGTTGAGTGGCTAACCACTTATAGTAATTAGGTCGAGTATGACCAGTTACTCCATAATGATGACAGAGATGCTGCTTCTTCTATTTAGGCTTTTGAGAGTTAGCCTTCTTAGGCCTAGGGTTTTTAACTTCTTTCTTATCCTCATTAGGGGGTGCTCCTAAGATAGATTTACCCTTGTCTATGTTCTCACTAGCTAAATCAGTTTTGACATTATTGTTTTTAGTTTCAACATTATTACTAGGAGGAACAAAAGCAGTAGTACTAGCAGAAGCAATACTAGGAGAAGAGAAATCATACCCTAAACCGGTTCGATTAAAAGCAGATTTCTGAAGACTGAGCATCTCATCTAGTACTTGAAGTCCTTTCCAGCTGAGCTATAACTTGAAACAGTTCTACCTCAAGCTTCTTGGTTTCTCAGCCAAGAAATTGTTCTTAAATCTTAATGCTCCAATAGTCTGATTTGCTTCATCAAACTTTGTAGAGATTTCTTCTCGCTCAAGCTGCACATCACTAAGCTTCTTGGTGGTCAACCTATACAACTTCTCATGTTTTTCTGAGACCTTGTATAACTTTGCATAGGCTGTGTGGATGTCATCTTGTTCATTCATTTTCTCAAACTTAGACTCCACCAATTCCTCTTCTTCATCCACATCTTCAATAATCCCCTCAGTAGGATTAACAGTGGCAGTGAAGGCATTTAGGATTCCATCATCCTCATTATCAGAATCATTCTTAGGCTGAGATATGTGGGGCATTCACCGAAACCTTGACACCTAAAGCACTTTGGTCTTAAGGGAACAGTGTACTGACCGCCATCTCTAGCATCCTTTTTCCTTTTGTCTTGGCTTTTAGATTGAGAAGAACTCGACTATCTACGGTCCTTGTTGAAACCCTTTGCATTGACATTCTTCATGAACTTCTTGAATTTCCTAGTGATGTAGGACTTCATCTTAGAATCTTCATCATTAAAAGACTCATCAGTATCACTGCTCTTGGCCTTCAATGCCATGCTCTTGCTCGCTTTCCCAATCCTTGTCAAACCCAACTCATAGGTCTGCAAATTTCCAACTGACTTTGTCAAAGGAATTTTGTCAATATCCTTTGATTCCTCAATTGCGGTAATCTTGGCATGAAATTCTTGAGTAGAGATCTGAGCACCTTTCTCACAATCTTGGGTTCAGGAATGGTTTCCCCAAGATTAAAGGCTGAGTTCACTATGTCCTTGAGTTTGGCATAGAACTCATCAAATAACTCATCCTCCACCATCTTGATCTCTTCAAAGCTTGTAGTAAGCCTCTGAAACTTTGAATCCTTGATAGCCTTGGTTCCCTCATGGGTTGTTTGGAGGATGGTCCATGCTTCTATTGCATTTTTAGTGGAGGATATCTTCTTGAACTCCTCATACTACACTGAATAGAGCATTCAATGCCCTGCTGTTGAAGTTTGCTGCCTTGATCTTAGCATCATCCCAATCGGCCGGCGCTTCTGTAGGTTTAGTCCAGCCTATCTCCACAGCTTGCCACACTTTCTCATCTAAAGACTGCGAGAAAGCTCATGCGTACTTTCCTGTATGCATAGTTAGTGCCACCAAATAAAGGAGGTATAATAAGAAACTGTCCTCTATCCATGACAAACAAGGGTCAATGGATCACACAGCAAAGATTAACCCTAATCAGAGTGTGCCTACTTTGATACCACTTGATAGGCCAAAAACGTATTGACCCATTGTGATGAATTAATTGATTAATTAGTCAAGTTTATTAATTAATCAAATTAACATGCAAAACGCGTGGTAGCACAAACAAATCACCAAATAACTAAATATGCAGAAAAATTAAATTGACACGGTGATTTGTTTTCGAATGGGGAAAACCTACACGGCAAAAACCCTACCGAGTGATTTTAAGGTCACAACTCTCGAGAATTCACTATTATCACAACAAGTTGTTACAAGTAAAGGAATCCCAGTACCTTATACCAACCTACAGTTGAATCTTTACCCTAATACCCAATTGGACTTGTTTTTTAATGACAATCTATCCTTTTCATTGCATGGCTCCTAGTACGTGACTAACCAATTGAGCGGATCCCAGTACACGACTTGATCACCAACTTGAGAAGGATGTTGGCTGCAAAGTTCTTCAGTTCATCACACGATGAAGATCAAGAAGTTGCTTGGTAACAAAACCCTACGGTGTATAAACACAACAGCTTCTTCAAGAGAGAAATGAACTAGGGCCAATTTTGTCTTTGGTCACAATTTGCATGAACCAAACTTTGCTCCACACTTGTGCAACTTGTGTCACCTTGCCTTTAAAATAATCCTTGTATATGTCTAGGGTTGTGAGAAAAGAAAGTCCAAACATATACCCATGGATTGGATGAAAACAGAACTGAAAAATCTGTTTTTCATAAACCTCGACAGATACCCTATCTGTCAAGAAGCTGTTGAGCCACGAGATTTAGACAGCTCTCTAAGTCTCGATAGATGCTAGCTGTCGAGAATTAATGAGCAGCATTTTCACACTTCATTCTTGGACAGACTTGCATGGGTTTAACACTTGAACTTGAAACCTTATTTCTTGAAGTATTAAACACATCCTAGATCTACCCAATTACAAGTAAAGTGCGTTTTGTCAAAGGATTAGCCAATTATATAAAATAGTGACATATGTTCCTAACATGTGAAACATATACGTCCTAACAGTTAGAATGTCAAGATCATTTTTATGATATGCAATTAATGAATTAATGCATGTAATGCAACTCTAAATTTTGGGTATATGAATGGTCACTCTAACCATCTTCCAAGATTAAATTATGGATGCAAAATTGAGTGTCTACATATGTTTAACCTCACTTCAATTTCAATTTTGGGTTCAATTATCTCAGGTTTAACATTAGAAGTAGGAGAAACAAACACGACATTATTCAAAGCACTAGAGGAAGTACTACAAGAAGAGAGAGAGAGTGATCATACATGAGACCTGTTTTATCAGATGCAGCCTTTTGGAAATTCAGTATTTCATCTAGCTTAGCACTTAAAGTCCTTTCCAATTGAGCTTTCACTTGAAACAGCTCAGCATCTAGTTTCTTGGTCTTCTCAGCCTGAAAGTTGTTTTCAAACCGCAATTCTCCAATGGTTTGATTTACTTCATTAACTTTAGTGGAGAGTTCTTCTCGTTCCAACTCCACTTCACTCAACTTCCTTGTGGCTAGACTATAAAGCTTTTCATGTTTCTCAAAATTCTTGTAAAATTTTGAGTAAGCAGTATGGATATCATCTTTTTCATTTATCTCTTCAAATTTAAACTCCATCAATTCCTCTTCCTCTTCAACCAGTTCTTCGAACTCTTTAGGCAAATCAATAGTGGCTGTGAAGGCATTGACTATCTTTTTTGATCACTATCAGTATCACTTAAGGTGGCAGCTAGGGCTTTGCTCTTGCCAATTGACTTGAAATAGGTAGGACATTTTGGATTTATGTGTTCGTACCCTTGACACCCATAGCATTTTGGATCGTTGGAATGTTGCTGCTTTGTCCACCTTCTTTGGATTCTCTTTTGAATTTCTCTTGAGTTTTAGATTGAGAGAATCTAGGCTGTTTGTGATCCTTGTCATTTTCTTTGACATTCGCATTCTTGATGAACTTCTTGAATTTTTTGGTAATGTAAGATTTGAACTTTGAGTTCTCATCTTCAGACGACTCATCTTCATCATTCTTGGCTTTTAGAGCCATATTCTTGCTCTTACTCCCTTTTCAATCCTTACTAAACCTAATTCATAGGTTTGCAGATTCCCAATCAACTCCATCAAAGGGATAGTGTCAATGTCCTTTGACTCTTCAATGGCGGTGATCTTAGCATGAAATCACTTTGGGAGAGATCTAAGGATTTTTCTCACAATCTTAGGCTCTGGGATCTTTTCACCTAAGTTGAAAGTAGAATTCACCATGTCTTTGAGCTTAGCATAGAATTCATCGAACGCTTCATCTTCATCCATCTTGATTTCTTCAAAGCTCATGGTAAGCCTTTGAAGCTTGGAGTCTTTCACAACTTTGGTACCTTCATAAGTGTTTTGAAGGATTGTCCATGCTTCATTTGCATTTTCAGTGGATGAGATCTTCTTAAACTCCTTGTTAGTCATAGCACTAAACAAGGCATTCAACGCTCTACTGTTGAAATTTGTAGCTTTGATCTTATCATCATCCCAAGATGTAGGCGGATTAGTAGTTTTGGTCCATCCAACCTCAATAGCCAGCCATACCTTTTCATCTAAAGACTACAAAAAAGCTCTCATGTGTACTTTCTAGTATGCATAGTTAGTACCATAAAAAAAGAGGGGGTATAATCAAAGATTTTCCACGATCCATAACAATAGGGGACAATGGATTACACAGCAAAAATTAAAACATAATTAGAGTATGCCTGATTTGATACCACTTGTTGATTTAAGATAGCTTGAACCCGGTTAATTAATTCAATCACTCAAGTTGATTTATTAGTTTAAATTACATGCAAATTATGGAGGCACCAAAAAATCACCAAATAAACTAAATGCAATGGAAATTAAATTGACACGATGATTTGTTGACAAATGGGGAAAACTTTTTGTAAGGCAAAAATCCCACTGAGTAAATTTAAGGTCACCACTCCCAAGAATCCACTAATCAATAATCAAGCAGTTAAAAGTACGAGGAATCTTACCATTACCCTAGCCTATCTTGAAATACCAACCTATAGTTTAACTTTCACAACAATACCCAATTGGACTTGATCTTGCAGTAGTCTTCTTTCCTTTGATGCACAGATCTCTAATCTGTGACTAACTCCTTTGCATGGATCCCAGTATATGACTAACTCCAGTGATAAGTGTAATTTTTACATGATTTTTATTATCCTCTTATTTATTAAAATTGTTAGTTTTCCTTTATTTCTTTTGATTTGATTTGATTTTTATTTATATTTATCTATTCATTTGTGCTTTGAAAGAATGAGAAGATTTCAGATTAATCTATAAGGGCTTTACATGCAAAGTGGGGCTAAGCCAATTGAATCAAGCCAACTTACATCCAGTCAGGCATGAATTCAAGAGAAGACCAACCCAATTAAATTCAAGTCCAATTGGAGTAAGGAATCAAAGGAAATTTGCACCAAATCCAAGTCCAATTCGGATTAGGATTCCAGCCTGCACATCAGTTAGTATTTTTGTCATAACTTTCGGCTCAGATATCCAATTGAGGTGATTCAAGTTGGGCTGGAAATTTAACTTAAAGGGCTACAACTTTTTAGTTTACCAAAAGTCCTAATTATGACGTTAAATAGGCCAAAATCTTCGGTTAACTGAAGCCTAAAAATCTGGGATTTTCTCCAAACGGGAATAGGATTCCTTGACCTATTTAAAGGCTCTTTAGGGAAAAAAGGGAGAGGAGAAACCTAAGAGGAAAAGGGTGTGCCGCATTGAAGTATTTTTTTTTTGGGAGTCTTTCTGAAGAGGAGGATCTGAGGACAAATGCGAGAGCTTTATGTTGATCAACCAATTCAGATGAAAAACATAAGTTTTATTTGTTTTCTTTTCAATTTGATTATGAACTAAATTTTATTTTCTAGAGTGTTGATGTAGTCTAGCAATGAACACATAGTTTATTTTTTGAGTTATTTTATTTTTAATATTTCCTTGATTGAGTGTTTAATTCTTATTCTTAATGCTTAATAATTTTTTACGAATTATTATTTGATCAATTGAATGAAAATGAGACCGAGAGGTGATTTGTTATTTTAGTTCTAGAATTGAACACCATTAGATGAGTGAAAGTAGAGATGCTTTACCGCGATTAGTGTGATTTTTCAAGAAAATTCAAAGTACATAATGAGTCTCCAATTAATTAAATTCGCATAGAGATATGGAATTGTTAGTTGAAGACATTTTTGATATTATTCGAGAGAAGATATTGAATACTTAAGGAATTTTTAATCATCAACAAGAGATCATTAGAATTTAATAATTAGGAATAATAAATTGTGTGGGATTTGCTAGGTGAAATCAATCGCTCTAGATCCATTCTTATCATATTTTTTTTTTTTACACTTTTGGACTTTTACGCTTTGCAATATTTATATTTATTAAATAGTTTGATTTAATCTAGATAGTAGAACGTTCCTTTTATTTTCGATTTTCCAAATAGTAATTAATTTAGTGAATTTCGGTATTCAATAACATAGTTAATCCCTATGGGTTTGACACTCGTTTTCTAAAAACACTTTACTACTTGTTACGATTCTGTGTGCTTGCAGATTATTTTACACGAACAAGTTTTTGGCTCCGTTGCCGGGGATTAAATATTTGTTATTGATATTGATACTAGCTAGATATTTACTACTTTGGATTTTATTTTATTTATTCAAAAAAAAAAAAATTTAGGTGCATCTGAGTTTGTTTTCTTTCTTTTCAGGAATTAGAAGTGCATGCCCCAATTTAAATTAGAGCAGACACTCTTTGATCCTGAAATTGAAAGAACCCTACGTCAGCTCAAGAAAGAAAAGAAGAAGTATGCCAACACATCTCTATCTAACATGGCCGATCAAGAGCAAAAGGCGTTAAGAGATTATGCTATGCCCTCGGTCAATGGAGCTATATCAAGCATAAGGAGGCTAGCCATACAAGCCAATAATTTTGAGATTAAGCTGGCCATCATTTAGATGATATAGTAGACTATCCAGTTCGGGGGGCTGTCACAAGAGGATCCTAATGTCCATATTGGAAATTTGTGATACTTTTAAACATAATGGAGTGACAGATGATGCGATTCGACTAAGGGTTTTTCCCTTCTCACTTAGGGATAAAGCAAAAGTTTGGTTGAATTCTTTGCCACCTGGCCTCATTACTACATGGGAGGAGTTGGCACAAAAAATTTTAGCAAAATATTTCCCTCCCGCAAAGACAGCAAAGTTAAGGAATGATATCATTACGTTCATCCAATTTGAGGGTGAATCATTATATGAAGCATGGAAGAGGTACAAAGATTTATTGCGAAGGTGTCCTTATCATGACCTTCCAGCATGGCTTCAAGTGCAAACATTCTATAATGGTCTAGGAGCTACAAACAAGTCTATGGTTGATGCAGCAGCTGGTGGAGCTTTAATGAGTAAAACTTATGAGGCGGCCTATGAACTTCTGGAAGAATTAGCATCCAACAACTATCAATGGCCTACAGAAAGAGCAATGCCAAGAAAGACAGCTGGAGTTTTAGAACTTGATTCCATTACCTCATTGGCGGCACAAATGGCAACTTTGTCTCAACAACTAGGTAAAATGAATGTTAATGCTATTCAAACTAATATTGTTTGTGATCATTGTGTAGGAAATCATTCAAGTGTCGACTACTAAATGGGAAATCCTTTTGCCCAATTGAGTTATGGACAAGCAAATTACGTGTCAAATTTTCAACGTCAAAATAATCCATACTTGAACACGTACAATCTTGGATGGAGGAATCACCCCAACTTCTCATGATGCAATAACCAAGGGCTGGCTAAACCACCTCAGCAATTTCCACAGCAAGAGAAGAAGCCGACACTTGAGGACATGTTCATGCAGTACATATAGAAGACAGACATGGCGATCCAAAACAACTCAGCTTCAATCTGTACTCTTGAGGTGCAGATTGGTCAGCTTTCAAGCATGCTCATAGAGAGGACTGCAGGAACTTTGCCAAGCAACACTGTCACCAATCCGAAAGAACATGTAAAGGCAATATTATTGAGAAGTGGACGAACATATGAGGAGCCAAAAGTAACAAATGCCAAACAAGATGAAGCTGTGGATAATGAGGAGTCAAAGATGAAGGAAGCTGAGTTAGAGATGAAAGAAGTGGAGCAAGCTGAGAAGACTAAGGAGAATGAAAGAGCTTCAAAATCCAAAAGATCTAGGGAAGATACTTTTGAGACTTATTCTCTTTCAATTTATGATCCACCAATTCCTTTTCCGCAAAGATTAAAAAAACAATAATGTGGATGATTAGTTTTCTAAATTTCTAAGTATATTTAAGCAATTGCATATTAATATTCCTCTCATTGAAGCTTTGGAATAAATGCCTAAATATGCTAAATTTTTGAAGGATATTATATCAAAGAAGCGGAAATTGGAGGAGCATGAAATAGTAATGCTAACAGAGGAGAGTAGTGCAATCTTACAAAAGAAGCTACCGCCTAAGCTAAAAGATCCAGGGAGTTTCACTATCCCTTGCACTATAGGAAAATCTTATTTTGATAGAGTTTTATGTGATTTAGGGGCAAGTATTAATCTAATGCCTCTCTCTGTTTTCAGGAAATTAGGTCTTGGAGAAGTAAAGCCGACTACTATCTCTTTACAATTGACGGATAGATCTTTTAAATATCCAAGAGGAGTCATTGAGGACGTATTAGTAAAAGTTGACAAGTTCATCTTCCCTGCTGACTTCATTGTCCTTAATATGGATAAGGACGAGGAGATTCCTTTGATATTGGGTCGAGCTTTCCTTACGACCGAGAGAACCTTAATTGATGTCCAGCAAGGAAAACTTGTTTTGAGGGTCGGAGAGGATGAGGTCACTTTTGATGTATTTAAGCCTATGAAATTTCCTTCCAAGACACATTCTTGTTTTCAAATAAGTGACCGAGACGTGATCATGGCCGATGAGACTTGTGCAATTGATTTTCTAAAGTTACCACTTGAGGTATGTCTTACTCACTCTACACTTGTTAAATTCAAAGATGAAGAGGTTAAAGAGTGTGAAAGATATTTGGAGGCTACACCACTCTTTCCTCCTTCAATGCAACCAAAAGTGGAAGACTTAAAGAGGAACCTCCTAAACTTGAGCTCAAACCGCTTCCATCAAATTTAAGGTACGCTTTCTTGGGCCAAGACTCTACTTTTCCAATTATTATTAACAGATCTTTGAGTGATGTAGTGGAAGAAAAGTTGCTGAGAATCTTGCGGGAACACAAAAAGGCTTTGGGTTGGACCATCTTTGACATCAAAAGAATTAGTCCTTCAATTTGCACACACAAGGTTTTAATGGAGGATAACGTCTAGCTACAGACGTTAAATAAAGCGCTTTTGGGAGGCAACCCAAGTTTTTTTTTCTACTTTTATTTTTTATTTTTTTTTCTTTTACCTTATTGTTTTTCTTTCATTTTGTAGGAATAAAGAGACCAAAGAAATCTTCAATGGGTACACAGTTGCACCTCAAGCAAAAATATTCAATAAAAAAAAATCAGGGGAGCATCTCTTCTCCTTTCTCATTCTTTTATTTAGTTTTTCTTCCTTTTTCCCATTAAGGACAATATGAAATTTAAGTTTGGGGGAAGGGAATTTATTTTATTTGTTCTAAAAAAAATAATAATAAATATATATTTATATATATATTTTTTTTTGCCTATGATAAGATTATGGTTGAAATTTCTTATAATTTTTAGGAATCATTCTCATTGCTTAAGTCCAGCTGTTAATTCTTTACTTGATCTTGTTTAATTTGATATGATCATTAATCATTGTGCATACCTAGAGAAATTTTATGTGAATTTTGTAAATTTGGATGGTCTCTACTTATTCTAGAACTTGTTGAATAACTCTCATGGAGAAATCTTATACAGAATATTACTTGGGAAGTGATTTAGGCATTCTTTGAATCGATTGACCCTTTCAAGCCTACCTCTTTATTATCTTTATCCCTAGTTACCCAATTGATCTATTCTTACATTGGGTTGAAGAAAAGAGAAGAAGAAGAAAATTGTACAAAGTTCCATTTACTCCAATGTTTTGAGTTGCTTAGTAACTAGGGGTATTCATTACCAATGTTTACTCTTACGTCAAACCATAACTTGAGATATGAGTATGCAAAAGCACTTCAAGTTTGTGACTTGTTGAGTAACTAGGTGCATCCATCACAAATGCCTGCATTCACGTCAAAAGATAAGTGACGACTTGAAGTAAGTGAAAAAAAAAAAAAAAAAATTGATGAAGAGAGGTATTTTGAGATATTCAAAGGGCTTAGAAAAATTTATATTTTAGAAGTGAGAGTGCTCTATTTGCTTAAAACCTTATCTTTTCTTTATAGCTCTCATCATAGCCATACATCACAAGCCTAATAAGACCAATTGATCCTGGGTAATATTTTGTTGTATACTAGTGGAGAGTGATTTAAAAAGCAAGCTTTTGGAGTTTTTTGGAGATCCGTTCTTATTTACTTGTTTGCATAAAACTATCCGGGAAGCTAATGATGAAGTGAGAATGATAATGCAATGGAGTTAAGTTTTGAATTAACTTTTGGACTATTTTAATTTGGAATGATTCCTTTGAATTATAAGCTTTCTGCAGATCTTTGAGGCGAGAAGAAGAATTTTTTTTATAAAAAATTTATGATGATTTGTTGACAAATAGGGAAAACCTTTTGTAAGGCAAAAACCCTACTGAGTGAATTTAAGGTCACCACTCCCAAGAATCCACTAATCAATAATCAAGTGGTTAAAAGTACGAGGAATCTTACCATTACCCTGGCTTATCTCGAAATACCAACCTATAGTTGAACTTTCACCACAATACCCAATTGGACTTGATCTTGTAGTAGTCTTCTTTCCTTTGATGCACAAATCTCTAATTTGTAACTAACTCCTTTGCATGGATCCCAGTATATGACTAACTCCAGTAACTTGAATGATTGTTGTTGGCTGCAAAGTTCTTCACTTTATAAACGATGAAGATCAAGAAGCACTTGGTTACAAAACCATATGCTACATAAATGCAATAGCGTCTCATAGAGATAATTAAACTCTTGGTATCTATATCTGTATATGACAGCTCTTAAAATATGCCTTATATATGTCTAGGGTTGTGAGAAAAGAAATCCTAAACAAATACATCAGCATGGGCCAAATTTCAGATCTGGAAATTCTGAAATCGTAATTCTTGATAGATCGAGCTTGTGTCAAGCTTCCCATTTAGTCTTGATAGTAGCTATCTGTCGAGCTATCTGTCCAGCTTTTCTTCACTTGTTCTTGGTTCAATCTTCATGTCTTTAATACTAACACTTAATATGTTTGAACAACATATTTCTTGATGTATTAAACCCAACTTAGATCTACCTAATTACAAGTAAAGTGCATTCTCGTTTCTTTGACAGGAAAATATCTACTTACACTCTTTGGACTAAGCTTGCTATTCTCATCATTGTTAATCTTGATTAGCAGCAAAAATATTTGATCTAAATGGTCAATGATGATGAAAAAAATCTTCTTTTATGCTTTATCTGATGGACGATAATAAGGGTTTCTTTCGACGATCAAACTGCAAAGAAAGTTGGAGAATGAATAAAGCTCTCTGATAATCAAGTTAAAAAGGTGAAAATATTCATTTAATAGGATCAATCAAAGAGAATAATATGGCTAGTGTGTAGAGATTGGAGTACATACTCCTTTACCTTTGTTCCTTTTGGGTTTTATAACCTCCTTTTTTATTCTCCATAATGAATATTTGAATTTATTATGTATAGAATGTCTGTAGTGAATGGAGGGCTACGCTTTGATTGATTAACCTCATAAATGTCATTTATTGCTCTGATCTTCCATCAATATGGACAATACTAATAAATTTACATTCATCAAATTTTATGGATCCACCTAACATTTAATGCTATAGACGACCTTAGCCTTATGGACACCATTGTAAATTTACACTCATCAGTTAAAGTACCTTAAACAGCTACCTCAAACACTTCAATTTTGTAGGTTAATACCTCCTAAATTTAAAGAGGCAACCTCGTGGAAGAGGAATCATCAAAGTTGGATATGATGGAAGATGACAAAATGGGTCTCCCATATTATAGAAGAATGGGAGTAGCTGGTTGTCAATGAAGTTAAAAAGATAATTCTTTAGTTTGTATATCCAAACCCAAGTTGGATCAATCAATTCTATCCCCTTCAAGTAGTAATAGGGAGTTCGATGTAAAAACTTCAAGGATTTTAGAGAAACTGGAGGTGCCAAGATAGTTGAGAACAAAAGCAGTTTTTCCCATTAATACTGGTTGATAGAAATACTGAATCAATAGTAATGTATTTCTCAAGTAATGATATATACAAGAGTGCCTTATATAGTAGGTAAGTGTGTTGTACAAGTATGTCTGCTAAGCAAAATAAGTAAAGTGGGTCTAAAGCCCACAAGCCTATTACATGTTAACAGCCCACTTGCCTACTATATAAAGGCCCTCTTGTATATGTTATCACTTGATAAATACAATACTATTGATTTAGTATTTTTAACATTGTATCAGGGCCACCTTCCATGTGACCATGGTTTTCTGTCCTTATGGTGTGTTTAAGAGCAATTTTTGTCTTCTTCGGTGTTTCTTTGTGGTGTTCATCTTCCTTAGCTATTCCCACTATTGCCATTAAAACTTTCTGGTATATTCATGCCATCGTTAGAAGTTACATTAACACTGTAAGACCATTGCCTTCCTTAAACTACCGTCATAGAGCCAAACTTCATTTAAGGGATCTTCTCAACCTTATCAAATCTCAAGATTTCATCAAGCTTTCATCTTGAGTTTGAGGGGGTGTTGGAGATATATTAGCCCTTTAGCATAGACCTAAGCCCAAATCTACAATGTGTGTGGCCAAGTCTCCTATTTATACTAGAAGTCTATTGGTCTAGGGTTTAGTCTATTATATATACTCATGTTATGGTTCATTTTGTAACACATGTTTTGTACTACAGTCTTATATAATAAAGATGTAGCTCTTAAGGGTTTCCTTTGTGTATATAGGCCGTAAGACTGAACCATATAACTCTCATGTTCTTGTGTTCCTATTTTATACTTCCCTCTTCCGCATCTATTCAAGCATATTCAATATGGAATATATCATAGCTAATATTTAACATGGGCAATGGGATGATAAATACTTGTGTTCCAATGAATAGGCTCTTATCCCATCACAGTTCATTGATACTACAGACCAAGGCTCGACTACAAGCCAGTTAATGAAACCAAATTTCCAGAGATTAGAAAGGAAACATAAATGAAATGAAGCTAGCTGCTTTTACACATAATGGAGTTGAAGATGCACGAAAACCGTTAGTGAGTTGGTGGCTCCTGATTGCACCGATGTGTACCTGAAGAATAAGAAAATAAGAACCAAATAAAAGGTACTAGTGGGGCATCGGCCAAAGACCCTCCGAAGGTTAAGTCAGTGAACGAGAAATCTCCAAGAACTCTATAGTGAAAGAGTTAGGGATTTTCTGTCTACCTGGAAAAGGAGGAGACTTGTTACTTATATAGTAATGAGAAGGAGACCTAGATCTAGAGAATACATGGATTTTCCTTATAGGTGGAGGGCGAAGTTAATGCCACAAAGATCTTGGGGATACTCTCCATTCTAGGAAGGTGAAAATCGTGTGGTAGGGTCTTTATGCGTGGTGCGCAAGATGTTTCCATATAAGAATATGCGTGTAGATTTCGTAAGGCCATGTAGGACATGTTGGTATGCCTCTCCATTTGTCAGGGTCATCTGTCACCTTGGTAGGGAGGTGCACCCGGGTGGATTCTTTTAAGACTGACAATCCCTTTGGGGTTGACGGTTCTTTTAAGGCTGTCCGCTTTTTGTCGGTATGATACCTTTTCCTTGACGGTGCTTTTGTCTTTTAAGAATCTTGATCTTATTACAAAAATACCCTTATTAGTTGCCCTCTACTCCATAATCCTGTCAGTTATGCTTGATGGGTCTTAGAGTAATAAGGGTTTTTGTGGGCATTATTTGTGTCATTAATGGGGTAGGTAGCCTTTATAATGAATGCTAAGTGGCACGTGGCACTTGTTGATTGACCTCGTTTCTAATTAGAAGCATCGCTTCATATAATGCACTCCTTCGCCCTATAAATAGTTCATCTTCCTTAGCTTTCATTTTTCACTTTATTTCATCTCTTGAGAGCTGAAATCCTAAGCTGTTTCGTTGCTGCTTCCGTGTTCATCTGTCGTCTTGACCAGCGAAAAACTGTTGACTCCCTTTTATGTAAGTTTTCTTTTCTTTACTTCAATTATTGTCTTTCTAGCTAGTCATCGCTTTTAGAGACCCGTCGTATGAGTAGGTTCTTAACATACATCCATTGCATTTTGGTGAATAGATGTCAGGTGATAGAGAAGTGACGAGTGAATAGTCGTTGTCAATCCGTGAGGGTGTGGGCTACAATGAAGTCTATCCATTGGGTCATGAGCCCATGGAAGATTTGATTTGGTCCCCAGAAAGGAAACCATTTGCCCATTCTCTTGTCGAGGAGGAAGAGGAGGAAGGCGAAGAGGATGAGGATGAGAATGATGAAGAAAATGACGGTGAGGAAGGGGAAGACCATGAAGAAGGAGACGGGATCGTAGACAAGGTAGAAGGTGATGGCTATAGGCCTTTCATCCTTCCATTGATATGGATGGTGAATGACTTCTACCCAACTATGTCTTCAAAGGTTTTCAACACCCTTCGTGCCCATTGCCAAGGAAATTTGAGAAGTGCTATTCGGGCAAGACAACGGATGTCAGTATGTATGACGCACTGCTCACAGCTAGGTTGAGGTTGCTGTTGATGGAACTAGACCGTCAACTTGCTAATTACTTAGGTCTGTTTGTCAGCTAGATCACCCCATATGCGTGGAGGATCTTTATATGGGCCGAGGTGATATGGGGCCAGTTGAGTGGGGGCAATCGTTGCCTTACACTTGGGGTGTTTTTCCATTGCTATAGGCCTCAGTAGATACACTCGTCCAAAGTCATATACAATTTTGTGGAAAGGAGGCCGTCACTTAGGTTGGTGTCAGACATACCTGACTCCAATAGGAATTGGAAGAATAGGTACTTTTTTGTATAAGGGACGGACTGGGTGTGTGAACTTGAGGAATTGGATAGCATGCTCAACAGGTTCGATAACACTTGGGGTGTTTTAAATAAGTCTGGTGAGTCATCGGTGTCTGTATCCTAATTCGTACCGTTAGCTTTGATTATGTAACTAACCTATTGCTTTTAACTAGTTTCAGCTTAAGCCCTTTTGGATATAATCGAAGAGCAGGAGAGCTTCCTCAACTGTGTTTGAGTGATTCCATTTGAGTAGAGGAAGTGGAAGGATCTGCTTATGCTTGACACCTTTCATGCCTTTTGTGGTGGTTTCGAGCCAACGGGTGAAGCCCGACAGCTAGACGCTTGTGCCCATTGACGTAAGTTTTTTTCTCCCTGCCTTTTTGCTTATTGGATTACTTATTTTAATTTGTCAATTTTCTAACTCCTTGTTGATACTTCTCAGAGATGGATGCTGGTAGGTAGAGGGCCTTTGTGAGGAAGTCCACTGCTGCTCGCCTTAAGTAGCAAAGGGAGCGTCGGCCTCTGCTCCTAAGGTGACGTTCCTTTCTAAAGTTGCTCCTAAGGGGAAGGGCGTAGGCAAAGATGACCGTCCTGCCAATATGGTGATGAGTCAGTTTACCAGGGTAAACCAAGAAGATCAACTGCAGAAATCTCCCTTACCTCCCTGTCATGATGCTGGCAAGGGTCTCATGTCGACCTATGGTCCTGTCTAGAGACTAGTGAGCCATATGGAGTATGGTGTCAAGATGGTTAACTTGATCATCAAGGACACGGACTTGGATGAATGTGGCAAGCATGCCACTGAGGACCTGGGGGTTTCTGGCCTTTTTAACTTGGCAAGGGTAAGTATCAGTCGGGTTTACTTTCCTTTTTTTATTTTATTTTATTTTATTTTATTAAAATTGTCGTCTTTTTGTAGGCAATGGTAAGGATGTGAGGCCAAGGAAAGGGTGGTCTGTCAGCATCGTAAGCGTTTGGAATACGAAGTGAAATAGCTGGATCAATACAAGAAAGCTTCCTATATTCTCAACATTGAGTTGACGGAGAAGAATGCTTTGTTGGAGAAGGCGACTTGTTGCTGTGAAGAACTGGCCAAAGTGAACACTAATCTGACGACGTAGTTGGCCGCCCTTCGAGAGCAGATGGAGCAAGCCAAGGTCGACGCTGTAGTGGGGTTTTGGATTTCTCAGCCATACTATGACGAGTGTGGTGGCTGATAGGTCACAAATTGAATGACCCCTTGTGATAGAAATTAATTAATTAATTAGCCAAGTTATTAATTAATCAATTTATCATGCAAACGCGTGGTAGAACAAACAAATCACCAATAAACTAATTAGCAACGGAAAATAAATAACACGGTGATTTGTTTATGAATGGGGGGAAAAACCTAATGGCAAAAACCCCGCTGGGTGATTTTCAGATCACCACTTCCGAAACTCCACTATTATCACAACAAGCGATTACAAGTAAAGGAATCCCAAGTACCTTACCAACCTACAGTTGAACTCTTACCCCAAAACCCAATTGGACTTGTTCTGTAGTGACAGTTCCCCTTTCTGATGCACGGCTCCCAAGTACGTGACTAACGGTAGCACAGATCCCAATACACGACTTCAAAACACCAATTAAGAAGATTGTCGGCTGCAAAGTTTTTTAGTTCATCCACACGATGAAGATCAAGAAGATTCTTGGTCACAAAACCTTACGGTGCAAATACATAACAACTTCTTCAAGAGAAAGAGATGAACTAGGTCAAGAACCTTGTCTCCGGTCACAATTTGCTTGAACAGAGTTTGCTCAATGCTTGTGCAACTTGTGTACCGTTTGACGGCGCTTAAAATAACCCTTTTATATGTCTAGGGTTAGGAGAAAAGAAGGCCCAAAGACATATTCACGGATCTCAAGAAAATCATAATTGAATTCTGAAATTCTTAAACCTCAACAGATAGGAGGTATCGAGAAGCTATCGAGCAGCTGTCGAGCTTTAATGAATTTGCACTCTTACTTGATTTCTTGAACAGACTTGAAGGCTTCAACACTTGATCTTGAAACATGGTTTCTTGAAGTATTTAAACACATCCTAAGTCTACCTAAATACAAGTAAAATGCGTTTTGTCAAAGGATAAGCCAATTACATAAAATCATGACATATGTTCTTGACATGTGAAACACATATGTCCTAATAGTGGCTTCTATGGTGAAGACTTTGATGACTGCCTCAAGCAGGTTGCTACGCTTTACCCCCATTTGGACCTGTCTTAAGTTGTTATTGATGACATCATCCCACCAACTCCCAATGGTGCCGATGCTGTCATCAACGAAGCTGACGGTGTCGTTCATTTGGTTAAGGAGGTAGAGGAGCTTGCCAATGATGAGACCGTCGACTAGCATGTTCCTGAGGGCCAAAACATTCCTGATGGCCCAATGGCTCCCGAAGGTTCCTCTGCCCCCGAGGGTCTGTCTACTTCTAAAGATCAACCTTCTTCTGATATTCCACCATCTTAGTTTTACCCCTTTTTACTATTGCCTTTTATATTTTGTAAGAATAATTTTGAGACAATGGAGGGCCCTATTTTGGGTGTTATATATAAACCTTTATCCTTGTTGGGTTTCTATTATATCTATTGCTTTTTCATCTGTTGCCTTTATTTATTGCTTGTTGCCTTTGTTTTGTATGCCTATTGTAATTATTGCTTGCATACCTGTTGATATTATTTTTCACATCCATCCGTCCTATAGGTAATATTGTTTGTCCATGACTATGTAACCATCGGTAGTTCTGGTCGTTTGTTTGTTCCTTAGGACTTAGGATAATTTAGGCTTGTGGGTAAGACTTAGTCATTTTTGGACCTAGGCACCCGTTGGTGTTCTTAGGGATCCGTTCACCCCATAGGTATGGCTTAATTGATTTTTCGAACCAAGGTAGTCGTCGGTGTTCTTGGTGTTTCGCCCATCCGTAGGTAGGACTTAATAAATTTCAAGATCAAGATACCTGTCGGTGTCCTTGGAGGCCCGTCCATCCTTTAGGTAAGCCTTGGGATTTTTGTAACCAGGTACCCGTAGGTATCCTTGGTTGTCCATCCATCCAATAGGTAAAACTTGGGTTTTTTGTAAGCAGGTACCTATTGGTATCCTTGGTCATCCGTCCACCCCGTAGGTAGGACTTGGGTTTTTTTGTGACTAGGTACCCGTTAGTATCCTTGGTCATTTGTCCACCTTGTAGGTAGGACTTAGATTTTTTGTGACCAAGTACCCGTCGGTATCCTTGGTCATTCGTCCACCACGTAGGTAGGACTTAGAATTTTTGTGGACAATCTCTTAAAGGGTAGATCTTTAAAAACCACTAATAATGTAGAAAAATGTAGATAATGTGTCAGATAATCCTCAAGAGTCTTATTTCAATAATAAAAAAAACTTAATATCCTACTTTAACGGCATAAAGAAAAGAAAAGCAATAACATAGTTTGTAATTGTCTACTATTGCTAGTATCTCCATAGGTGCTCAGTGTTCCATGGGTGTTGGAGTCTTTGTCCGTCAAGGGTCTCCAGGTGGTAGGTCCCTTTTCTATGGTAGTTAATGATTTTGTAGGGTCCTTCCCAGTGGGGGCCTAACTTGCCCTGTGTGGGGTCTTTGGTGGCTGTCGTTACCTTCCTTTGGACTAGGTCCCTGACCTGAAAGTAGTGCTTTTCCATTAGGTCCTGATAGCATGCAATCTGTTGTTCAGCCGTTGTCCTAACTTCATCCAGAAGGTCTAATTGTAGTCGCATTCCCTTTTTGTTCCTACGCTCGTCATGGTGGGCCACCTTGTAACTGGTTAACCTAATTTTTGTCGGGATGATGGCTTCACCTGTACATGCGAGGCGAAAGGGTGTTTCGCCTATAGGCATGCGAGCCATTGTTCGGTATGCCTATAATACACTTGGTAGTTCGTCCAGCCATATACCCTTTGCCCCCTCGAGCTAAGTCTTGATCATCTTGAGCAAGGATTGGTTTGTAACTTTGATCTGACCATTGGCTTGTGGGTGGGCGTGCAATGAATAGTGGTTTTCGATTCCTATCTGCTGGCAGAAGTTTTTGAATGCGTCATTGTCAAATTGTTTGCCATTGTCCGAGACGAAGACTCTGGAGATACCGAAGTGGCAGATGATGCTTTTCTAGACGAAGTCTCAAACATTCTTCTTTGTAATGGTAGCCAAGGGTTCTGCCTCAACCCATTTAATGAAGTAGTCGATCCCTATGACGAGGAACTTGAGTTGTCGCATTGCCATGGGGAAAGGTCCCATTATGTCAAGCCTCCACTAAGTGAATGGCCAGGGAGCGCTCATTGAGGCCAGCCGCTTCGATGGCTGCCGTATGATATTGCTAAAGCATTGACATTTGTCACATGCCTTTATGTAGGACTGGGTATCTTTTTGTATTGTAGGCTAATAGTAGCCCGCTTGTATGAGCTTATAAACTAACGAGCATGCTTCCGAATGGTTTCCGCATACTCCCTTATGGACTTCCCTTATAACGTAGTCCACTTCGTTAGGGACCAGGCATCTTAGGTATGGACGGGAGAAACCCCTTTTATAAAGGACATCCCCAATTAGTACGAAACGTGATGATTGCACCTTCAGCCTGCGGGAAGCATTATGGTCTTTAAGGAGCGTCCAGTACTTGAGGTAGGAGATGATTGGTGTCGCCCAGTCGGCTCCCGTGGGAATCACTTGTACATCTATTTTGTCAATGGTAGGGGAGTATTGGACAAAGGATAGTGCTTGATTGGTGATGACCATGTGCTCCGTAGATGTAGCCTTGGCTAGACGATCGGCTTGCTCATTCTCTTCCTCGAGATTTGCATAAATTTGGCCAAGAGCTTCTGGCTCACCCTACCTTTAACCATGTTTAGATATTCTTTCATCCATTCCCCTTTAGCCTCGTAGTCTCTGTTGATATGCTCGACAATAACTTGTGAGTCACTGTGTATGACTACTGACGAGGCCCCTACTGCTTTAGTTATGTCAAGACCCAAAAGGACCGCTTCATACTCGGCTTCATTATTGGTTGTTGGAAACTGGAGATGGATTGTACATTCTACTAAATCTCCTTCTAGCGATTGTAGGACGACCCTGACTCCTCCAGTGCATTGGTTGAATGAATCGTCCGTCCATATCATCCATGTCTCTGGTCCTTCGTCTTCATCTTCCTTTGCTGTGAATTCAGCGACGAAGTTAGCCAAGGCTTGGGCCTTGATCGCAATTTTTGGTCGGTATAGTATGTCGAACTCACCGAGCTCTATTGCCCACAAGACTAATCGTCCTGTTGCCTTTAGATTGTTCATTACCCTTCGTAATGGCTTGTCCGTCTAGACCACTATTGTGTGTGCTTGGAAGTACAACCTAAGTTTTCGAGCAGTTATGACTAGGCAAAGGCTAGCTTTCCCATAGGGGGATACCTTCCTTCCGCCCTTCAGAGCACTCAGCTAGTGTAGTAGAGGGGTAGCTATATGCGATCCTCTTCTTGAATGAGAGCTGAGCTGACGGCTGTTAAGGATGCAGCCAAGTAGAGGGAGAGCTCTTTATTGGGTTTGGATGGACTGAGTAGTGGTGGGGATGCAAGGTATGCCTCCAGTTCCTTGAAGGCCTTCTAGCTTTCATCGGTCCACTCGAAGGCCTTCTTTAGTGTTTTGAAGAATGGTAAGCACTTGTCTGTTGCTCTGGAGATGAACTTGTTGAGAGCTACCACCCTACTATTTAAGCTTTGCACCTTCTTAATGTTCTTTTGAGGCGTCATCTCCAATATGGCTTAAATTTTGTCAGGGTTGGTCTCCACACCTCACTGTGACACCATAAAGCCTAGAAAATTTCCCGATGATACCCTGAACATGCATTTGTTGGGATTGAGTTTCGTGTTGTAAAGGCATAGGGTTTCGAATGTCTTCTGAAGTTCGTCTAGGTGACAATCCTCCTTTGTGAACTTTACAAGCATATCATCTACGTATACCTCAATGTTCCGCCCAATTTGCTGGACGAACATTTTATTCACAAGCCTTTGGTATGTTGCCGCTGTGTTCTTTAATCCGAGCGGCATGACCTTGTAACAAAAGAGCCCTTGGCTTATGACAAATGACGTCTTCTCATGGTCAGCTTTGTCCAACTTGATCTGGTTGTTCTCGGAGAAAGCGTCCATGAAACTTAATAGCTGGTGTCCAGCTATCGAGTCCATGAAGAGGTCGATACTAAGGAGTGGGTAACTGTCCTTCGGGTGGGCTTTGTTCAGGTCAGTGTAGTCCACGCACATCTTCCACGTTGGCCAACCATTCAAGATAATATACCTCCTTGATGAAGTCTACTTCCAGCAGCTTGTAGACTTCTTCTACTATGGCTTTGTCCCTTTTTTGGCGAAGACTCTCTTCTTCTGTCGAACGGGAGGGAAGGATGGGCACACATTGAGTTTGTGGACCATGACATTTGGATTAATCCCTGGCATGTCCTCATGGCTCCAAGCGAAGACGTCCTAATTATTCTTTAAGAAGAGGGCGAGCTCTTTACGTACTGAAGGATTGGCCTGCATGTCGACACGGGTGATCTGACTAGGGATGTTGTTGTCTAGGGAGATCTTCTCTAGGTCTTTCATTGGCTCTACTACAACTCATCGCTCCTCGATGCTTAATGCCTACAAATGATCGCCAATTCTAACATGGCTATGTAGCATTCACAAGCGGCCATTTGGTCTCCATGTGCTTCTCTTATCCCATACTTCATTGGGAATTTCACCAGTAAATGGTATGTAGACGTGGCTGTTCTCCATGCATTGAGAATAGGTTGCCCGATGATGGCATTGTAGGTAGAGGAGCAATTGACGACTAGGAAACTAACCTCTTTAGTGAGCTGTTGAGGGTAGTAAACACTCCTTGTCGATCCTCATCTGTTGGAATGCAAGGTAGTAGAGGATGTTTGCCAAACTCCCATTGTCCACTAGCACTCGTTGGGTGTTGAAGTCTGCTATCAACAGGTTGATGACTGGGGCTTTGTCAAAAGGGTGGTGGAGTTGTCAGGTGTCCTCTTTTGTGAAGCTGATGGCTGGGTTGGCGACCCTAGTCATTTTAGGCGGTCGGCTAAAAATCTGGACACTTTGCACCATCCGTAAGTATGTCGTCCTCGCCTTCTTAGAGGAGCCAGCCATTGTATTTCCTCCTATGATCACCCATATCTCTCCAAGCTGGGCCCTTGGTCTTTCTTCAACTTGTCAGTTAGGTTCGGGGTCCCTTGGTGGGTTCTCTCCACCCCTGACGAACCGTTGTAATTTTCCTTGCTTGATGATGTGGACACAAGGGGTTTTAGAGTCACCACCTAGTTTTTGAAATGGTCTAGGAACCATATATATATCGTCCTTTTGAGGAAGGAACATTGATCTTACTATCAAAGATATGAGTTTGGAGTTTAGGTACATTCTTGGGAAGGTGTTAGACACCCAA
The DNA here is from genome assembly GCA_030820535.1 of Quercus parvula. Lineage (NCBI taxonomy): Eukaryota > Viridiplantae > Streptophyta > Magnoliopsida > Fagales > Fagaceae > Quercus > Quercus parvula. Next base: position 16,311 of record JAUAME010000007.1, on the reverse strand, counting down.
AACCGCCCGACCCTAAGGTTGGTCTCCCATCATTGTGCCTTATGTCTTAACCTCATTAAAAACATGTTCAACACTTGTATCTATACTCACACACACACTAGCATCTAAGCATACAACATGGCATCATTCATCTCTAAACACATACATATCTACCTTTAAACAAAAAAGAGCCAAACCCAAACGCATATGAGAAACCCTAGCATGTGTAACCCTATCATACATCTTAAAACAAAGCAGTAACCCGAACATGGCAGCAAGGCATCATGACAATTAGAAAATCACATAAAGCATACAATTGGACATAAAACAAACATTCAAATGACATACATCATCAAATGCATGTTCATACCAATGCATAACTTACCTTTACTTACCTTTCAGCAAAACAACACCTATGGCATTAATGCATGGACATGTGAATGAATAGCATGGCATTAAAACTAAGAAACCCTAATCTAAACATGTGATAGCAAATAAACAAACAAACATGTTAAATAGAGACTTTGGAAGAGTAAAAACATAGAAAAGAAACTAAACATGACAACATGTGAAAGTAGAAGAAAAACAAACAAATAAATTTAGGGTTTCTAGGCAGTGGCTTGCACATGTAAGAACAAGCCTGCGTGCGTAGGCAAGATTATGTGTACGCAGCCTTTTGCCCAGAAAACCTAAAAACACAAAAATAGAGCAGAACTTTAAAACGAAAATTCTAATAACCTAACATACATTTTAAGCATACAAAAACTTAAACCTAATCTAGAAAAGCATATTAAAACATATTCTAACAGACAAAGAAAGCAAACAAGAAGATTTAAAGGCAGAAAATAATAGAAAGAAATGAAAAGGAAAAGTTTAGACTAGATACCTCACACAAAAGCTTTCCAAGCTTGATTTTGATCGTTCCCCCTCAGTCAAGTCTATTCACAAACCAATAAAAAAGTGATTAGCAATGATAAATTAAAGGAATTAGGGCTAGAAAAAGTCCCAATCAAGTAAAATTGACTTAAGGGTCTTTTGTGAAAAACTCCCTTTTGATTCGCTATTTTCTATTGAATCTTAGGTTTTTCCTCTGGGATTAATGTGTGTTTTGAAAATGTACCATATAAGGCTTTATATAGTGGAAAAAGTGAGGTTTGGAACGGCTCCTAGATAATGTGGGATTCATTCCAAACCTCAGCCATTATTGCAGAAAACTTGCATTTTTTATGTTTCTGAAACCCTAGCTATGTACATAGGAGTGTGCCTGCGTACACTTGCTTTAGCCCACGTACGCAGGCTATTGCCCACGTATGCAAGCCGATGGCCACTTTGGTAATTTTATTTCCAAAAATAGATTTTTGTGCATTCAAAAAGTTATATTTTTCATTTTAACACTCCTTAAGTCAATTTAATATCTGATTGGGCTTTAAACTAGCCTTGAGTCTTAGAGTTTGGGTATCATTGAGGAACGGGGGCCTGAGTTGTAAATGGTATAAAATGCGGTGTCCACAGATAAAGGCTTCAATCTACTACTTTAGGTCATAACACTCGGAAGTGTCGTGCCCATGGTCTCAGTGGAAGCACTTATTTCTAGGCCTTTTGTTCAGATTGCCCTTTAGCTTGTTTGGCCAAGTCAGTACCGCATCGTCCCTTGTCTGCATGAGGACTTGGTCTAGCGGGGTATTCGGTAGTGTGAAGTTGACGGTCCTCCCAGGTGGAGGTCTTGATCTCCTATCGTCCCTTTGATCGCTTGTTTGGGTAGACTTTCTTCCTTTGTCGGGACGAGGATCGTCTTTTCTTTCTCTCTTCTTTGGCTTGCACCCTCGGGCAATCATGGCTTCTTCGACATTCATATAATTTGTGGCCTTGTATAGCATGTTGACCATTGTCTTTGGGTAGTTCTTGTTGATGGAGAAGAGAAACTCTTCGGACTGCAACCCATTGGTGAATGCGGTGGCCAAAACTTTGTCGTCGACTTCGTCAACCAAAAGGGCCTCCTTGTTGAAACGTGTCACGTATGACCTTAGGCTCTCATCTTCTTGTTGCTTAATGTTCAACAGGCTTGCTGAAGACCTTTTTTACCTTTGCCCCCTAATAAAATAGCCGATGAAGTGACCTTGAAAGTGGAGACGGTATTGGGGGCCAGTTTGCTGAACCACACCTTTGTTGGTCTCTTGAGTGTAGTGGGGAACGCCTTGCACATAATCTCATTCGTAACCCCTTGTAGGTGCATGAGGGTCTTGAATAACTCCAGATGGTCGAGCAGGTCCTATGACCCATCGTATGTTTCCACTTGTGGCATCCGGAACTTAGTAGGGAGGGAAAAAGAAATTACCTGCACTATGAAAGGTGAGTCCGTCCGCTGAACTAACTCATCTAATTTGGTGGATATCCGTCCCATCATGGCATTCATCATCATGTCCATCTTCTCCTTTATCATCTGCATGTCCTGGGCCATGTGCATTGCGCTGATTTCCAATTTCGACGGGCGGTTGGTGTCCTCTGATCCGTCTTGCCTGCTTGTGATGTTGCTTTCTTCCTGGTCCTCCTTCTCCTATCGGTTCCTTGTCGGGAGATGACTATCGTTCTGCTCATCATTGTCCCATTCGTTGTGTTGATCTTTGGGACGTCGCTCGTTCATCTGGTTTAGCTGTTGCTCCAACTCCTAGTTACATTGGGTATGCCATTCGACAGCTGCTGCCAGGGTTTGCACTTGTCTTTCCAAGGCGTTGGATAGATTCCTGTCTCTTGATTGATGGTAGCCATCGATCATGTTTGGACCATGCAACTCTTTGTCTTAGTAGCGATGATATGACTAACCACTCCACTCATCCCCACAGATGGTGCCAACTGATGATGCACAAAAATCATCAATGAGTTGGTGGCTCTTGATCACATCGATGGGTACCTGAAGAATAAGAAAACAAGAACCAAACAGAAGGTACCAGTGGGGCACCAGCCAAAGACCTTCCGAAGGTTAAGTTAGTGAACGAGAAATCTTCTAAAACTCTATAATGAGAGAGTTAGAGATTTTTTGTCCACTTGGAATAGGAGGAGGCCTGTTGCTTATATAGTGATGAGGAGGAGATCTAGATCCCGAGAATATATGGATTTTCCTTATTGGGAGAGGGCGGAGTTAATGCCACTAAGATCTAGGAAATACTCTCCACTTTGGAAAGGTGAAAATCATGTGGTAGGGTCTTTGTGCATGGTGCACAAGATATTTCCATATAAGAATATGCATACGTGTACATTACGTAAGGCCATGTAAGACCCGTCAGTATGCTTCCCATTTGTCAGGGTCATCCGTCAGCCTGGTAGGGAGATGCACCCGTCAACTTCACATGGATCCGTCCGCGTAGTTATTGGCCTCTTGCTGGTGTAGGGTACAAGGTCTCAGGCAAATTCTTTTGAACCAACGGTCCCTTTGGGGCTCACAGTTCTTTTGAGTCCGTCAGCTTTTTATTAGTATGATAGTTTTTCCTTGACGGTGCTTTTTTCATTTAAGAATCCTGATCTTATTACAAAAATACCCTATCAAGAGTTATCATTGCAAATGGTCCACGAGGTTGGCGGGTTCTTTCCTTCCTATTTGCTTGTTCTTAGTATTGTTTTCCCAGGTCAAGGATATTGATTGATATTAGAAAATTAATACACAGAAAAAAAAGATTTAATTACTAATCTTATCATGTTTTTCGAATTAAATTTGATAATATCTTGTTGGATGATAAAATGAAAAAGATAGGGATGGAAATAGTTACCATTAAATCTTGAAGACTAATGGAAAAAGCTTGCATAAAAAAATTATTTTTTATTGTACACGACAATGAAATCTTAATCAATCAACCGAACATTGACTGGCCCACGCCATGCAAAGTTGATTGGAGGATGGCTTGGCTTGCATTTTAAAATTTTTTTAAATATTATTATTTATTTTCATCACAGGCAACTCTCAAATCTCAATCCAGTTTTTTCCTCTTCACACTGTTTGGATGGGTTGATACCCCGTTTGATAAAATATGTAGAGATTTACTATTGTTCTTGAAATATATATGGATGTATCATTTTTTTGGAGTTCGAGTTCTTTGAAAAAATTGCTTTCAAGTTTTGCCATACTATTTTTTATAGAACTCGAGTTACATAAAAAATTGGTGGCTATTTTCCATGGAACTGGAGTTTGTAAAACTCAAATTACACGGCAAACTCAAGTATAGAAAAAGTGGTGGATTCTTAATTATTTCACAAACAATAATAAATCCATACATAATTTGTCAAACAGTGATATTCAGCCATTTTGGCGCCACTGCACAACCATGAGAATCATGCTCATGTGGAAATATCCAATCCCAACTTTAATTAGTGGTTGGCGACCAATCTACTATCCTTTGGCTTTGTCTGCATCTAACTCCATCTCTCGATAAGCACTAATTTATTGATTAACTGTAAAGCAGAATTCACAAAACATACATGGGAAACATAAAATAAAAGTTGGAAAGGAAAGAAAGAAACGACCAAAGTGGCCAGAAACTGAGAAATTCGGTACATGAAGACAGAGAGTGGGGTCATCCTGGTGTAGATGGCAATGGCATTTGTTATCCAGTGCTTCTAGCTAATGTCCATTTCCGACTGTGGTCAGGAATTCTCTTTATGGAATTCAAATTTGGCGGAGCTGTTGTCACTGTGAGAGAAATCCATTGCTAGCAGGCGTAACTCTTCGGTGAGAATTGCTGGCCCACAGTAAAAAAACCCTGCACGTACAAAAATTATCATTTTCAAAAGCATCAACCTCGGGACCACTCTCCAATAATATTAAATAAAGTATCTTTCATGTTTCCGTAGGGATTGGAAACACGACAGAAAACACTTTAATAAATGTGAAACACGAGGGCATGTATAAAAATCATATTATCCATCCTTTTTACCTTTTAATTATTTAGGGAAAGGACAGCAAAAAAAAGCGCTCAAGGAAACTTTAATCCAAAAGAAAAATGATATATATGCACTTTTAAACCCCTATACCTTTGACTGATTTTTTTTGGGTGGGAAGCAGAAGCATATCATCAATTAATCAACAAAATTAGCATCTTGATACAGAGCTTCTCTAGCTATTGGAGAAATACCTTCCATCCAATACATATCCTCGGCAATATTCCTAGCAAATTGAGCTAATACATGAGCAACCCTATTCCCCCCTCTACTAATACAATCAATCCATACCCAATGCAAATTTTGAAGCAAGTGTTGAATATCCCCAACCACATTCCCAAGCAATGAATGATCAATCTTCAATGTTGAAATAGTTGTCATGGCCGAGCTGTTATCTCCTTCAATAACTAATTCTGAGAAGCCCGTATCCACCGCAAACTCAATCGCCTTTCTACATGCAAGTAGTTTAGCTTTCTCACTGCAAAACACTTCTGGACTCTTAGCTGCCATGACTGCCATAATCTCACATTTTTCATTACGTATAATTGCACCATAACCAGATCTGTTGAGGCCTGAAAACACTGCTGCATTGAAATTAAGCTTGAAGACTGACTGTGGAGGAGGCTACCAGGTATCCCGAGCTAGCTGCATCATTGGTTCAGTTCTCATCTGTTCTTGAGCAATCCGAAACTCCTCCAACAGCTCTCTTGCTCGATTGATCAACCATCCCGGATCATGGAACTTCCCTCCATGTACAACCCGGTTTCTTTGATTCCAAATCTTCCAAGCTTGCACCAAGACCTCCTCCATGTCATGTAACTCAACCCGATCCAGCAAATATTCTATTAGATGAATAAAATCAGCTAAACCCGAGGCCCCCTTCTGCAGAATTTTCAAACTACTAGCCCACACAACCAAGGCCGCCTCACATTCCCACAAAGCATGGATAGCTGACTCTGGAAATCTCATACATATAGGACACAACGCATCCTTAATTAATTTTCGCTTTAACAAATTTAGTTTTGTTGGCAAGATATCATTGCAAGCTCTCCACCCAAACACTTTAATCTTGACCGATTTATGTTTTGATTTTTACTTTTTAGTTGCGTTTACTTGAGTCCCTAAAAATGAAAATCATGTCCATTTTAGTCCCTGCTGTCATTTTAGTAACATGAAATTGTCTACATGGCAAACAGAGTGTACTGTTTGCCCAGTAAATGCTGACATGGTTATTAAAATAACATTTAAAAATTTATTTAGCATTTAAAAATTGACACATTAGCATATAAATTAGGGATAAAACCTATTTTCGTCCCTACATTATCACACGATTCTCACTTTAGTCCCTAACTTTTTTTTTCACCGCTTTTAGTCCCTAAAATCAAAAAACCAATCTCGTTTTTGTCCCTACCGTCAGTGCCCTAACGGAAAAGTCCTAGGTGGCAGACGGAACACCTTATTAGCTGACGTGGCGCTAACGTGGCATTGATGTGGCAATTAAAATATTATTAAAAAGTATTATTTGGCATTTTTATATGCCACGTTAGCATTTTAATTTTTTTTATAAAAAGACATATCAAAAAATTTAAACCAAAAAAAGAAAATAAATTAAAAAACAAAACTTAAATTAAAAACACAAACCCAGACAGATCTAACACAAACCCAGAAATAAAGAAAATTAAAAACAAACATTAAACCTAAATAAAATATATAAAAAATTTCATCAGTTTTTCGGAAGAACATGATTGTTCATTTTTCATGTTCTTCCCCAAACATGTTTCTTGCCCAGAAAATTAAAATATTTAAGATTTCCTTTTTCTTTTCTTGCATTTTCTTAGCAACCAAACCCAAAAAATTACTCAGATTTACAAAATAAAAAGACATGCCCATAAAAATTTACAAAACACAAGCATTCAATCAGATTTTCTTATGCTTTGAAGCCAAACACAAAAAACACAAAACTCAAACCCAGATTTTCAGCCTCCATGCACACCACAAACCCAGAAATCAACATCGGAATACAACATTTTCACAAACCCACAAACCCAAGAATCAACATACACCACAAACCCACAAACCCATATCAACAAAACTCACAACCCACAAACCCACCGTCGGAATACATATCTCCACCACCATCTACACCACTGAGCTGAGAGATAGAGAGATGAAAGAGCCATTTGGGTCTGAGTTTGAGCGGAGATGAGATCATGAGATTAGAGAGTCTAGGATCATCTCGGCTTCACTACCACTGATCTGGGCTCCAATACCGAATCGGTGACTGGGGTTTCGTACAACGGAGCCATACCAAATCGGCGACTATGGTGAGTTACCGAATCGGTGGACCTTCGCGTGGGTTTTCTTTCTTTGATGGCAGCGGCGACCTCACTGAGTCTTGAACGAGTTCGACGGCAGGGACCTCATCATTGAGCTTTGAGAGAGTTTGGGTCAGATTAGAGTTTGGCAGTTGATGGAGATGAGATTTTGAGAGAGTTTGGGTCTGAGAGAGATTTCGTCAAGGGTGAAGAGAGAAAGGGAAAATTAGAGATAGAGAGAGTTTAGAGATGAGATTAAAAGAAAAAGAAAAAGAATTAAGGTTAAAGAAAATTTCATTTGAAATGAGATTTGGAAGCTTATTTTTGTGTTTGTGTTTGTTTTTTAATTAGATTTAAAAAAAAAAAACCGTTTTTCAATTAGATTTAAGTTTTTTTTTTTAAATTTATTTTCTTTTTTGGTTTAAATTTTCTGACGTGGCTTTTTATAAAAAATTAAAATAATGACGTGGCATATAACAATGCCAAATAATACTTTTTAATAATATTTTAAATGCCACATCAGTGCCACGTCAGCTAATAAGATGTTCCGTCTGCCACCTAGGACTTTTCCGTTAGGGCACTGACAGTAGGGACAAAAACGAGATTGGTTTTTTGATTTTAAGGACTAAAAGCGGTGAAAAAAAAAGTTAGGGACTAAAGTGAGAATCGTGTGATAATGTAGGGACGAAAATAGGTTTTATCCCTATAAATTAATAAAAAAATAAAAACAATTTTTTTTTCTCAATTTTAATTTAAATTGGAAAAATTTAAAAACAACAAAAAAACTTTTTTAATTTTAAAGATTGAGAAAAAAATTTATAACAATTTTCTTAAACTTTCTTAGTCACCACGTACAACAAAAAAAAAAAAAAAAAAAAAATTTCCAATTTTTAGACAAAAAAAAAGAAAAAAGAAAAAAAAAAAGAAAAAAACCAACCTAATACTCTACTAAATAAAAAACCAAACCCCACAAAACCAGCCCAAATCAATTTAATCTCTCTCTCTCTCTCTTTGCCCATTGAGTTCTCTCACTCTCTGTCTCTCTGATCTCCCATGAACCCACTCTTGGCCAAAGACCCCAAGCTCTGCCTCTCATGACCACAAGCTGTCGTGATTGGATTAATGAGAATCACGACGATGAGGATCTGCTTCAAACCCAAAAACCTAGATCTACTCTTGATACATAAAAAACATAAAAAAGAAAAAAAGAAAAAAAACCCCGGATCTGCTTAAACCCAAAATTGATAGGATTTACTGAGATATTTTGGTTGAATTTAGGTTGGTGTTGGGTTACGAAATTGAAGAAGATGAGAGTTTTTTTTTTTTTTTTTTTGGCTGTATGTTGTTATTTGTTGCTATGTTTGGTTGCTAAGAGAGTGGGGAAAAGAACCGTTTAGCCCTCTCTTTCTCTCTCCCTAACCTGGGTTTGTTTTTCCCTATGGGTGTTGGTTTGCTATAAATTTCTGGGTTCGTTTTTTTTCTTGTGGATTTGATGAATTTTTTTTGGGTTTATGGGGTTTGATTTGCTGGAGGTTTTGGTGGAGGATAAGGATTTTGTATGTATTTTTGCATGTTTGGTTGCTAAGAAAATGCAAGAAAAGAAAAGAAAATCTTTTGTGTTTGTTGTAATTTTATGGGCAACCATACATGTTCTTCCCCAAAGAACATGAGGAACACTCTTGTTCTTCTAAAAAAATAATGAAAATAAAAAAATAAAATAATTTAATTACTATTTTTATAAGCTTACTAGTTTATAAAAACTTTCTTGACTTCACATGGTATTTATGGTGGTCCGTTCCCAATAACCTTGGGCTTTTGGGATTAAAACCCCAATTTACTTGTACTCTGGGTTGCACTTATACCACAATAAGAGATCCAAAAAGTGATTGTCGATGTCACTGATGCAGTACTCTGGGTTGCACTTATCCTTCCCTCTCATTTATACCATTCTTTCAATAAGGTAGTCATGATGGAGGAATATTTGGCATGTTAGTGGGTCCCTTCGTATCGTATTTGTTAGGACATATGTGGAACTTGTTAAGAACATATGTTATATAGAATTGGCTAATCCTTTGACAAAACGCACTTTACTTGTAATTGGGTAGATCTAGAATGTGTTTAATACTTCAAGGAATAAGAGTTCAAGTCTAGTATTGAAACCATGCAAATTTGTCCAAGAATCAAGTGAAGAAGTGCTGTTCATTAAAGCTTGACAGATGTATCTATCGAGATTTAAGATATAATTCTTGACAGCTCTCGACAGAAGCTGTATCTATTGAGAATTACGAAATTCAGATTTCTAGATCAGTTTTTCACGCATATCTAAGCTATTTGTATAGGGTTTCTTTTCTCACAACCCTAGAATTATATCAGGATTATTTTAAGGGCCGTCTAAGGTGATGCAACTTGATGCAAAGTGGTTATTCACTTAAATTGTGACCCAAGACAATTTGCTCTAGTTCATCTTTCTTTTGTAGAAGCTGCTGCGTGTTTGCGTCGAGAGTTTTGTAACTAAGGAGCTTCTCGATCTTCATCGTGTGGATGAACTGAAGAACTTTGTAGCCAACATCTTTCTCAAGTTGGTGTGTTAGTCACATACTGGGATCCGTGCATCGATTGGTTAGTGACGTACTTGGAGCCGTGCATTGAAAGGAGAGATCGTCACTACATTACAAGTCCAATTGTGTATTGGGGTAAGGGTTCAACTGTAGGTTGGTATTAGGTACTAAGATTCCTTTTAGTTGTAACCGCTTGTTTTGATAATAGTGGATTCTCGGGAGTGGTGACCTTAAATTCACCCGATAGGGTTTTTCCTCGGTGGTTTTCCCCGTTCGTAAACAAATCACCCGTGTCAAATTTATTTTCCATTGCATTGAGTTATTTGGTGATTTGTTTGTGCTACCACTCGTATTGCATGTAATTGAATCTAATATATTAACTTGGCTAAGTAATTTGATTAAGTTACCAAAGGGGTCAATACATTCTTGCCTATCAGTATCATCTGTCACTGGGGGACCTATCTTCTGTTGTTGACATGACCTCCTAGAAACTTGCACTAGAAGCTGGACCATGATGCTTTGTGGCGGATTCCCCTAAGGCATTACCTCTTGTTCTTGGCACATCTTGGAGACTTCCTTATCTGCTCGGCTAACTTCTCACAGTTTGGCTATATGGGCCTAAATTGGGCCGAGGTTATTCCAATAGATGTGGGCCTGGCTATTTGGGAGTCAGCCTACTATTCTCAGTCCGTACAGTAGGCCTCCACGATCCTATTTCCAGATCATGGGAGTGGGATTGTGGTCATGTCCACGGCATGTGGGAGATCATGTTTGATGTGACTGTCACATCTCGAGTTTGCCAAATGCCAGGTAATAAATGCGCTAGAGTTGACAGCCTGCCCTTCTCGCATGCATTGAGCCAGCTATCATGTTCAACGATCAGGATCACCTAACCATTCAGTTACCGAGGCACGTGGATCGAAGGATAGGAGTAGACGGTAATTTTACCTGCCCAAAGCATTAATTACCCCCCTATAAATAGTCCCAGAGGCTTTCTAATTCATTTCTTCCATTTCATTTCTCATTCTCAGCCTCAAACTAGAGTCTCCCAAGTTCTAGGCCTCCTTCCCGAAAATGTCCTTCTTCCTTGTAAGTTTTCTAACTTTCATTTCCTTAGTCCTATAATGGGGTTTGCGCATTTAGTTAACACTAGTACCGCCATAGAGGCCTTTAAGTCCAAATACCATATTCCTAGAGACATATTCATTGAATACTATCCAGAGTGAAATATAGAGGACCAAAGAGTGTCGAGGGTAATTTTTATTCCCCAAATGGTCGTCTTAGAGGGTGGGGTTAGGTTCCATTTAGAACTCTTGTTACTAGGAACACTTAGATTTTATGGACTTAGCCTCGACTACTATTTTCCCAACTTTAATAGGGTGGTTAGTTGTGTTAGCCAGTTAAATAGGCTTTTCAACCTAATACTTGCCCACCACGACATAAATTTCCTCTATAATTGTTATGGTAGTCTTAAGAACGACTACTATCTCAAAGTCCAGGATAGCTGAATAAGGTTGGTATCTTGCCTCCCGAATTCTAATAAGAATTCCCAAGGGGAATTTATAAAGGTGAGTGGGAACTGGCTTGCTAGTGAACTGGCTTGCTAGTGAACTCACTTGCCCGACTTCTCCTTGAAGGGTAGGATGGTAACCATTCATTTATTTGCATCCCCCTTTTTTTTTAACACTCGTCATATTTTGTATTGTGTTTTGCTTATTATTTTATTTATTGGCTAATATTTGGGCTTAATTAAATTAAAATTTTGGCCTTTTTTATACTTGGGGCCTTAGGTGAATACATCAATTACATTTAGTGTTAAGCCGGCATTGAATGTATGCCTTGGGGTGTACGTTAGTAAAACTCTTATTTTAATAACATATAACTATATCTATATGAGTTATAGTTTATTCTTTGTATTTATACTAATTCAATAAGTTATGTGATAAATTAGTAAGAGGATAAAAAATAATGAGATGATGAAAAAGAAAGATATAATAGATTTAATTTTCCATGTGTATTTGGTTGAAATGATTAAAAAGTGAAGGGATGAAAAATTGTAAATGTATAAATTTACACTCATGACCCAATTACATAATAATAATAATAATAAAACAAGTTTTTAATAGTTTATAAAAAGTAATTTTTTTTTAATTACTACAAATTCACAAACTAATACAACTAATAAAACATTCGGCAGAAGAAAAATAAATAAATATAAAACTATCGTTTGATATGAAAAAAACAAAACAAAACAATTAAACAACCAACCAGTGTATGTTACAAGGTAAATGAGTCATTTTTCGACTTGGTTTGTGCATGATCGTATTCGTGTTTAGAAGTTAGGTTCAGGAAAAGACACTCCCAATCCAGGTGAAAATGGCCAAATACAACAATTTTCAGAAATTTATAGCAATTAAGCATTGTTTCAGAACTAAATGGGAATCTACCACTTTTTATGTACTCGAGCTCACTAAACTCGAGTTCTAAAAGGTACTTGAGTTTAGTAAACTCAAATTCCTAGTTTCATTCCGCTGTGGTGTTGCTGACCGAGAATTTGTGCAATTAAAAAAAATATTGTGGTACTTGAGTTAGGTAAACTTGAGTTTCATGCAACACAATACTCGAGCATACCAGGCTCGAGTTCTTTGTAAATAAAATGCTCGTTATTTTTTTTTCTATGGTACTTCCCAACTTGGTACTCTCTACTCTCTAGTCTCTCATTGAACTGAATAATAACTTACTTGATAAAATGTTTTTTTTTTTTTTTAAAAATTTAAACGAGACTCAATGATTTTTATTTTTTTTTGGGGGAAAGAAGTAAATTAAAAAGACAGACTTGATTAAAAGAAGTTAAAAACAGGGTAGTTGATTAAAATAGTGATGCTAACAGAATTTCAAAATTTATTACATAATCTTGACAAATTTACATGTGAAGTTTTAAATATTAAATGAAAAAACGATTTCAAAGTACTTGAATTTGTCTTACATTTTGCCACAGACTCATTTGCCTGAAAAACAAGTAATCTCTACCAAATTCTCCAAGAAAGACATTACAGCTAATTCCTTTATGCCTTCACCATGTTTACCATTTGCTTTATCACATTCATTCATCTGCAGGAGGATCATATATGTAAACAAAAGCAGCACCAAGTTTAAATATACCATTGGCGATCTGGTAGGAAATATTAGCTTATAGGATAACTACATGTCCTAAGTCATAAAACATCAAAACGATCGACCTAAATGACCCTGGCAGTAAGTGCCTAAGGATGACGACTTGTAATATTTGCGGGTGAAGAATACTAACTAGACAGACTACATACCCAAATAGGAGCATCTTTGCTCACTAAATGGTCCACAGTCAAAGGGTAACATACGAGAATAAAACATGCATGGCAGCATATGCACAGTGCCAAATTGTAGTATCTGCCACACAGTTGGGCCAGCTATTACATGGTTCTTGTGCGAACTAAGAGAGAGAACCGCAATGTTGACGCCTAGCAGAAGAGAACTTGATATTTCGAAAGTTGTGCACTATAATAATATGATTATTTCATAAAGCCTGCATACTGACAAATCCCAAAGGGTGACTTTCTAGTTAACAAATTGCATTTTACCCATAAAATTCACCTAATTAAAGGGTATACATTAAGCCATCTATTTTTGAAAACATTTTATGAGAAATTGAGAACAATAAAACATTTTTCAAGAATGGTATACTATTGTGTGCCTTTAGGGCATACGTTAATAAAATCCTTAATCATAACTAGAGTTTTTGTGACTGGATTGACAAGCCAAGAATGTATTAACCCCTTATGATGAATTAACCAATTAATTAGTCAAGCTAATTAATTAATCCAATTAACATGAAATACGTTTGGTAATACAAACAAATCATCAACTAAATTAATATGCAATGGAAAATAAAGTTGACACGGTGATCTGTTTACGAAGGGGGAAAACCTCCAAGGCAAGACCCCACCGGGTGATTTTAAGGTCACCACTCCCGAGAACTCACAATTATCACAACAAG